>NW_020769327.1:7728943-7813782 GCF_900518735.1 Pseudonaja textilis | reverse complement strand
GAAGGAAGGAAGGAAGGAAGGAAGGAAGGAAGGAAGGAAGGAAGGAAAGTTTCCAAGCATCCTTTATTATATTCTGCTCCTTCCTTTCACCACGTATTACATCTATAGATTTGCTGTAATATACTCTTACATCACTTGGAAAAGAAAGGTCACCCTTTTTTTTTAACAGGTTGCCACATTTAAAGGATTTTTCTAGCAGGTGAGAACTAACCTGTCTAGGCTCCAAAGCTAAGTAAGATCAACCTACTTAGAAAGAATACCATGTGATCAACTATGTCCATGAATTGACCATGACCAATCTGACACACTCTCCAAATATGGGGACCATCTCCCAGAATTCTTAGCAAAAGGTCATGGATGGCTGAGGAATTCTGGGAATTGAAACATATATATCTGGATGGCTATGGATATGCAGAATGTTCCTGGACAAATCTTAGACAAATCTGTTTGTCCCTTCAATTTTCTTGAAAGCAGCCCTTGAAATGGTGTAGATACACCCAGTCTTTTACTGCAATCTAATTTGGATTGATTGAGTCAGTCTGTCTGATCTTGAGCCATTTTCATCTGCCATCATTATCAGTCTGAATCCATCCATTGCAGGTTGAGGGCTCTTCATTGAAGGTTATGGGTTGTAATCCATCACACAGGTCCAGTGAAGGTTGATAAAATAAATGTTCTTCCACTTCCCTGTTTGGGGGAAGAGGATGAGAGAGACTCAAAATCTTCCAGTTAGTTTCTGTGGCTGAAAGCTGACTTTAATCAAGATCTCTTCACTCCAGGATCTTCACCTCCAGGCTATACTAACTCTCATATTCAACTATGTCCACTCTAAGTCTGCACCAACTCTCAATTTAAAAAAAGAAAAAAGGGAACGAAAGCTTGTATTTAAAGGTGGGTTCCACAGTGCTTTCTGAGCTTAGTCGTTTGCTTGTTTCATTAGAAAGTCTGCATGAAAACTGTTGAAGTTACCTAGTTTGGTAATGAAATGCCTGTAAGAAACCCACCAAACTCAGAGAGCACCAAGAACCCCACCGTTCAACCCTGAGCTACAAATATTCTCTTCTATCGATGCCTTCAAATGTTATTTCTAAAGTCATTTCGTCTTTAAAAATACCTTCCCAAGCATGCATTCTTTAAAGGCTGCTGCAAATCTCTTTTCTGACATGTTTGGAGACGAGGACTCTAAAAATGTGCATTTGCTTTTGAATACATGCATTTTAAAAAAATATCTAAAGAACCAGGAACTGTACTGCCGTGTGTGTGTGTGTGTGTGTGTGTGTGTGTGTGTGTGTGTGTGTGTGTGTGTGTAAAACACAGGCCTTTTAGAGACAGAGAGTATCTGATCCACATATTAATTTGGGGCATTTCAGTTCATACTGGAACTTACAGGATATTCTTCCATCATTCTGGTTCTTCAAAACGCTTCTAGATTTCAGCTGAAAGGAACCATAGAACAACCACCAGTTTAGATTTTTATTTGAATGTAGAAAACTGCCCTCTGGTGGCCCAAATGTGTAAACCACACTCGGTTACTTCAATGCAGTCCAGAAGAGGTTATGATAATTAAGAGAACAGCTACGGGGTCAGAGGAAAAAAATGACCCATGGCAATAATTTAACCCTGAGAAATACAGGGATGGCATCATCAATTTGGTCAGGAGTCCTCCTCCTCCTCCACCTGCTCTTCCGCCTCCTCCTTCCCCCCTTTTCAACAGCCCACTCTTCTACAATAAGTAATTTTCCCTCAATGCCTCAAATCACTCTCAATACCACTGTGGTGCACGTGTGGCCAGCGTGAAGTATGAGGAGGTCACAGCCTCTGTGCCTTCCTTTCGTGTGGGGTTTTCATTAGATGGGAATGACCACAGAATTAAACCAGCATTGGCCAGGATCACTGCCCACTAATTGCTCTGGTGTGTGCTTTATAGTATCACCACAATTTCCCCTCATCAATACTGGGACTTCTCCACTTAATCCAGCGGCCGTCAGGATTAAATGAAGATGCAAGTCTCCCTTGTTAGATGAAACCCTGGGCCTCTGCTATTTTCTATTTTATTTTTTTATTATTGAATCATTGTGGCCTCTTCAGCCGCTTAACCTCAGAAGCTTGTAAAGCTAGGGAGCCATGTCTTCAGCTGGGAGGCACCCAAAGCAAAATCTTTACGGAGGTTCTCAGTCATCCAGGCCATGGTTGTCCAAAAGGTGCTTTTTCAAGAGGCCACTGGACTTTCTGGTTTTTCTCTGAAGACGTTTCGCTTCTCATCCAAGAAGCTTCTTCAGCTTTGAGAGCTTCTTGGATGAAAAGCGAAATGTCTTCAAAGAAAAACCAATGGCCTCTTGAAAAAGCACCTTTGGGACTAAGCAAAATCTCCAATTACAGGAGAGGCACTTACAAAAAGACAAGTTTGGGTTCCGTCATTAACCAGGAGCTCACCATTTGCATCAGATTATCAAGTCCTCACCTGGAGATCTTTTGATGGGCTCCTTAACCTGGAACCCATCTTCTGAGACTACCTGTCCTTATAAGGATGGCATGATATCACTGGCCTTGGCTGAGTTCAAGAAACTATGTGGGAATTGAAGTGATTCATGCTGGTATGGGAGACCACCATGAAGTGCTGAACCTGGAAAGTTGAAATCACATTGTAGAAGAAGACAACAGCAAATCACATCTCTGTTGTTGCCAGGAAACCTACCAGGATGGGTCCACGAGGGCGTAAAGAGTAAAGGTTAACAAAGAAGAAGCTACTCAACAGGTGGCCTTGGTGATTTTTCTTCTAGCCAAGGACTATAAAAATATTTGCCCCTTTCAAGGGTCCAAAGGCAAGGAGATGGAGAACATGCCTTAACCCAAAAGATGATAGAGGGTCTGGAGGCTAAATCATATAATGAGCAGTTGAGGAAACCAGGTGTGTGTTAGCTTATCAAAGAGAAGGAAGTAGGGCATGATAACCGCCTTCCAGCATTTGAGTTGCTGTCCCAGAGAAGAGGGAATTGATTGACTTGTTCTCCAAAGAACCAGAGGGCAAAACAAGAAATAATGGGTGGAAACTTGTTAACAGAGATCCAACCTAGAAGTAAGGAGATATTTTCTGACAGTGAGAACAATTAATCAATGGAGCAGCTTGCATCCCAGAGTTATGAGTGCTCCATCATTGAAGGTTTTCAAAAATAGATTGTAATGGATGACTATTTGACCAGGATAATATAACATCTCCTGTTTTGAGCAGGGAGTTAGATTAAGAGACCTCCAAGATCGCTTCCATTCTGTAGGTTCTCTGTTCTATTCTGTCTAATGGGGAAGATCTGTAACGCCTCGAACATCTAGGACTGTTGAGACAGAGCTCTCCCTACTGCACAGAGATCTGATGCTTCATTCATATGTCAGAGGTCTCCAAACTTGTCAACTTTAAGACTTGTGGATTTCAGCTCCCAGAATTGCAAAGCTGGCTGGAGAATTCTGGGAGTTGAAGTCCACAAGTCTTAAAGTTGACAAGTTTGGAGACCTCTGCGCATGGGTGTCATCTCCACATGTAACAGCAACTCTGGAAGTTGTAGATTTGCCCGGGACAAAATTTAAATTGGCTTGAGCTCATTGTTTAAAAAATTAATTGAAATACATTGAATGTGATTACTCCACCAGTCATGCGTTTCACAAAGAACTCCTTGTATCTCATTAAAAAAGAAAATAACAATTTACTAGCAACGTTTCTAGGGATTAAACGTGGGAAGGTAAGATGTACAAGGGGGGATTCAAGTCAAAATGGTGGGTGTGACCAGATCATCCAAGCCTGCTTTGCATTTTTTTTACATGCATTCAAAGATATGATCATTTCTGCCACCTTGAGATTTTGGAGGAAGTATTTTTGTTCCAGCATCCCCAGAGTCATGTGATCAAAATTTGGGCGCTCCGCAACTGGCAGGTACAGGTAGTCCCCAACTTGCAAGCACAAATAAGCCCAACATTTCTGTTGTTAAGTGAAACATTTGTTAAGTGAGTTTTGCTCCATTTTAAGACCTTTCTTGCCACCATTGTTAAGTGAATCACTGTAGTGGATAGGTTAGTAACCCGGTTGTTAAGTGAATCTTGGCTTCCCCATTGACTTTGCTTGTCAGAGGGTTGCAAAAGTGGATCCCATGACCCTGGGACATGGCAACCGTCATAAGTATGAACCAGTTGCCAAACATCTGAATTTTGATCATGTGACCATGGGGATGCTGCAACGGTCGTAAAGTGTGAAAAGCGGTTCATAAGTCCCTTTTTTCAGTGCCGTTGTAACTTTGAACGGTCTCTAAATGAATTGTTGTAAGTCGAGGACTGCCTATATTTAAAAGAGTTGCAGCAGCCTGGAGTCACATGATCGTCATGTGCAACCTTCCCAGCTAGCTTCCAACAACCAAAGTCAATGGGAAAAGCCGATCCACTCAACGATGTGATTCACTTAACAACCATGGTGTAAAAGGTCAAAAATCTGACGCATCTCACTTAATGACAGCCGTGCTTAGCAATGAAAATTCTGGCCTCAACTGGGGTTGTATGTTGAGGGCTACCTGTGCATTCACTTGATTCCTTGTTATTTGCTTGAACTATATTCCGAGGCCCCTTTTCTCCTGTCAGGCTTGAAGGTCTTCTTAAACCGCCTCCTCGTGCAAAATGAGATTCTGTGCGGTTTGCAGGACATTTTCTGTTTAACTCGACTCAAAGTGCTCCAAAGAGCTTCAAGTACATTAGTGGCCAGCCTAGTACATCTCTGCTCTAACCCCTAGACCCCTGCCAATCAATCTCGCTGACACCCATTAAAATGAGCTCATGGTGCTGATTTTATGGCCGGATTAAGTGGCAGATCTGTCGATCAGCCCATCCAAAAAAGAGCGTCACACTGCTAATGATTTTGTTATTGATCTTTAATGATTGCCCACATTACTATAAGCTGAATTAGCTTTGCAAAGAGACCCGAAGAAGGGAGAGGCTGACAAAATAATCGGCTCGGGACTGGCTGCCGAAGCTTCTTTACTCCTTGGTGATACTACAAAAAGAATCCTGCATAATTAGCTCAGTCAATTAAATATATTAAAATCTTTCCTCACCTCCTGTGCTATTTTTTCCTCTGCAGAGTACACTAGCAAAAAGGAACACTTGTTTACATATCAAGAGAACAACTAAACAATCTGATATTTTTTTAGAGTGCTCCCTGTTGGATTTAAAATCATCTTTTGCAGGTCTTCTCTCCCTTGACCTCTGCCAAGTTAGTAACATGGTCATTAAGTGAACCTGGCTTCCCCCCCCCCCCCCCCCCAATTGATTTTTCTTGTCAAAAGTTTGCAAAAACTGACCCCAAGACACTGCAGCCATCCTAAGTATTGAACCACTTGCCGAGCGGCTGAATTTGGATCACGTGACCATGGGGATGCTGCAATGGTCGTAAAGTGTGAAAAGCGGTTCATAAGTCCCTTTTTTCAGTGCTGTTGTAACTTTGAATGGTCACTGAATGAACTGTTGTAAATTGAGGACTACCTACACAACCCTTGGTTGTATAAGCAGAGGCATAGAATCAAACTCACATGGAAGTATTAGTAGCACTTTATATAAAACCTTAGTTCAGCAGTTCCCCAAACTTGGCCACTTTAAGACTTGTGGACTTTAACTCCCAGTCATATCACATCTGGAATATGCATCCAGTTTTGGTCACCACAGTACTAAAAAGACGTTGAGGCTTTGGAAAAGGTGCAGAGAAGAGCAACTAGGATTAAAGACCTGGAGAATGGTTGCAGGAACTGGGTACGGCTAGTCTAGAGAAAAGAAGGAACAGGGACGACATGACAGCAGCGTTCCAGTATTTGAGGGGCTGCCTCAAAGAGGAGGGGGTCAACTTATTATCCAAAGCACCAGGAAGCAGGACAAGAAACTATGGATGGAAACTAACCAAGGAAAGAAGCAATCTAGAACTAAGGAGAAATTCCCTAATAGTGAGAACAATTAACCAATGGAACAGCTTTGCCTTCAGAAGTTGCGGATGCTTCATCACTTGAGACTTTCAAGAAGAAACTGAACAGCTGCTTGTCTGGAATAGTATAGGGTCTGTGGCTTGTCTGTGGTATAGGGTCTGTGCAGAGACCCTGTGGTGGGATTCAAATTTTTTTTACTACTGGTTCTGTGGGCGTGGTTTCTTGGGTGTAGCGTGGCTTGGTGGGCATGGCAGGGGGAAGATTATTGCAAAATCCCCATTCCCTCCCCACCCCACTAACCTGCTTTGCAGCTCCATTCTCCTGTGCAGGGCAACAAAAGAAGACCCAGCCAATCAGCTGGGACTTGGGAGGCAGAAAAGAGATGGGGGGGCGGGGCCGGTCAGAGGCGGAATTATGCCGGTTCTCCGAACTACTCAAAATTTCCACTACCGGTTCTCCAGAACTGGTCAGAACTTGCTGAATACCACCTCTGGGTCACATTTGGACAAATCTGTCCTTACAACCATCCACACACAGGGATGTTGCAGAGGCCCCTTTTCCTATTTCCCCCCTCCTCATCCTCCCCACTGCATCCCCACAGGCCATGAGCCTGGTTTCCATCCCCCAGGTCCCATAGCCTCCTTCCCAACCCCATCGCTGATCTAGAGGATTTACTGTATATGAAGCTGACTTTCTGTATACAGTTCAAATACAGAGACTCACATATAGATCTAAAACCTGAAATATTCTTCTTAGGGATGTTACCTGAAAGTTACAGTAAAGAAAAGTCATATTTAATTATTCATGTATTAACTGCAGCTAGAATAGTGTTTGCTCAAAATTGGAAAAGTGAAAAGATTCCGATAGAAGAAAATGTGATCAGGAAAATATTAGAATGTGCAGGAATGAATAGG
This sequence comes from Pseudonaja textilis, assembly GCF_900518735.1. Next base: position 7,806,923 of record NW_020769327.1, on the reverse strand, counting down.
CTAACACTGACAATTAAAGGAAAAGAACAAACTGAATATTATAAGGTAGGGGAATCATTTTATCAATGATTAGAAAAGAAAAATGGAAATTAGAAATTAAACATATGAACATAGAAGATATATATAAACATATATATATATATATATATATATGCAGGTCCTGGTGTGTTTCGGTCTTTTCCCATGTAAGATTGAGAGTATCTTGACACGGGAAAAGACCTGAACACGCCAAGAGCTGCATACCTGTACCCGTGAAAATCTACGTAAATACACACACACACGCACGCACGCACACACTCACACACATATATATCATACATGAATATATGAGGGGAAGGAGCTAAGAAGGGGATGGTTATATTGATAAGATATATTATGTATAGTAATTTAAAATTAGAATGTAATGCAATTGTTATGGTAAGGAAATTATATTAACCATAAATAGTATGCACAAGATATATGTATCCAGATGACACATTGTACAGAGAAAAGATGGAATGTTTGTTTGTTAAATCAAATAAAAAAGTTTATCAAAAAAAATTACAGAGACTCATTCCAGTAGAGCCCATTTATACATCAGAAATGAATCATAGTCCCATAAACTGTCTGTATACTGATTTTAGTCATTCCTCTGTCTTTGGATGGGGGAAAAATATCAACTGACATTTAGGTTGCCTATAGAAACCCTATGAATACAATAAAATTGGCTTTGAAGAGTGATTAGCCAGCAAAAAAAAGTTTGCCACCCACTCAGGCAGCCTTCATCACAGCTTGACTAAAATCTGAAATTGTGTGTTCTTACGTGTTTGCAAGTGGAGGGAAATACAGCTTCGCAACTTTCTGCACGAACGAGCCCCATGTTAATAATTTTCAAAGGGACAGGAAGGCTGTGTGTGGAGGAGTGTACTAGACACAAATCTGTCCATTTCACTTTCACTCAGATTCTCATTTTTCCACCTTGGGCCCATTTCTACCTCTGCAAAGTCGCCCAAAAGAATTCTGCAGGAGCCTTGGTTTGAATTTTCATAGATGCTAAACTTTTGCACGTAATGTTCTGAACAACAATCTGTTTGCCAGCAATTTTTCTCACGCCATTTATGGCGCTTCTCCTAATAAACACTTTTTTTCTTTTGCATGGACGTTATTAATGCACATCTGTTTTGGACAGCCGTTTGTCCGGAATGATGGAATCTCCTCCTTGAGCAGTGGGTTGGGATAGAAGACTTCCAAAGTCCCTTCTAACTCTATTATTCTATCTTCAGAATCAGAATCAGAATCAGAATTCTTTATTTATTGGCCAAGTGTGATTGGACACACAAGGGATTTGTCTTTGGTGCAAATGCTCTCAGTGTACATAAAAAGAAAAGATACATTCATCAGGAGTCAAGAATCATAAGGCACAACACTTAATAATAGTCATGGGTACAATAAGCAATCAAATCATATTAGGAAACAGTCAATATAAATCATAAGGATACAAGCGACAACGTTCCAAAGTTCTATGTTTTATTTGTGTGTGCTGGTGGTGGTGGTGGATTGACTAAAGCAGTGTTGTACAGGCTGTCCTCAACTTACAACAGTTCATTTAGTGACCGTTTGAAGTTATAACATCCCTGAAAAAAGGGATTATGACTGTTTTTCACACTTAAAACCTTTGCAGCCTCCCCCTTAGTCATGTGATTAAAATTTAGATGTTTGGCAGCTGGTGACACGCAGAGCCATTTGTGCCAGCAGGCAAGCCACAGGCAAACTTACCTCACTGCGCATGCACACACCTCACAGGTGAAATACTGGAAGTGACAAAACGGGCCTATTTTTCAGGCTGCAGAGGCTTTCAACAAGCCTCTGGAAGGCCAAAAAAGGCCTCAAATGGGCCAAAAGTCAGCTGGGAGGTGCAGTGCCGGTAAGGGGGGGGATTGCGCATGCATGTGCAGTGGGCTTTGTGGGGAGTGCACATTGCCTTTTGGGCATGCGAGTACAAGCGTGTGCACAATTTTTGGCACAGGAGCCCAAAAAGGATAGTCACCATTGCCCTAGACTATGTGCCTTCCTTTGGGGACAGCCAGATAAAGATTCAAGGACTTTTGGGGCAGGGACAGGGGTGGGATTCTACCAGTTCACACCTATTCACTAGAACCGGTTGTTAACATTTTAAGCAGTTCGGAGAACCGGTTGTTAGGAGAAATTACTGGCCTAATCCTGTAAGGAAGGCAGGAAGGAAACATTCTGGTGTTGCTTACAGAAACTGCCTCTCCGTTAACCCTTATTGCATTCTTGGCAGGACTAGACTTCCTGTGTCAGGAACCTCTCTGGAGTTTTTCCCCCCTCCTTTGCTGGTACTTTGCTTGTGTGGAGTGACCATTCAAAGTTACAATGGCACTGAAAAAAGTGACTTATGACCATATTTCACACTTACGACTGTTGCAGCATCCCCACAGTCAGAAGAGGCCAGGCGACATGATGCATGCCTCAATGTGAGTGATATTGAGTTGGCCACACCCAGTCAATAACATGACCACCAAGCCATGTCCACCCAGTCACATGACCACCAAGCCATGCCCACCAACTAAGCCATGCCCACAGAACCGGTTGTTAAAAAATTTGAATCCCACCCCTGGGCAGGGGATGTCAGTCCTATGCTTCTTGCAGCTGTGCAAAGATTCGAAGCTAGTTCCCCACTTGACCCCCTCCTTCCTGACTGGCTAGGAGTTTTGCAACAATGAGTGGAACAAATGCCAAATACATTCCAGACATCTGGCTGGAATTGTGCAACCACCCATAAGAACAACAATTAAAGCAAACACATATCTTCCAAAGATCATACTTTTGAATTTCAAAGTCTGACTTGGGGGCTTTGGCTGCCAGAAAAAGGAGCTCTGGACTGCCTATCCATGCTGTATGAGAAAGGCCCCAACTATGAATGCTTTGAGTCACAAATATATAATTTCATGAGGCAGCATAGTTATGAAACAAAGCATACAAGGAAGTCCTTAGAATTTCTTTTATATTTCCCTTGTACATTTTTAGCCAAGATAAGAATTCACAGGAATTCAAGAGACGAAGCAGAAAAGTTTGGGTGATTTTTTAAAAAAATCAGTCTGTTTCTAAACCAGCAAGCAACTCAACCACAACCAAATTTGCATTCCTCAAGTGCCGGTCCAACCACAGATAATATTCCATTCTAAAAATTGCCATGATTCTGTTTAACACCTGTAGGAAACACAAGCAAATTGAAAGTTCTTTTCAGTAAGTCAAATTCTCTCTAAGCAGAGTGAGCTACTGTAATGTGCAGGATATGAATTTGGTGTACTTTGGGGTGACAAGGTTTGAGACCAAAGAGCTCTTCAAAAGCATTGAAATTACCAATTCTGGGTTTTGCAATTGAGTATCTGCTCCTCACCCAACTTCCTTAGTTCATCCCACCAAAATGCCCATTTGGTGAGGTTATCTATGTCATGTTCTGACCCAAACCTGGTTCCCAGAGAGCAAACCCAAGACAAAGGCAGCAGCACAACCTTTTAATGTTTCCTCTATGAATCCTGTTTCCTCACAGATAAAAGGCTGCTTCCAACTGATTAGCTCCGACAAGAAAGAGCCTTGCCAAGTTTTTGCAAGGCTGCCAAAAAACAACAGATAAGAAATATTTCACAACACAAGAGTTTCAAATACCAACTGTAATGTCCATGAGGCTGAGTTTCAAAACATCTTTGCTTCCTACAAAGAACGTTCGCTGCACAGCTGCCTTTTATCTTCTTGAAGGAGGGGCCTTTACCTTGCAGCCTTACTCCTGAGTCGCCCATGCTGCTGCAGCTGCTCTTTCCTGCGAGCAACCCTGCGCACACACGCACTTGACACAGGCTCCTTGGGAACCTCCTCATCGCTGCTGCCAGCCCACACAGTCTCCGAAGGTAGCAGTCCACTCCCTGATGGTCCTGGCCCCTCAACTGAGTCCTCACTCTCCTCAGCCGCCTGTACCTGCTGCCGGCTAACCACAACATGTCAGGACAGCTATATCACAACTTATAACCATTCATTTAGTGACCTTTCAAAGTTACAACAGCACTGAAAAAAAGTGACTTATGACCATTTTTTCCACACTTACAACCGTTACAACACCCACATGGACACATGATCAAAGTTCGGATGCTGGTTCATATTTGTGACGGTTGCAGTGCTCCGGGGGTCTTATGATCCCCTTTTGCAACCTTCTGACAAACGAAGACAACGAGGAAGCCACATTCACTTTAACAACCCGGTTACTAACTTGACAAGAGGAGTTTGACAGATTGCTGGCTGCTGCCGGAGCGTGCTGCAGTAGCTCCTCTTTTATCAACTTTTAGTACTCCCATTGGATCCTTTTTATTTAAATAATATTTTTTGGAGACGATAACAGAGTAAACCACAACACAGACAGAAGTTTTTGTTTTGTTGGGGACTAATAAGCCAGGGGTAAAAGAAAGAAGTGCCATGGCACCAGCCCAGGGTCTCTCCCACCCAGTGAAGACTGCAAAACAACCAAGAATGGAGGAGCACTTTGCTGGCAAGAGATCTGTAAGTACTAACTTAGCAAGTGCAGCGATTCACTTAATAACGTTGACAAGAAAGGTCGTAAAATGGGGCAAAAACAGCTGCCTTGGTTAGCAACAGAAATTTTGGGCTCAATTGTGGTCGTAAGTTGAGGATGGCGCAGTGGTTAGAGTGCAGTACTGCAGGTCACTTCTGCTGACTATTGGCTGCCTGCAATTTGGCAGTTCGAATCTCACCAAGCTCAAAGTGGACTCAGCCTTCCAATCCTTCCGAGGTGGGTAAAATGAGGACCCAGATTGTTGGGGGCAAGAGGCTGACTCTGTAAACTGCTTAGAGAGGGTTGTAAAAGCACTGTCTGCTTTAACACTATCTTGCTCTCAGCACTGGCTCTCCCTTTTGTATTCACTCTACACCTACAACTGCACTCCCTCTTGTCCCACTAACTCTGTAATAAAATTTGCAGATGACGCCATGTTGGTGGGACCCATATCAGGAGAAGACGAGACGGCCTATAGGTCAGAGGTTCTCAGACTGGCCTTGTAACTGGTCATAACCTCACCCTGAACATCAAAAAGACCAAAGAATTGATTACAGACTTCAGACGATGCAGAGCCTCTCCCACTATATATCAATGGAGTTCATGTGGAAAGAGTTCATAGTTTTAAATTTCTAGGAACTCATATTTCCGACAACCTTACTTGGTCAGTCTACACTATGGCCACTGCAAAGAAGGCCCAACAGCGCCTGCACTTTCTGAGGCTGCTGAAAAAGAATGGTCTGGGTGAGAAGTGGCTGGTTACTTTTTACTGTTCTACTGTTTTACGAGAGCATTTTCGCATACTGTGTAACAGTGTAGTATGCTGGATGCTCTGTAGTGGATAAGAAGATGCTCCAGAGAGTTATAAACACAGCACAAGAAATCATCGGTTGCTCTCTTTCTTCTTTGAAATTTGATTGCAAAGACCAGACTCCTCTGGAAAACACTAAAAATCTCCACAGACCGTTCTCATCCTGGTCATTCATCTTTCAAATTGTTACCATCAGGGAGACATTATAGGTGTCTTAAAATGAGCACTAATAGGCTGAGAAACAGTTTCTTTTCCAAAGCAATAATTGTCTTGAATCAAACAGCACATTTGTGATTTAATCCTGTGTATATAGTGGCATTTTTAAACTATTTAACTTACTAAAGGTTTTAGATGGGTTTTAGACTAGGTTTTTATTTTTATTATTATTTTAATTTTTAACTACTCTGTAGTATGATTGTGATGTGGTGTTTGGGGGACTGTGCTGGAGTAGTTTTCAAATTTCATTGTATTCGTGGAATGCAATGACAATAAAGGCATTCTATTCTATTCTAAAGCAGTATATAAGTCTACATGCTATTGTTATTGCTATGACCTGTGATAGGTATATTCTCCACCTTGAGTTATTTATAAAAAAATAATAAAGGCAGGATTTTAAAAAAAACATTTTTTTAAAAGGAGTTCAGACATTTACAAGGTTGCCTGTATCGTGATTCCATATCCCACTGTGGGTTTTTGGTCTCTGGGAAATTCAATGATGTGGAATTCTCCTTGGCTATTTGGGTTTAGAGAGGGAAGCCACAAATGCCTTTTTCTTTCAGGATTTAGATGCTCTTAATGCCTATTGATTACAAAACGGCAGAACCGTCTTCCCCCCGGTGCTTGTGGCAACTCAGGTCTGTAACATCAATTGAAGTGACACTGAGTTGGTCCATCCAGGGATGGAGAGCAACTGCTCACACCTTGAAGGTCCCGCAAAAAAAGGCTAGGAGGGACTAAGTGCCTTTTCTTATTACACCAGAACCACTAAGTGAGCTGCAATGGAAACAACCTTCAGCTTGAGAAATGCTAGCGCTGCTTCCATCACAGGGGAACTTAAAGAGGTAGGACAACTAGTGTCAGGGTTCCAAATAACACTCCCAACCAAGTAAGACTCTGAGGCCAGCAGTTCCTCACAGGTCCACTCTATTAGAGAGGTCATATTGGCACATCTGGGGAAACCCGAATCTGAAAGTCCTTGGGTTTCCCCCTCCCAAAGGAAATTCAAAGTCCCTTGCCTGCACCCACATGTCCATCACATGGTCCAATCAATCCACCACCCCAACTGGAAATGTTCTCCAGTCACACCTCTCCAGGTGCAGGCTAAATGTCCTTGACTCTCAGAGAAAAGAAGGTTGTTATGGCTACATATCTCCACCAAGTCTATGAAACCCCGCTCCCATTTTCCCACAGCACTAAATGTGGCAGCCCTGAAGATCCAGAGAAAAAGATGGCCTCTAGGGCTGACAATTAGATTAAGGGCCCTACGGAAGGATTGGACAACTTCAGTGGGGTCTCCCAAGGCCATGATCTGCATCCTGACCTATTGGAAGGTCACAGAGAAACCATCTGGGGATCTGATGACATCAAGAAAAGAGCACAACTGATTAGTGGAGGGTAGGGTTTATTTTTAGAAATTTGGTTAAAAAATTAAGAGTTGGAGGCAGAACATTTATGTGGACAAGAGGACTAATCATCCGATGTTGCTAACTCTAGCAGCGGTTGTTTCAGGGATTTTCTGCACCTACATTTTCTATGTTGAATGAGGAGAGCACATCTTTCTCCTTCTGCCCTGGCCACTTTTTACAAAGGCACGATTGAGAGCGTTTTAACTAACTGCATCATTAGTTGGGTGGCAGCAGTGCCTCAGATAGAAAGTTCCTACAGAGAGTGGTGAGGACAGCCGAGAAGATTATAGGAAGCTCACTCTTGTGGGCCGTTATTCAGGATACAGCTTATAAGCTCTATGTGCTTAGAACTCAAACATTGTTGGAGACCCCACACACCCACTTCAGAGTCTGTTTCTGTTGCTCGCCTCTGAGAGGAGATTTCGAAGTATTTCTAGCAGGACTACCTAATTCTGGAACAGCTTTATTCCCTATGCCAACCGTCTGGCGTAGGGAATCAAGCTCCCAAGATTCGTTTTTCTCGCCGTGTACATGTATACATCTGAACTAGACTGTGTTGTTTCTCGGTGTCATATAATATATGTGGGTATGTGCATAATTTTGTATTTATTTATTTTGTTGTGTTTAGTGTATTTTGGAGGTGGTGACTCTTTGAGGGCTGCATGCAACGAAATTTCATTTTAATGTATGCCGATTAGTGTATGTTCAAAGTGACAATAAAGTTATTCTAAGTTCTATTCTAGTTCTAAGATGCTGCCATTAGCCATTATTCGCTTAATCCTCCTCCATGCATTTGTTCAGTTCTTTGAAAATGGTTATCTCAGCATTATCCCAGCAAATTTTACCAATGGATGATGGTGGTGATAATGATGGTGAACAATGGATGACTGTGCTCCAACCCAATACTTCATGCTGTTGGCTGGGGAATTCTGGGAGGTAGAATCCCTACATCTTCAAGTTTCCAAGGTTGAAAAACTCTGTTCTAACCCAAAAGAGGCAATTTCCCCATACCTCACTCCTTTCAAAGGAGATTTCTACAAGGAGAAGATATAGGGTACCATCATTATTATGCATCTACTGTGGAATAATGCAGCTTTCCCCAAATGTGGGTCTTCAAGAAAAATCAGACTATGACCCCAGTACCATCAACTCCAACCAACTAGGATAGTTGTTGACTTCCATGATAGCTAGAGACCAACAGTCTTGAAAAGACAACTTAAACTTCAAAGAGACACTTTTTCTCTGGGCCATTGCATTCTGTAATTAAATAACCAAGTATCTCTCTTAAATACTGCATTCACCAAAGGGTACTTTTCCTTCCAGAGGACATCTTTCTAAAAGATTTTATATTATTGTCATCTCTTTTAAACTTTATACATTGACTTTTTCCAGTTGGTCCTGTTAACCAAATGTTCTGGCTCTTGCACAGGGTGGCCTATTAGCATTGAATTATAATGCCAAATCCATTCCTCTATCTATTATTCATTGGGAATTTAAAAGCAATCAAAAGGCACTCTGGATCATTTTGCTATTAAAGCAATCTGCTTCAGTGTTTGCCTGCTGCCAAAGCAAAGTTTTTCTCTCTCACTTAAAATACATTAATGCCCCATTACAGGGATGGGATTTGAAGCCGTGCTTATATATAGGAACGTCTTTAGAGATTTTGAAATAGATATAAACAAGCTGTCTCGTTTTAATGTGTTCATTAATATGGGAGATGATAGGGACAAGGGACAAAATATTTCTGTGCTCTTCACTCCCAAAGGGTGTCTGGGCCGCAGGAGGAATGTCTGCCCAGAGATGGCATTTTCAATTAACAATTTGAAGTTTTCTTTACTTTAAATGTAAAAAGGACTAATGTGTCTCTAAAATAACCAGTTTCTTCCTTTGTTTGTTTCCCTTCTCTGCAAATTGCTATTTGTCTCCAGCCAATATTTCAATTTAACAAGTTAAATTAACAAGTCTGTCCACAGCTTACCATTTTATCTCTTCATTTGCTGATAAAAGAATCATTTTATGCAACTGCTTGCCTATTAATTTGCTCTGTCCTCTGATTTGCACCAGATTTCTCAAATTGGGCACACAGAATGAAAGATGCATTCATACAACAAGTGCAGAGAAAGATAACAAAGATGAGTAGGGGACTGGAGGCTAAAACATATGAAGAATAGTTGCAGGAATTGGGTATGTCTAGTCTAGTGAAAAGAAGGACTAGGGGTGACATGATAGCAGTGTTCCGATATCTCAGGGGCCACCACAAAGAAGAGGGAGTCAAGCTATTCTCCAAAGCACCCGAGGGCAGGACAAGAAGCAATGGGTGGAAACTAATCAAGGAGAGAAGCAACTTAGAGATAAGGAGAAAATTCCTGAAAAAACAATGAATCGGTGGAATAACTTGTCTCCGAAAGGTGTGGGTTCTGCAGGTTTTTAAGAAGAGATTGGACAACTATTTGTCTATAGGGTTTCCTACTTAAACAAGGGGCTGGACTCGAAGACCTCCAAAGTCCCTTCCAACTCTGTTATAGTTATTCTGTCTTTGCCCCTTGTATGCTGGGTGAACACAAATTGGTTAATTTATATTTCAAGGTGTTACTGTGCAAGTTAATTCATTAACCAGATTAAGTAAGCTATGTGAATATGGCCCATGACTACTAACGAGAGTTAAAATTCAAGCAACTTTCATCTGCTTATACAGATTGATCCTGTTCATGCCATGTGAGAAAACAGAAAATACTGTCTTAATTTTGCCTTCAGCATTTTTACACTCATGAAATCACAGTGGAAGGGATCATGAGAGAAATCCCACTGTTGGCTTTTTTGAACTGCTGAGGAACAATCCTTAGCCAGTCATTTGCTCATTATCTTGCACATTAATTGAACAGAGAACTTTGAATGGCCTTCTGTGCATAGTTCTGTGCCAAAGTGTCTGTCTCCTGTCCAAACGTATCAAAACAAGAAGGTAACACTGTCAAGGTTGGTGGGTAGAAGGCTTAAACTTACTGAATAATCGTTCATACTCCAGAAAAAGACAGTTATACCTGAATAAACAAATTCCTTTTCGCCTGAAATAAAGCAGAAACAAACTGGGGGAGAACCCAAGAATACCAGCCATGGAGATAGACTAAATGACATGAAAAGAAACAGAGAAGCTGATGCCATGTAGTCATGAAAAGTGATGTCCTGGTAAATCAACACAAGTTGGAAGAAATTACACAGACACTGGCAAAAAGAAAATCAAGGCAATTAGCCATGAATCCCAAAACAAACATTGCAAATTGTTTACAAGGTAGCATCCCACCATACAATGTGAATCCAGCAATCGTACAGAACGGATGTTGTGGTGTTGCCATATTTGCAGGCACATGGCAAGGACAGCGCTCTTATTTTTGCATCATCATGGTTGTCAAGACTGTAAAAGAAACACTGAAGCCGAGGCCTTTGTCTTTTTCATTACAACAGATTAATACGGCTATACCTCTGGAAACACATTTAGTGTCAAGCTTTAAAAATTCCCAAGTTCAGTGAAGTTGGCTTGTTAAAAATGAGAAACTGAAATTGAACTTGCAATGTTTCTCCATCTTTGGGGTTCTCGTTTTTGCTTTCTTCCATAGCACCAAGAAATCTGAAGAGAAAATCACCTTGCCTATAGAAAAGATTGCTCCCAAATTAACCCTAAGATGCTTTCACAACTGGTAAATCGACCAGGCCCTCATTGAGTGTTACAGAAACTTCCCCGGTCATAATCTTTGTTCAGGCATGTGGGGTGCTTACAACCACAGCCAAACCAAATCTGTTAATTATTACAGTAAAGAGATTTTAAAAGGGAAGGGAGAGAGGAAAAACAAATTTTGTCCAAGTGGCATAGTGGCAGAAATGAGGGGAATGGTCAATTTATTACAAACTTTATGCATTGAAGTCTCTGGGCATGTTTTCTGTAGGTAATAACTGTTATGATTAATGTCTTTAGGACTAATGGGACTCTGGTCCATTGGATAAAAGGTGTATTGTTAATAGCAACCATTCCTGGTTATTTTACTACCCAAAATGAGGTTAGAATGACCAAGCAGCCTTAACTTTCATCTGCCATTAGCGTCAAAGTAGCAGTTCTACACAGGAAATTAAACTACTCACTGGAGTATAGTTTTAATGTTTGTGGCTACACTTGACATCTCATGACTTATGGGACTTGTTATTTCCCTTTTTTCCAAGACTTCAAGCACTTATTTGGTCTGCTTCCTCTGATGTGATCCTCTTACGCTTCTCAGTTAGAAGCTGTGCTCTGTTAATTGAATGTTTAAGTGGGAAGATAGGCACAAAAGAAAAAGTATGGTCAATATGGGGAAAGGAGGAACAGTTGAAAAGGTTTAGGGGACAGCAAATGACAAGAGGAGGAGGAGGAGGAGGAGGAGGAGGAGGACTCACTCTAACAAGATATCCACAAATGTCATTCAACTTCTTCTAGAATCATCCAACCATCATTTCATCAAAATAACAATGACAGGCTCCATATCATTTTAATGATAGCTGAGTGATGTTGTGAAAATGATGGAAGTCAAAAAGGAAGAAAAGTAATCATATCATAATATATATAAGAGCTCAGCATTTAAATGTAGCATTAAACTTTCCCCCTATAGAGTAATATCGATCTGTTTGGGTGGGGAATTCTGGGAGTTGAAGTCCACACATCTCCAAGTGGCCAAGGTTGAGAAACACCTCTGCTCTAGGCAGCATCTCTTCACCCCATCTCACAAGGTCCTTCCCACGTACCATGACAAACCTCCAGGGCTTCCCACACTTCCATTCAACTCTCCTAGGGGTTTTTCTGGTTGAGATTGTGTGGGAAGCCAAGGAGGCTTCAGAGAAGGGGCACCACGTGTAAAAGAAAGCAACTGTCTACAGCCACATCCACCACCACTTCCACCTCTCATCAGGCCACAAACACAACTGAGAGACACCCAAAAGATGTTTTTAAACACCCCAAGAAGACGAGAGAGAGAGAGAGACAGAAAAAAAGCCTCCACGTTTGCAGAGCGAGGAAATTTCTGAGAAACCACAAGGCAGATTCAGCACCGCCTTTACCTAAACACACATTTCCTTGTAAAGGGTTGCCTCACCATCCACAGGGGAATTCTTGTCCGAGGAAGTGTGCTCACATTTGGGTAGAAGCAAGCACTCCCCTTGGAGATCATACAGCAAACCAGACATTTTTACCTTAAATGTTCAGCACAACCATGCCATAGTGACTGATTGGTTCATTTAGCAAGTATGGTATTTGCTTAACGGCCATGATTCATTTAATGACTGTGATGATTCCCTTAACATTTTTTGTGGGGGGGAAAGGATGTAAAATTGGGTCAGTACACATGAACGGCCCTTTTTCTGACCATCATGAGTTACGACCATGATGGGCAGGTTCCAATATAGTCATAAATTGAAGATTACCTGTATTGGCAGCATTTCAAGGTTGACCAGATCAGGAAACAGACTCTACAAGATAACTAACAGCTATGCTGAAATACGTAGGCTATTTTAACAGAATGTCACAACCCTTCCCTCCTTCTTATACTCCTAGGAGTCAGGGAAGACCCAATTGGAGTCTCTTTCTAGTGCTTTGTCTGTGTTTTAGGTTCCAGGCGTGTTTTTGGGATGCTGTTTAAACCATCTCTAATCAGCTTCTCAAGCGTCAATCTTTGGGGCTCATTCCACCTTTCTACTCCAGTTAAAGATCTTGCTTGTTCAACATGCTAAGTAGGCTATGCTAACCTCGGCTGGTGTTACGTTTTTGTGGCTTTGGTCTCTGGTAGGAACCCAGGCCATTTGCTTAAGGCAGAGGTCTCCAAACTCGGCAACTTTAAGAGTTGTGGACTTCAACTCCCAGAATTCCTCAGCCAGCATGGCTGAGTTGGTCCACAAGTCGTAAAGTTGCCAAGTTTGGGGCTTAAGGTATGCTGCATGCCTTGTACAAACTCAGAAAACAGGAGGAGGGAGAAGTATCAGGTATGTTTGCTGCCTTGAGTTATTTATACAAATTACAAAGGTGGCAAATAAATAAAATAAATAAGATGGATTAACACAGGAAGCAGGCAATATGTGCCAGCTTATACAAGATGTACCTGCCCAGAGTCACACAAGCATGATGGACGGTATAGAAATTTGAGAGAGAGAGAGATAGGTAGGTAGGTGGACAGGTAAGAGATAAGTAAGTAGGTAGGCAGGGAGAAAGACAAAATATTATCTTTTTCCTGATGTCCACTTGCAAAACCTTATACGCCTCTCAAGGGAATCCCCACTGGCCATTTGCCCACTCTCTGGACTGTTGAACGAGACCTCCCATAATCCCCTTCCATTATCGGTGGTTATTCCCTCCAGCTCCCAAGGCTATATTTGCTGCACTCTAAAGAAATCCAGCAGAGGAGCCAAGCCTGGAAGCAGGGCCACTGAAGGCGAATACTTCCTGGGGTGGACCAACCAATTCCATCCGGTGACATTCGGCCGCATCGTGTGATGGATTTTCCTTCCATTTCCCCAGCATCTTGAATACCGATGCAAGCCACAATGTGCCCTTCATCCCACAAGAAAATCAAGTCAAAAGGCAATTAATATTCTGATATCGGTGGCCAGGCAAAGTGATGTAGAGCTGATGAACTCTTTTTCCATTTTACTCCAGTTGTGGTTTCTTTCACCTCTGAGCATTTTTCCCTCTTCTCCTCCCTCCAGCCCTGCTCTGGGCAGTGGTTTTAGGGCACCAAGGTTCACTTTTGTGGGTAACCTGCACTCATAGCTGTTGATTTAATTAACTCAGCCTCCTCCGTTACTTGACCATAGCAGTGCAGTACAGGCAGGGCTTTGCAGAGTCTTGTGGAGATTCCAACCATAAATTGCATTCTTATTTTCAGGCATTTGGAAAAGAAGGTGGAGTATATGGGTGGGTGTGTAAAAGGAATAATCTCTGTGCATGCAAATAAGAGGTGGCTGTTGTTTTTTTTTTGACAAGTACAAAATAATTAAAACAAATTAAAGTTTTAATCAGGGAAGGATACATAAGTCCTGAAAAATATTTGTCACCCTTCCAAAAGATTTGAAGCATCTTTGGTGCTCTCTGAGCTTGGTTGTTGTCTTGCACTCCATTATCCAAACTAGATAACTCCATCAGTGCACTCGTATGTAAAAAGAGAGCAAACCCCACTCCCTTTTAGCACTGATGATATTACCTGGTTTGGGTAGTAAAATGTCTGCAAGAAAACAAGCAAGCTCAGAGAGCACCAAGAAGCCCACATTTCAACAATGACCTGAAAATATTCTCCTTTATTGGTCTAAATGTGGGGGGGTGTATTGTTCTCCAGATGTAACTGGAATATAACTTCCATCACCCCAGAATTTGGACTAAAGAGCCATAGCTCTTGCCTGTCTATCCCTGGTTTGGGTCAAAGGCAGAGGTGGGATTCTACCGGTTCGCACCTATTCACTAGAACTGGTTGTTAACATTCTAAGCAGTTCGGAAAATTGGTTGTTAGAAGAAATTACTAGCCTAATCCTGTAAGGAAGGCAGGAAGGAAACATTCTGGTGTTGCTTACAGAAACGGCCTCTCCGTTAACCCTTATTACATTCTTGGCAGGACTAGACTTCCTGTCTCTGAAACTTCTCTGGAGTTTCCCCCCGCTCCTTTGCTGGTACTTTGCTTGTGTGGAGTGACCATTCAAAGTTACAATGGCACTGAAAAAAGTGACTTATGACCATTTTTCACACTTACGACTGTTGCAGCATCCCCACAGTCATGAGAGGCCAGGCAAGGAGATGCGTGTCTCAATGTGAGTGATGTTGAGTTGGCCACGCCCAGCCAATAACATGACCACCAAGCCATGTCTACCCAGTCTCATGACCACCAAGCCATGCCCACCACCTAAGCCACGCCCACAGAACCAGTTGTTAAAAAATTTGAATCCCACCCCTGGTCAAAGGCATGGAGACTTAACACCATTAGTGGCACACTTAAGTTATTGGGACTGTGGGGGGTGAGGAGACCTTTGTTCAAACGTATAAAAAGTGCACGAGAATAAACACTGTATGAAACTAAAAGATATCCCTGAAAATGACCTACTAACACTGAAATGCCATCATCAGCATGGCTTGAGAAATGTATGTCATCCATATCAGCAAAAGCTGAGAAAAATCATCATGAAATTTGTGTACATTTAACCTTTGCTTTGTATTGATGGCAGGATCACGGTTCAGTGATGGAGGGCATGCTTTGTTTGCAGAAGGCCCCTGGTTTAACCCCTGGCAGTCTCAATTGGCAAGACCTCTCCTTCACCTTCTGGAAACCAGCTTCCAGAGTTTGTTAGGATTCCAGAAAGAACTGTCATGGGACGGAACATGCATGGGAGGAGAGATAAGGGAGAGTTTTGGCCATACAGAGTTTTTGCAGAAGGTTTGGATTAAGAGACTGCACAGTCCTGCGTGGATGAGGTAGGAGAGAAGAGGTTCAGCGTAGCCACACCCTGATATATCTACCAGTTCACACCTATTCGCTAGAATCAGTTGTTAACATTCTAAGCAGTTTGGAGAACCGATTGTTAGAAGAAATTACTGGCCTAATCCTGTAAGGAAGGCAGGAAGGAAACATTCTGGTGTTGCTTACGGAATCTGCCTCTCCATTAACCCTTATTACATTCTTGGCAGGACTAGACTTCCTGTCTCAGGAACATCTCTGGAGTTTCTTTCCCCACCTTTGCTGGTACTTTGCTTGTGTGGAGTGACCTTTCAAAGTTACAATGGCACTGAAAAAAGTGACATGACTGTTTTTCACACTTACAACTGTTGCAGCATCCCCACAGTCATGAGGGGCCAGGCGAGGAAATGGTGCCTCGATGTGAGTGATATTGAGTTGGCCATGCCCAGCCAATAACATGACCACCAAGCCATGGCCACCCAGTCACATGACCATCAAGCCATGCCTACCACCTAAGCCATGCTCACAGAACCGGTTGTTAAAAATTTGAATCCCACCCCTGGATATATCCTTCATGTTATATCTAGAACGAGGTTGTCAAACTCACGTTGTCATGGCAGCGTCACATGACATATGGGGATTTTCCCCCCCTTTGTGAAACCAGGCATGGGTGTGGCCAGTGCATGACACATCCAGCCCACGGGTTGGAATTTGACAGCCCTGATCTAAAAGGTTAGAAGGTTATATAGCTTTAGTGTGGCAAGATTCTGTCAATTAGGTGCAAGCAAATAAAGCACTGATTGGACTGGATTTCACTGTGCGTCTCTGGGCTTAGGCCTGACGCATCTGCTGATGATGGTATCAGGTGTGACTTCCTGGGCTTCCAGTTTTGATTTTGATTCTCCAATTGTTGCACCTTATTCAAAGACTTTCCAGGTGTCCAGGATATGGTGTCATCCCTTAGTAATAATCCTCCCATTTTGCTCTTCTTTTCTTTTCTTTCCAAAAATAACTCTCTGTTAAGAAGGAAAAGATAAAATCTGCCTTTTTGACAACTGGCAGGAGAAATCCCTAACTGGAAGTGCCCTTAGTATGAATCAGCCACATCTGCACTTTAATACTAAACAGATGTTTTGCTCGAGCTTCGTCCCAGCTCAGGACAGTTGAAGCACACCTCAGTTAGCATCTGATGGTTTTGAAGAGATGGTTTCTTTACAATAGTTTTGTAGGTTTTCTTGACATTATGATCAATCAGGTTCTATCTAAAGCTTCTGCCTGTGACTGGAAAAATAAACAGCCAAGGGCCATTATGGATCAAAGTTCAGACTGAGGATTTTGTTTCAATCTTTTAGGCGTGACAGTAGTATTTTTTTAAATTCCGCCATTACTATTTTTATAAAAAAGCTCAAGGTGGCGAACATAGAAATATTTTTTCCTCCTCCTGTTTCCCCTGCAACAACAAACCTTTAGGGATGGGATGGGTTGACAGAGAGGAACTGGCCCAAACTGGCCCAGCTGACTTTCATGCCTAATGTGGGACTAGAACTCACAGTCTCCTGGTGATTGGCCCAAAGTTACCCAGCTGGCTTTCATGTCTAAAGTAGGATTCAAACTCACAATCTTCTAGTTTCTAAACCAGTATTTTTTCCCCCAGTTCTGCCCATTTCTTGGTTCTTATGTATGCTCAGGTTGGTGGTGAACACACTTTTCTGTGCATGCACCATTCCCGTGTCACCTTTTGCAGATTTTGGGTTTAACATCAAACTCTATGTACATCCAGAAAAAAACATGCCAGCCTTTCCCATGAAAGTCGACATATCCAAAAGTCACCAAAGTTTGCCTTTGGGTAGCGTATCAGGGGAAGCCAGGTGAAAGAAGTGAGTGTGCTGTGTCGAAAATTATCCTTGCATTTTAATTTAAAGGAATAAATTGGTGTGATACCTAGACATTAATAATTAAATAATCCCTAGTAGAGTAGAGTGAAGTCCTGATGTCACCTTAAATCTTACAATCCATGCTTGGAAGAGGCTATCCAGTCACTTTTGGCCCCTGGGCAATTGTAACTGTAATCCAAAATTCCTTTAATTTCTCTAAATGCTAAATGTCATGCTCACTTCCTCGGCTTTTCAGCTCAAGAAAAGCTTGTTGAAATTTGAATTGATTTGTTATTTATCTGACTGACAACAAAGGGAGAAAAAAAGGTTGTAATTCTAGGCACTGGGGAGATTGAATTCCTGTATCACTGTTAGCTACATTAACTTGCTTCCTGGATCTCAATTCAATTAGGACAGCATTCCCTAGCATTAATAAATCAATACCAATGCCATTTTGATACATATATTTGAATGTCTTTCATTATAGACTGCAGGGGCCAGGAGCAGAACTGAAGGAGAAGTTAATGGGACATGACAAGGCAGATCAAGTTGGGTAGGTAAGAGCTCTGGAGCCTTGAGCTGTAATTGCTTTCAGTTGCAAAAGACTGCAGGAGCGATACACAGGAGCTGTTTAACTTTAGTTAGGATACAGGGCTAATTGGATAAAAATAGCCAGGGTGCTTCTTTTCCTATGCATGGAGTGTGTGAATGTGTATGGCCTGTAGAACCACCTATATTCCTTGATTCTCGAACTGAAGAATTGGGAGAATCCGCCCTATCTAGGAAAAACGTAAAGTGGAGGCCATCCGTTCCCACTTGAACCTTTTGCTGAAGAAAGTAGAGACCAGAGAAGAAGGAGGCCACCTGAAATGTCCCTAGGATGCAGAGCTGAGCTGGCTCCATCCATGCCACCAGAAGGGACATGTTGCAGATTCCATCAGTAAGAAATCCCAGCTGGTCGGGTCCCAGACAAGAGTCTTTTCTGCCATGGCTCCCACCTTCTGGGACATGTCCCCTCCAGGTGAGATCTGCACCCACCCTTTTGGCCCTTCTGAAAGGGCCTGAAGACCTGGCCCTGCCAACTGGCCTGGGGCCCCAATGATATTCTGGAGGAAGTTAATGGGCTCAGACTCCACCTCCCTCCCCTATGCATTTGTATTGTTTTAATTAATTTGTACGCCACCCATCTCACTAATACAGTGACTGCGGGCAGCTTACAATCTCCCCCAAAAGTTAGAAAGTGCTAAAAACAATTAAAATTAGAGTCAAAAAAATTAAAAGTTAAGAACCAAGATGTTGGTCAGCCTGGAGGTGAAAATCTCCTCTACCTTGTCTGCCACCATCAATGTAGCAAGCCTGTCAGGGCCCCATGCCAAGTAGCAGATAGAGGCTTTTAGGTTCTCCCAGAAGGCCAGGAGTGTGTGGATGGATCTCACCTCTGATAGAATATTCCAGAAGCAGGGCCACAGCAGAAAAGAATCCTACCAGCTGAAATTCTTTGGCCAATGGGATCCAAGGTAGTCCCTTTCCTCTGGAAAGAGTGGAGCAGTTTAGTCCTATTGGGAGTAAAGTGGTTCTTCAGATATTGCGCTCCCTTCCTCCCCAACTTGGTCAATTTTAAACTACACTAATATAGTTTAAAACTAAATTTAGTTTTAAAACTAAAACTATTATTTTAATGTTTCTTATTGGTTTTTAATTGTGAGCTGCCAAGAGTCGCCTCCAGGCGACATGGGCAGCGTACCAGTTTAATAAATAAATACATAAAAGATGGCTCTTGAAGAATTGGGATCAATTCTTGGGATCAATTTAAGGAATCCGTTTCCTTAAAAGTGATCAAAAGGTTTTGTGGCAACTTAAACTAGCGTGTCTATTACAGCGCAAAATTTTGTAGATTAGAGTCCACTTCTACAGATGCCTTTACAATTATTTCAAGTTACAGGAGGATGTAGGCTGTGTTCAATATGCTGCCCATTTGTCTAGGGGAAGATACTCATGCCTCCCCAAATATCCATGCACATCTTTTATGATAGTATGCTTTTTATAAAGATTATGATTTATGTGGATTTTATCAGGATATCCTTGATTTTACAAAATATTCTAATGTCCTATTTTCTGCGGCAAGCTGCTTCGTGTTGGGTGATCAAAGCAGTACAAAAGCATTCAAAGTAAATAAAAAATGTTATTTGCCTGGAATGTAGACCGTGATGACATTTTCCAAGGCTTTTGTTTATCATTCATGCAATCATGCAATCCTATTTCTTTGCGCCTCCCTGCTTTCAAAGGGTGTCTTTATAACACCCAAGCAGCTTCCCAAAAACGTGTTTATAGTACAAAAATGGGGGGGGGGGGGCTTCAATATTCAGGGTAAGGAAAGATGAGTAATAGAAGTGCAAGGCAAATGGAAGCTCTGTAAATAAGCAGAGGAGGTGGTCAGGGTATAAGCTGCTAGGAAGTACTTTTCTGGTCTTCAAGGTGAAGAAGAAATTTCCATTGATTTCCAGAGCCAAGTGCGCCCCTATGCAGCGGAAAAGGGAACTATGGATGAATGCCAAAAACAGTTTTTGACTGATCAGCATAGAAATGACAAGGACAATCATGGGATTAGTCAGCCTGGTCCATTTGACCAGAAAACATCCCCTGGGACAGCAATGCAATTGAACAAATGCAACTGGCATTGTGATCCACATGAGCAGAGTTTGGTTATGCATTGATCCTTTTGAAGGAACTCTAAGTCAAAGCAGATGGAACTGAAGGTTTAATATCTTTCTGTTTGTGGAGATTCTCAGTCATCCAGGTCACGACTGTCCCAAAGGTGCTTTTCCGAAAGGCAACTGGACTTTCTTTGTCTTTCCTTGAAGAAATTTCTTGGACGAGAAGCAAAATGTCTTGAAGGAAAAAACAAAGGAAGTCCAGTTGCCCTTTGAAAAAGGACCTTTGGGGTGGTTTAATATCTTCTCTTCCAGCTGTCCAAAGCTTCTATTTCCATTGTTACTAAAGGCAAAGGAAAATCCTACTGGCTCACATTTATAAATTTGTGTGAAATCTACTGTGGGTTTCCTTTATTTGCTCTAAATATTCCCACGGATAACGGCTTTTGTTGAGGTACTGAATCTAGAACTAGTTCTACAGATGTCAGCCTAGGTTAACCTTCTTGTGATGACTCTTCATGTCAAACTGATTAGGACACACTCTTGATTGACCATTGAGTGACTTAAACGCTGGCTGTCCATCTATAACCTTTGCTGCTGTTCCTTAAGAAGGTATGAGCCAAGTCGTTTATCAATCTGACTCCTGGAGACAATAAAACAGGCACCTTACAAAATGCAGTATTCATCTCTTAAAGGGCTTAAAAGCATTTTTCAATTATGAATGGCCTGGAGGGAGTTTTTCCTTGTGCATCTTGGGATAAATAAAGATGGAAAATAATTGCATATCAATACGATGGCAACTAAGTTCCCTTTGCATTTGGGACATTGTTTCTCTCTCTGCTTTGTTAAGACAAAAGAATACCGTTAAGTGTTTTCAAATAATATTATGATCGTGCCACGTGATTTAAAAAAAAATACCTTTTTTCTGTAGTTTATTACCAATTATTTGTACTTGTGTTAAGAACACTTTGGATGCATTTTACTGATCTCCTTGATCACATTTCCCATTATCAAGAGTGTCAAACGGACGGACGGCGGGCTGGATGCATCATGCGCAGCCCACGCCAACCCCAGCTCTGCGACTGGGAAAATCATTGAAAACATCACGTGATGGCAACGTGATGCTGCGAGTTTGACACCCATGCACTAAATGATGTAGAGACTCTGATAAATATGATTGTAAGGGGTCCTTGGAGCTTGCTTGTTTTCTTGCAGATGTTTTATTAGTAGCATTGATGAAGTTCCCTAGTTTGGATTATGAAACATCTGAGAGAAAGCAAGCAACCTCAGAGAGCCCCAAGGACCCCTCATGTCAACCCTGAGCTACAAATATTCTCCTTTTATTAGTCTGATATTCATTAAAATATTTCAATTTGCAGCCTTGCCTGAGATCTTGTTTGATAATCCACATAAATACCTTCTGGTTAAAAAAAAATTACATGGTGAGAGATTTGGTTCAGAAATAAAAAAGAAAACTGGATTATAAAGAGCTCCAGCAAGACACTGGAATAGTTGCATCTATTTTGGCGGGTGATGAACACGATACTAAGAGCTATTCAGGCTTGGATCACGCTTTGAAACCAGGTGGTTTTGCTTTAAGAAAAACTTTCATCTGTGTCATTGAGATATTCATAGGTATTTCCCATAACTTATTTTGAAAGAAAAAAAGAAAAACCCAGCAGGTCTTTTTCATTAGGTTTTCCTTCCCATGTTTGTAATGAGATCACCCACAATCCAAAGCAGGTTTATTCAGAAATATGCTTGTTGCATTCAGGAAAGCTTCTCAACCACTTTCTTTTGTGATTTTGGAATAATAGCTCCAATCTGCCCTACATTTCCTGGGAATCAAAGAGCCAGAAGAAAGCAGGATATCTCATCAATACAACATGGGTGACCAAGCCATATAAAGAAGGGCAATTTTTTGTTATCTTTCATCATCCCTGGGAAATATGCCTTATTGCATTCAACGTAGCTAATTTCTGAATAGAATTAGCATCTAGTTTGGCTGTGCAGCTGCAGTCCTAAATTTTAGGATAGGGTTAGGATAAGGGTAGGGTTATTTCTGGTAGCTGAACTTCTGTAAGCTCCTAGGAACATGTGAACTGATTCTCAGTTTTTTAAATTGTGCATCTCTGTCAGCAAAAGCATTTTAAGCATTCGTCCCCCATATAAATATGTCTAGTTAACCAAGCAATTGGCATATTAAAAGAATGAGACTGATGTAAAAAAAAAAAAACATTCTAATCTTTCTACCCACATGCCAATCATACTCTTGTGTATTCCCTGAAAAATTGCAACCTACCTGGAGAACAGTAGTATAGGAAATGGGTGCACTTAAGCCAGCAGAGCAAACAACGATAGATGTTGAGAGCACAGATCACCCAAACTGGAGAACCACAGCCTTGAGATCCAGAGAGTGTTTCTTAATCTCAGCAAATTTAAGATCTGTGGGCTTCAACTCCCAGACATCCACACATCGTAAAGTTGCCGGTGTCATGAAACACTGTATTAGTACAATATCAAACCATTAGCATCATGGTCTACCTCATATTAACTTGACCCTAAACGAATGTAAAACTGAATCCATACATGCAACCTTCTACAATGCTGTAACAAATCTGGGACTGGAACAACTAGTAACCAACAATACAAGACTTAACAACTGCCTCGATCTCATCTTCTGCAATAGTTTGAATTCAATTTACGGAATACAAATTAAAGAACTTTTTTCCAACAGTGACCACAACATGATTGACTTTTGTCTCCACATACTGTACATCCACACAAAAATCATCACAATGATGTGATCCCCAATTATAACTTCAAAAAAGGCAACTATGATCTTATAGACAACGATCTCTCATCCCTTGATTGGCAATTTCTATTCACTGGATGCGATACTGTTGAAGACCATTACATCATATTTTTACTTGAAGAGTCATCAAACTATATGTACCAATAACAACTCCCAAAACCAAAAAAAAAAACAGATTACCCATAACAATAAGGAAGCTTCAATCCAAAAAAAGATCACTTTGGTGGAAAAACAAATCTGGTCACGTTGCCAACTTCAAAAGCTGATACAAAAATTTATGCCACCAGATAAAGACTGAATGCACCAATTATCACACTAAACAAGAGGAAAACCTATGCACCAATTCCACCCGCACTTTCTACAATTTTGTAATCAACAAACTAAAAGACTCAAGGCCCATCCCACCCCTGAAAGGACCTAATGGTAAAGACTGCAATGACAACACCATTAAAGCAAATCTCTTTAACACATTCTTTGGCTCAGTATTTGTAAACAGCAATGGATCATACCCAGTATTTCCTAGCCGAACCACAGACAACTACAATGATCTAATACATATTGATTTTACAGAAGACATTGTTGAAAAAGCATTACACAATCTAACCATCTCTATCTATTGGACCGGATAGAATATGGGCCTACTTCTTAAAAAAGCTATCCACTGCCATAGCCAAACCTGTAAGCATAATCTTTGAAAAATCTTTCAGGACCAGCTCCTTACCAAAACTATGGTCATATGCTCATATGTTTCACCAAAAAGTACTTCAAAGACTTCAAAGTACTTCAATTCTCCTAGCCATAGTTTCAGAAGGTTCAAAACTAAGCCTTAGAAAAGATTGGTGCTTTCCATTTCTTGTCAGGTTAAAAACAATGACACAATAAAAATTTCTCATCTTTTTTTTTTAATTTGGTTTATCAATTGCTTACAAGATAATAGGTATAAGTAAAAACGTGGTTATGAATACATGGATACATATAAGAAAAATAAAAGACACAATAAGGCAGGGACGGTAGGCACATTGGTGCGCTTATGCACGCTTAACCACATCTTATGTTTAATCAACAATCACATTGTATAAGTTTTAAAATACAGCCCAAAGTCTATTTTAATCGATTTAATGGTAATTATAACTTGTCCCTCTCCCAAAGGACTCTATGCTAGGTACCGATAAAATTGTCAGCCCTAAAGGTGGTGTGATGGCTCAGTGGTTAAGATGCTGAGTTTGTCAACAGGAAAGCTGAAAGCCTGGGCTTCAGACCCAGGTGTCGTGTGATGGAGTGAGCTCCCATTACTCCTCCCAGCTCCTGCCAACCCAATAGTTAGAAAGCACGCAAAAGTGAATAAATAGGTATCCCTTCAATGGGAAAGGTTAGTGTATTTTCATGCCAATCACATGACAACGGAAACATCTCTCAGACAATACAGGTCTCTCTCAGCCAAGAATCAGAGATAAGCACCATCCCTGTGAGTTGGTCTCAACTGGACAAGGGAAACCTTTAAACCTAAGTTAGAGCAGACTAACACAGGGGTCTCCAACCTTGGCAACTTTAAGACTTGTGGACTTGTGGAAATGGCAACTAATCTGGGAGTGAAACAAAAAAATAACATTAGCCACACCATACGAGGAAAACTTGTACAAGATGTTCTACAGGTAGCTTCTCCAACCAGCAAAAATGGCCAAAATGTACGGAAACCAATCACCTAATTGTTGGAAATGTCTGGAAGAATGGGGCACATATTACCATGTATGGTGGTCCTGTAAAAAGGCTCAGGAGTTCTGGTATGAAATTTGGCTGTGGTTAGAGGAAATGATGGGGCTAAAAATAAACTATAAACCTGAGGTGTTCTTATTGGGAATCATGGCAGAGAAGTACAGTAAAACGGATACCTACCTAATAATCCATGTAATTACAGCGGCAAGCATGATATTTGCCCAAAACTGGAAGGCTAGAGAAATTCCCAGGGAAGTTGAGGTGATAGATAAGATCTTACAATGCGCCAAAATGGATAGATTGACATTGGAACTGATATGGAACAAATTTTACCACTGGAGGGAAATGAAAGGGAGCTTGCAAAATGGAACAAGGACTAAAGGAGTAGTAGGAAGGATATGAGAGATTATATGACTTACCTGAAAGGTAATAGAAAGGAATTAAAATGTATAAAGATTAAATGTATATATGTATATAAATGTACAAAAGTTTTTAGAGTATTTAACATAATATGTAAGAACAAAAATGTATGTCAAAGAACTCCACCATTTTCAATGTTTTTAAAGATTACATCTAATAAAATTTATTTTTTTAAAACATACTTGTGGACTTCAACTCCAATTCTCGGAGTTGAAATCAACAAGTCTTAAAGTTGCCAAGGTTGGAGACCCCTGGACTAAGAAACCAATGCTATACAGATCAGAACTATTTCAGTAGACATAGACCTGCTATAATAACAGAATCTTGCCAATCTAAATGTGTTTTCCCCTTCTTTCATTTAGCTTCAAGTGAACTAGGGAGGGGCTGTCTAAGACATAGTTTTCAAGTGGTTTATTTGGCCTGGGCTCAAGCCCCTCTTATCTGCCCCTTCCCTTGGTAGTGGTTCTTCCTCCTGCCCTTCAAGGCCATTCCCTATTCCCCCTATACAAATACGAATGAAGGAGAGACTGGAGAAGGAGCTACCGTTAAACTTGGGCAAAACCCAAAATAAAATTGAGGATTTTATCTGCTCTCAATCAATCCTCTCAGACCAAAGGCTCCACCACAGGGATTTTGGGGCCGTCAGTCTCTCTCTCTCAGCTTCAGAACCAGAGCTTCACTAGTAGCGAAGATGCTGGATTGTGGAATGGGAAAACCCAGGTTGTAGTCTCTCCTCAGCCATGGAAACTCATTGGCTAAGTCTGGGTCCGTCCCTCCTTATCACCCTAAGTGCCACTGTAAAGTTAAGGTGCTGAACTGAGAGCAGAGAGACCCAGTGCTCATCCCCACTCAGCTATGGAAGTTGGAACTTTGCAGTGGACCCAGTCACATTTTTTCCCCAAACTGTTGCTGCACAGATATAATTGAAGATGAATAGCAATAGCACTTAGATTTATATGCCGCTTTATAGTGCTTTGTAGCCCTCTCTAAGTGATTTACAGAGTCAGCCTATTTGCCCCAAACAATCTGGGTCCTCATTTTACTGACCTCGGAAGGATGGAAGGCTGAGTCAACCTGAAGCCTGGTGAGATTCGAACTGCCAAATTGCAGGCAGCTGGCAGTCAGCAGTACTGCACTCTAACTATGTGCCACAGAGCCTCAATACTTTAGTTTTCTCTTGCAGGAATGCTAAAGGTATCCAAATCAAACACATATGCTCAATATTGGATCAGTCAGGATCAAAGTCTTGGCAGTGGGCACAGATAATCTGCAATAGCAACAGCACTTAGACTTATATGCCGCTTCACAGTGCTTTACAGACCTCTCTAAGTGATTTACAGAGTCAGCCTATTGCCCCCAGCAATCTGGGTCCTCATTTTACCCACCTCAGAAGGATGGAAGGCTGAGTCAACCTTAAGCTTGGTGAGATTCGAACTGCCAAATTGCAGGCAGATGGCAGTCAGCAGAAGTAGCCTGCAGTACTGCACTCTAACCACTGCGCTGAGGCTCAATACTTTATGTATGCTCTTGCAGGAATGGTAAGGGTATCCAAATCAAACATATGCTCAATATTGGAACTGCGGGTGGCGACCTGCAGGATGAGGCAAGAAAGTAAAGCAACGCAGCCCCCCCTGCTATGAGAGGTTGGGGAGAGAAAGGGGAGAGGCCATGCATTCCTTCACAGATCGGCCTCCATGGGTGAGTCAGTTGAACCATCATCAGACCTGAAGTTTAGTATGGCCTTAGCATTTGCCGCCCAATAATTGTGTCCCAGTTATTAAAGCATTTGGGGAAATGTCTATAGGTAGTCCTCAACTTATGACCACAATTGAGTCCCAAACTGATGCTGCTAAATGAGGCCGGTCAGTGAATTTTGTCTCATTTTATAACCTTTCTTGCCATCGTTGTTAAATGAATCACTGCAGTTGTTAAATTGAATCCGGCTTCCCTACTGTCTTTGCTTGTCAGAAGGTCACAAAAGATGATCACGTGACTCTGGGACACTGCAACCGTCATAAATATGATTCAGTTGCCAAGCGTCTGAATTTTGATCATCAGCTGCAACGGTAGTGAGTGTGACAAGTGGCCATAAATTTCTTTTTTCAGGGCCACCGCAACTTGGAACGGTCACGAAATGCACTGTTATGAGTCGAGGACTACCCTCATGTGAGATTTTCTCTTCTTTCTTCATGTCTCACCTTCTTTCCTTTCTGCTGTCTTTATCCCCTCCCTTTCCCTCAGCAACTTTCTGTTTTAGCCCTGGGAGTGAGAGAAACATCTCCATCCAAAACGCACTTCCGGGCCACCGCTGAAAACTAAGAAGTAGAACCCACTCTCCATGCACACATATCACAAGTCAAATGAATAAAATCTCCCTCTCCCTCTCCCTCTCTCTCTCTCTCTCCCACAGCCCAACCCCTCAACCTTTCTCCTCAGTCAGTGAGATGCCAAAAGAATTCTCTTTTTTTATTCTCTGGAGCAAAAAACTATCAAAACAAAACATCTGTAGAGATTCTCGGTCATCTAGGCCAAGCTTCTTCAGCTCTGACAGGAGATTGGGGAATGGAAGGATTTATATTCCTTGCAGACAGCTGGTCATTTGCATCCTTTTAGAGGGTCTTTGAAACACTTGGAGGTTTATCTGTGTCTTCAGGGTCACCAGGAGTGACTACAGGAATCAGGTGACCCTGAGGATACAGATAAACCTCCAAGTGCTTCAGAGACCCTCTAAAAGAATGCAAATGACCAGCTGTCTGCAAGGAATATAAATCCTTCCATTCCCCAATCTCATGTCAGATCTGAAGAAGCTTCTTGGATGAGAAGCAAAACCTCTTCAAAGCAAAAAATAAGAAAGTCCAATTGCCTCCCGAAAAAAAAAGCACCTTTGGGACAATCAAAACAAAACTTTTTTTACTTCTACACATTTCCTCAGAAAAAGGCGGGATGCAATGTCAGAAACGTGCCTTAGATTCACAGGAAAAACCGGAAAAGCAGATATGCATGTCTTGCAAGATTTCAGAAATAAAAATGAGGACATTACTATGCACTTACGACATCTGTATTCTCAGGGTTAAAACAGATGCATCAGAAAGAAGCACTCCTAAATCATCAGATGGAATCTGGTAAAGTTAAAGGATTTGGTAGACTTTAAAAGTTAAAAAAAAGGTTCAAGAATGGAAGGAGTAAAAGAGAGGATCGGAAATTACTAAATGGTTAGGTTTCCACAATTTGTCCCCAAAACCAAACAAACAGCAATATAGCATAGCCTGTTGTGTCAGCCCAGCCATTCCGCTTGCTTTTAATTTTACAAAAGAATGAGAGTAGGAGAAGAATTGGTAACATCACAGGCGTTATTCAATATACACATAGGTCCGTCATTAAATAAAAGGAATTGTATTTTTCCCAGTTCACATTGACAGTCTGAAGAATAAGGGGAGGAAGGGGTAGTCCTCAACTTATAACCACAACTGAGACCAGAATTTTTGTTGTTTTATTTTTTATTTTATTTTATTTATTTATTTTCTATTTGTCAATTGCTTACAAGATAATAGTAATAGTAATAGTAATAGTTATGAATACATGGATACATATAAGAAAAAATATATATAAAAGAAACAATAGGACAGGGACGGTAGGCACGTTGGTGAGCTTATTCACGCCCCCTACAGACCTCTTAGGAAAGGGGTGAGGTCAATAGTAGACAGTTTAAGGTTAAAGTTTTTGGGGTTTGGGGAAAAATACCACAGAGTCAGGTAGAGTATTCCAGACATTGACCACTCTGTTGCTGAAGTCGTATTTCCTGCAATCAAGTTTGGTGCAATTAACCTTGAGTTCATATCTATAGTTTGCTCTTGTGTTGTTATGGTTGAAGCTGAAGTATTCATTGACAGGTAGGACATTGCAAAGTATGATTTTATATACTATACTTAGATCGGACCGAAGGCGGCATAGTTCTAGGTTTTCTAGGTCTAGAATTTCGAGTCTGGTGGCATAAGGTATTCTGCAACGAGTAGAGGAGTGGAGAACTCTTCTTGTGAAATATTTCTGGACTTTCTCAACTGTGTTAATATCAGATACATAATGTGGGCTCCAGACTGATGAGCTGTATTCGAGTATTGGTCTAGCAAATGTTTTATATGCTCTAGTTATTGGTGTAATATTACCAGAGAAAAGTTAAGCAAGTGAGTCGCACCCAATTTTATGACATTTTTGGCCATGGTTGTTAATGAAATCACTGCAATTGTTAAGTGAATCAAACAGTTGTTAAGCGAATTTGATTTCCCTTTGCTGGTCGGAAGCTTCCTAAGAAGCTGGCAAATGACAATCCCAGGAGGACTTTGGGACACTGCAGCTTGCCTGTTGCCCAGCACCTAAAATTTGATGACGTTGATTGCGGGAATGCTGCAATGTCATAACTGTGAAAACTGGACATGAGTAACTTTTTCAGGACTGTTTATCATGTTGAATGCTCATTAAATGCATGGTTGTAAGTCAAGGACTACTTGTACAGATGTACAGGGCAATGCCTTGGGCCAGTTACATCATCTCTTGTCAACTGCTACCCAGATGCTCCGAGTATTGTAAAATATTTCTGCTAGATTTCTGCAAGATGCAGAGATTGCATGATGCCCCTCAACCCCCCCCCCCAATTGAAATTTCAACACTGATTGCTCTATGCTTTTTGGGCCAATTTAATGTACTGGTGTGAACCTTTAGAGTTCTAAACAACTTCAGGCTTGATTATCTGGCAGACTGCCTGTCTCTGCCTTGGGATCAAACTCTCTTGATGTTGATCTGCAGAAAAAGTCCTTCTGAAAAACCCTCTAGTTATCAAAAAAAACACCCCACTTTGAGGTACGTAGGAGGTGGTCTTCTCCTGCGCTGTTCCCAAGCTATGGAAAGACATTCCTCGAACGCTGAACGATTCCATTCTCAATCCTCTCTTCAGAAGAGAATCCAGGAGGCTTATGTCTTCCGTGGTCTTCGATCGTTGATTGCCAGAGTTTCTAATATGAATTTTTGTAGGCTTTGCTCATTGTGATTTCATTGTTGTTGCTGTTAATTAGCTTGAGTAGCCAAGGAGAACAAAGCAGGCACCGTATAAATCACGTAACAAAAGATCTGAGTTCATGCAAAGCCATTTCTTAATATTCTAAATGGGCCTCCCCAGGGCTGTTTTGTGCGTGTGTGCTTGCGTGTGTGTTTAACCAATTATGTCTCATTTCACCCTGAGTGAGCACCTAACCATCACACACATACACACCACTCATTTATATTAGACGTGACCTTTTGAATTCTCGGGAAGAGTGTAAATTGTATGTCGCCAGCATAAAATATTAAATCTAATTTATATTTAATTATTGATGTTATTATGAATTTCATAGTAATGGAACTAAAGAAGAGAAAGGAGGAAAAAATACCCTCCTCTCCCCTCCAGCCCACCCTCTTCACGGCTCCGCCATTAAATTGCTAGGTGCATTAGCAGTTTCTTGAGGTTAGCTTATCTCCCTGCGTTTTCTTCTGAAAGAGCTGTGATTGATGATTATGGGGAAGTTTGTAAATAGTCTTCCAGATATTTTATATAATTATTGTGCCAATAAAAGAGGGCAGGAGGCTTTCTTTAAAACCGCTAATTATTTTGCAGAGAAAAGAAAGGATGGGAAGAAAGCTGAGGGTGCGGGGGGAAGGGGGTTTGAAATGGTATCTCTTAACTCTTTTGACCGTTCCTACACAGGGATTTCCTTTGATGTCCTTCTGGTCAAAGATACACTTTAGGAAAACCAGAGTCGGCTTTATATTAAGTCAAGGAGAAGAACACTGGGGAACCACACTGGTTTTTCGAGTTGAGAGTTTTCGCCAAGCTTTCATCCTTGAGAGGGTGGTGTTTTGACCAAAAGATTAATTTTGTAACTTGATTACAGTTTCATTTTTTTTTCTCCAGAAGGCACACGTACATAGACACATGCCAGTAGTGGAATTAGGTACATTTTAGGGTGAAGCAAGCTTCCAAGTGGGGTTGCTTTTGATACGGTTCCAATATTTGAGGGACTGCCACAAAGAGGAGGAGAGCAACCTGTTTTCAAAAGCACCTGATGGCAGGAAAAGAAGCAATGGGTGGAAACTAAATAAGGAGAGAAGCAACCTAGAACTAAGGAGAAATTTCCTGGGAGTGATAACAATTAGCCAGTGGAACAACTTGCCTCCAGAAGTTGTAGATGTTTCATCCCTGGAGGTTTTTAAGAAGAGTCTAGACAGCCACTCATCTGGAATGGTACAGGTTCTCCTGTTTGAGCAGGGGGTTAGACTAGAAGACCTCCAAGGTCCCTTCCAACTCTGTTATTCTGCTGGTGAGGAACCAGGAAAGTTCAAATCAAAACAGCAGCCATGATGGCTCCATTGAAGCAACCATGTCTCTGGCTTTGAGTCATTTCTGGTGCTTCTTCCATAATTTCCATTAACTAGAACAAATTTCTGGGTGTGCCCAGGTGCCTTGTGAGAGTTTAATTCAATTCAATTAAATTTAAGCATCACATGTGGATGGAGCAAAACAATGAAGTCATAGAACAAGAAACCCATGAAACAAACCTAGTGTGTTTAATCACAATTCTACCACTTAGTGAAAACAGAACAAGATTTAAGAGATTTATTTCTGTGCCCAATTATATTTTTTAAAAATTGCACAATCCATTTTTCTTTGTTTTCGCCATTCGAAGAGCCAGTCTTACATTAAATGAGAGTGAGAATAGCACCTTCTGTTAGTGATAAGGTCAAGATTTCTTCCCTTTCCTTCAGATTTTTAAATTACCAAAAATGTCCACTGAGTAACTTTTCAAACAGAGCAGGGTGTTGTATAGTGGGGGGGTACCCAACCCCAAGTCCATGGACCGGCACTGGACTGTGGCATGCCAGAAACCAGGCCGTACAAACAAGTGAAGCCCCATCCATGGGATGCAGGCAGCATGTGAAAGTACGCCCCCTTCGGTCCGCAGAAGAACCTCTCTTCCCAGAACTGGTCCCTGGTGCCCCAAAGATTGGGGGCCGCTGTTGCATAGAATAGGACTTTGTCTACTGTCTCACTATTGAACTGTCTTATTCTGCGACTGGTGTCCATCTGTCTTAAATAACTTCTCCAAAAGTATGGGATCGGTCACTTTTGGAAAAAAAAAGGGGGGGGAGTGTGAATAAGAGGATTCTTTCATCCAGTCTAAGAGATTCATCTAGAAACGTTTTTATTTATCCTTACGGTTGCACTGGACATAACACCAATCCCTTTTACTTCCATCGCTCAATCACCTTCTAGCAAGATTTGAGAAACAATGCATTCACCTCTCGTTTTTCAAACATAAATTACCAAGAGCTGTGGGGTCCTTGGTGATCTCTGAGCTTGGTAGTTTCCTTGCAGACATTCCATTACCAAACTAGGTAACATCATCAGTGCAAGAAGGAAGCAGAGTTTGCTCTTATTTTTAGGTATGAGTGACTTGCCCTGTCAGAGTTGGTAGGAGTGTTCTTAGTGGTTCCTCGATACAGCTGTTTAACTGTTTGCTTCTTTTTTTGCGCCGGTAGTTCCTTGGTGGGGGTATTCTGGAAGTTGGAGTCCACAGATTTTACAGTTGCCAAGGTTGGACACCCCTGTTCTGGATCTTCGGCCCTAAGCACTACTTGGGGCACTCAAGAGCTCCTGTCAGATTTCATCAGGCTCAGGAGGAGTTTTTTTTGTTTGGAGATGTTTCCCTCGCTTCATTTTGGATGCTTCCTTCTTACCTTCCCCGGAAGGAAACCAGTTGCGAGCTTCCCCTTGCTTCTATGAATGGCACCAACCGTTTTCTAAGAAATGTGCTTCAACATTTTTAACGGTGGTGGGGGGAAGGGAAGGCTGCAGAGCCTTCAGTCTTCCTCTTTTTCTTTTTTAAAAACATTTGTATTTTAGCCAGATTTTCATTTCTCCTGCTTGGTTGATGGAGACTGCTGATAAGATAGCGACTTACAGCCCTTTCTGCAATTGTGAGCCATCCCAAATTGCCTGCATTTGCACATTTTTAACTCACTCCAGGATCAGCAGAGCACTGGGGCTCATTAGCTAACCAAATGGGCTGGATTTGTAAGGCACGCTAGCTCACAATCACCACTTCCATCAAAAAAGAAAGCTGAACATGTTTCAGGCCTTCAGCTAAGCTACTAAGCCACTTCAATGCGATGGCGGATTTTGGCTGCTATGAAAATGAACAGATAATTTACAATAATCGTTTCAAGGTGCTGGTCATAACTAAATGACCTAGGGCCTGGTTCCAGGAGGTTTCTCAACTTACAACCATTTGTTTAGTGACCGTTCGAACTTATAACAGCACTGAAAAAAGTGACTTATGATCATTTTTCACACTTTACAACCATTTCAGCACCCCCCCCATGGACATTTGATCAAAATTCGGACACTTGGCAAGTGGCTCTACCAATACTTGAGAGAACATTTATCTCACAAGGTACCTGATCAGAAAATTCGATCTGGCAAAGTGAGCATACTCCAAGTTTTTTGAATAAACAATGACATTTACCTGTACCCTAAAAGTATACCTTCTCTACCATGGTACCTGTCTTTTGGAACAAGGTTCCCTCTGAGATCCAGATGATATTCCAGAAGTCCTTAAAGACCTGCCTCTTCTCTAAGCACCAGGGCTAGGGTGGTTGGTGATCCTTGTAGAGTGTGTATGAATGAGTGAACGTATGTATGTATGAATATATGCATGTATGTTGATATGGGCCTGATTTGGCATTTCATTCATTGTTTTTTAATCTAGATTTTATATTACCATTCTGGGAATCAGCTAGAGTCCATTTAAAGTGGGCAATGTCGAAATTAAATAATTTACAATAGAAGTAATAAGCAGTTTTGCTTTGTGTGTGAGAGAGAGATGGACCAATAGGAATTCTCACCTTTGTGTAGAGATTTTTGGTTTGCCCACTAAATCCTTTCTTTACTTTGCAGATATCTCAAAACTAACCCACTCTGGTATGAGAGCTACCACTTTTTAAAGATCTCCAAGCCTAACAGAGCTTCAGGAGATGAGGGATTCTTCCTCATTGAGCATATTTAAGCAGAAACTGACTGAACATTGTGAGGATGTTGTAAGATGCCTCCTGCAGTGAAAATCCAGCACCGAGAGAAAACAATCGCATTAAGTGATCTTCAAGAAGTTTTCTAGTTCGGTGGGTCCATTCACACAACATAATTAACATTAACATTTGCTAGGTCCTCACCTTAAATTAACCAGTCTGCATTTGTTCAGTGTAAGCTCCAAACTATCTAATTTATCAAGTTCTATTAATCAGGTCCTAATAACCAATTAAACCTATTAACTAAGATTAACAGTAATCCCGGCACATAATACAAATATGGCTACTAAGAGCGTGACTGACTTGGTTGGGAAAGAACACAGCATGGATGTCTGCACAGTAATATATCAGCCATCAGTAATGATGCCGATTGATTTAATCTGGCATAAGATACTTTTTCTTTTTGTCTTATTCCTATATAATCATCTCTGGAAGTATTACTCTACTAGAATAAGATTTATGAATAGGAATGTCCATTAGAGAAAGGGGAGAAACCTAGGTATATGGTGAAATGCGATTAAAGGAATCGATGTTAGCAAATGAACCTCTCATTGAAAACTGGTTGTTTTAATGAACTGAGTCAAAAGAAGCCAGGGTAGAAAACTTAATAAAATTAAGAGGCCATCATTCAATAGCACAACTCCTTGTCTCCTGACTCGCCTGAACTATCACACTCAGACAAACCTGGTCCTTTGTAAAGAGCCATCATTTGTGGAATCAGGATGTTCTGGCCTATATTAGGGATATCCTCAAAGTCTAAGAGGAAATAAAGAACTATCATATCTTGTAGCTTTTAAAAATGCACAATCCTGGCCAAAACAGACGGCACATCATGTGTGTGTTTAGAGATAGATGGTTCTTGCATGTTATTTAAGGATTTCAAGATAATAAACTATCCTGTCGTGTCTCTCTCATCCCAATATCTCAAACTATGATCAAAATAAAATAGATAGAACACTAATAGACTGTTCAGTCTATTAGTGTATACTATCTTATACAGATAGTCCTCAACCATTAATTTAGCATCCATTCCAAGTTACAATAGCACTGAAAAAAGTGACTTATGACCAGTTTTCTCACAAGTGTTGCAGAATCCCCATGGTTAGGAGATAAAAATTCAGGCACTTGGCAACGAACTCATATTTATGATGGTTGCAGTGTCCCAGGTCCCAGTAATCACGATTTATAAACTTTTCAGACAAGCAAAATTACTGGGGGAGGCCAGATTTGCTTAATGACCAAATGATTCATTTCCCCAATTGCAGTGATTCACTTAACAACTGTGCAATAAAGGTTGTAAAATGGGGCAAAATATACTTAAATGTCTTTCTTAGGAACAGAAATTTTGGGCTCCATTGTGGTCATACGTTGAGAACTACCATAGCCTTTTCTTCAGTTGTGAACTATCACAATTTATATATTTTTCGCTCATTCTGGGATCAACAGAGTACTGACTTATTGGCTAACCAAATGGGCTGGATTGGTAAGGCACGCTATATACTGTATATGAACCCAACCACAAGCTCCTAAACCACAATGGAATTCCATCAATCTGATGTTCTTAACTCTTGTCATGAATTTGCAGAGTTTCAGCTATCAAGCTAAACCAGCATTCCCAAATCCAGTAACTTCCTCAGATGGACCAGAACCAACATCTCCCATAATAGGAGAGTTAGGAATTACATCCCAGCATCAACACTGGGTGCTAGTTTGGAGAAAGCTGAGCCAGCTTTTCTTCTGTTAGCAAACCACCATCATCCATTCATGTTTTTCACGAAGCTGCCTGAAAGCGAGCTACAGGCACCCAGCTGTCTTGGTAACATTTATTGACATTCGGAGTATGTTTTGACATAAATGTTGGGAGGAGAGACGTGCAAATGGGGCAATCATTAAGTTAAAAAAGTTCAGTTTTGTGGCAGCTAAAATGCAAGCTTTTGCTGCAGTCTGTCCACTCCCCATCTCCAGATTGTATTATCCAGACAGTAAAATAAATCATGTGGTTTGTATTTTCAAGAAACAGAGCAGAGCATGAATGCACCTGGGTGGAGAAGAGAGAAACTCACAAGCTAACCTCATCCTGTTAGATCAATCCACGGGGAAATTAAGGACAACAGACATTTCTTCTACCATCAGCCATAAAAGTACTTTCAGTTCAGCCCCCCACAAATGAATGCAAGCGGTTTCTGGAACACGAAGCCCCAGAGGGTGCACTACAAAGAGGCAGCGTTCCCCAAAGGCTTACCTTTGCATAACTATCAATATTAGCTTTCTTTTCAAATCCCATAAAATGGTTGGCATCTTTCAGACATTGCAAAGTTAAATTTCACAGGTGACTCACTACCACTGGGGACATCATTTTTTAAAAAAGTACTTCCAAGCTCTTGTTCACACCCATTTATCCTCACTTTAAGGGTGGATGCACAATGCATGCTAATCCACATACCACAGTTTAAAACCAGTTGTGGCTGGCTTATCCGCTATGCTAAGTCCAAACCCTCATGTCTACATTCATTTTTCTAAGCCATGGTTTAACTAAACTACAATGAGTCCAACAATGCTAAAAAAAACACACACAACTACATAGTTGGCATATTATATACCAAGCACACTACAGTAGTCCTCAACATACAACCATTTGTTTTGTGATTGTTCAAAATTACAACATCACTGAAATGTTTTTCACACTTATTACCTTTGTGGCATCCCCATGGTCATGTGACTATTGCTGTGTTCTAAGGTCACTTTTTGCAACCTTTTGATCAATGGGGACGCCAGATTCATTTATTACTCTAACATCAACTGCAGTGATTCACTTAACAACCTAGCAAGAAAGATCATAAAATGGGACAAGGCTAACTTAACAAACGTCTCACTTAACAAAAAAAATGGGCTCAATTGTGGTAATAAGTCCAGGATTACCTGTGCAATGTGAGAATTCAGCCTAACCGTCTGAGATAAGTTAGGTTTAAAGAGCTACGGTGGCGCAGTGGTTAGAGTGCAGTACTGCAGGCTGTTTCTGCTGACTGCCTGCAATTTGGCAGATCAAATCTCACCAGGCTCAAGGTTGACTCAGCCTTCCATCCTTCCGAGGTGAGTAAAATGAGGACCCAGATTGTTTGGGGGCAAATATGCTGACTCTGTAGACTGCTTAGAGAGGGCTATAAAAGCACTGTGAAGCGGTATATAAGTCTAAGTGCTATTGCTATTGCTACATCTGGATCCCAAAGTCCAATGGAAACCAGTCCTGAGCAGAGTTTTGAAATAGTCTCACCATGGTATCATCAACCCTAACTATAATCTGTCTTAAAATGCCACAGGGCAGCAGAGGCATAAACTATGAGGTGGATTAGCTCCCCCAAGGAAGGAAGAAAAGTTCCAGTCTAGCATTCTTCAACCCTAACCTGATGCCTTTCAGATATATTAAGACTTCAACTCAAAGATTTCCTAGCCAGCATGTCTCTTCTGCAGGGCACCTGGCTGGGAAAGGCAACAATAGGCTAGGCCCTCATGAATAACTGTGCTTATGCTGTTTAAAGAATACTTTATATATCTGATTCATAAATTCAGTCTAGATTCCATGCATTCATAAGCAGACTCACCAGGCAGAGCTTCTTCATGACAGTGGTAAGAGGGAGAATCCAAAGACAACCTGGGTCCATTTTCCAGGAAAAAGCTTTTGCAGCTTGAAGTTCTAAGACAAGAGCCAACAAAGGTCAAGAGTGAAGAAAACTGACTTTCATCATGTTGCTTCCCATGTAACAGCAGGATTTGATTAGTCTGGCTTCCTTCACTTACACCTGAGTAGCTGATGTCCATCTTTCTGTTTTTTGCTAGTCTCTTATCAGAGACTGGTGCTTCCAAGGGGTGGCTGGAGGAAGTCCCTATCCTGGATCAGAATCTGGGAGTCCAGGTCAGGAGCAGTGGCCCAGGTGTTCATTCAGCCTCAGTGGGGCACCTTTCCAGCAAGGAGGGTCTACCTGGAACCAAACCATAACACCTAGTTAGGTTCATACCTGTCAGGCACAACCAACCAGATTTCCACACCTGAAGTGTTCAATTGGCTACTTTATTGCTCATGCCTATCACATAGGAATCTTCTCAGGCTGGTAGTTTGCACCCGAGTGAGACTAAATAAGGTTCAAATTAATTCAAGGGGAGCTCGGATTTTGCCTTCTTGTGCCTAGATAGGGATTCCAGACTGATTGAGCCCACAAATATGGTTGCAAATTGTGATGGTTGTTAAGCAGGTCATCACATAATCACATCCAATTTTACCTTGTAGGTGGCAATCATTAAGTGAATTCAGTTGTAAAGCCAATTGTCTGCTATGTAAATCCCAATCATATGACTGCAGATCAATGTGGGCTGATAGCCAAGTGCCCCAAAATACAGTAGTTTGATCCTGAAAAAGTTATCTATGGCCCAGATTCCAAGTTATGATACCTTTCCCCTGTCATGTGACTGCATTTTTGGCACTTGGTAACCAGTCCACATTGACAGTTTGTTTGCAACATCCTGCAATCACATGATCATGGCACAGCTCATGCAATCAAGGACTACCTGTATTAGCGACATGGCTTGTTTAATATTGTTTATGGAAGAATCTGCAATGGCATGGTTTTGTGCAACACACAAAGCCATAAACCATGGTTTATAAATCCATGTTGCTGCTTTTGACTGAAGTCCAGAGCAAACAAAACATGTTGTGGCTTAGTGGGATGTGTGAGCTGTGTCTGGCAGTGGAAACAGAATAAATGCTGATCTGGGTTGTGTCAATCGGGTCCAAAAGTTGAGTCAAGGCAGGGCTCCAAGCCAGAGAAGCAACAAGAGGGAAAGACAAAACCCAGTCAGAAGCTCTTTGGCACAGAAATCATCAGGAAACAGGACCAGGGAGAGCTCCATGGGAATCCTGCTGGCTGAATTTTCCTTCTTTAAGAGAATGGATGGACGTTATTTCTGAAACAGTTGAAGCAGAGGGAGCACATATGCCCCTAGTTATACTGGGGGCAGGGGTCAACAACTTCATGACCTGTGGACTTCAACTCCCAGAATTCTTGAGCCATGCTGGCTCTGGAATTCTGGGAGTTGAAGTCCATAGTTGCCACCGTTGCCCACCTCTGACTTAAGGTCAACCAGCTATCTATTGACTCTCATTCATTTTGGAGTCTTCTAAGTAAATGGAATCAAACTTGGAAACTACAGTGATTTGCATCTAGCATCTTAGCAACAACAATGCCTCATATAAACCCAGCATAAACTTGTATCTTTATAGAGCCCGTATCAAATTTATCCCTTAATAAAGGTTTGATAGATTTGACCAGTTGCTAAATATCCAAGGGATATTGGAAAGTGGCAAAGCATTGTCAGACTCTTAAACCCACCTAAGGGTGCATTTTATATGACCCTGTGTATTCGATGAAAATATCTTTTTTTTTAGTTTGTGGACTCCTTAATTCTGCAAATTTATTCTCTTCTTCTTTTGAAAATGCCTTCTTAAATTGGAAGATGCCGGAATGCAAAATATGAAGCCTGATCTTATTTCTAAAAGCTGTATTTCAAGGAAGAAAGGAAGGAAAGAAGGATTTGTTCCAATATTTTAATGGGAATTGTACTAAGATCCTGATCCAAATGGCTTTTTTGATAGGCATTGCAATTCAACCCAGGATACAGTTTGGTCATTGTAAATTCTGGATGTAATAATTGTAGGGCCTCTTTTCCCCTTTAGTTTTTATTAGTTACCTGTTGCAACTCTAGACTGCTCTACTCACACTTCTGAAAGAAGAAACTGTGTGGAATCAGAGGTGGTTTTTGCCAGTTCTCTGAACTAGTCAAAATTTCTGCTACCAGTTCTCTAGAACTGGTCAGAACCTGCTGAATGCCACCTCTGGTCCTATCTGGCTATTTAAAGATAGTCCTTGACTTAAAACCCCCATTGGGACCAGAATTTCCATTACTAAGCAAGGTGGGTGTTCGTCACACCCAATTCCATGATCTTTTTTGCCTAGTGATTGTTAAGTGAATCACTGCAATTAAGAGAAGCACACCTTTAGTAAGTCATTCCATTTTCCCCCATTGACTTTGCTTGTTGGAAGCCAGCTGAGAAGGTCTTAAATGTCATGTGAGCCTGGGACACTACAACATGGTGGTTGCCAAGTGCCTGGATTTTGATCATGTGACCATGGGGATGTTACAGTGGTCGTAAGCATAAGAACCAGTCATAAGTTACTTTTTTTCAGTGCTTTGTAACTTCCAGCAATCGCTAAATGAATGATTGTAAAACAAGGACAATCTATACAAGAATTAGCCCATAAACTACTTCAGTCAAAACAAGGACCAATGCCTACTTTCATATATCACACAATAAGCCTTGGTTTTGTTGAACTGTGATTTATCAAGCAGGCAATAATGGGCTGCTGTGTAGGACACCGATTTGGGCAACATCTAAGGAGAAGACCTCTATCCATTTTATACATGAATGAAAGATTTTATTGGAATAATTCAGATGTCCCTTCTGGCTTTCTTATCCACCTCTCAGTGCAACCACTTTATCATCATCTGAACTATCTGATCAGGGACTTGAATATAATGCAATTAGGATTATCATTTTAAGGATATTTAGATGAAATTTAAAGCCAGCCTTGCACTAATTTGGCTGTCAAGGAATTGATTTTGATCCTTAGCACTCTTTCATTTTCAACAGAGTACTGCTCTAACCAGGTTAATTTCTGTTAAGCACATTAGTCAGGTACTTCTAGCTCCCCAATCAAACAATTATATGCCTCTGGGTTTTGAAAAATTGTAGTTAGGGTTACCACTAGATGGGAGCAAAAACTTGGAGGTTTCTAAATCTCTCTGCTGTTCTCTGATAGGCAATTCAATTTCTGCAATCTCAGCCAGTTGCCCTAGTCTTAGCAGTATTGCACGAACCCCACAACACAAAGCCCAACTAATGCACAGGTAGCCCTCAGATTACAACCACAATTGAGATCCATGTTTCTGTTGCTAAGATAGTTGTTTTGCCCATTTTACGACCTTTCTTGCCACAGTTCTGCCACATGGTTCATAGCTTGATGCATGTATACATTGCATCAAGCTGTAAACCATGTCTTATCAATTACCATGGTTGAATTCATACAATGTAGCTAAAATAAAATCCAAAACACTATCTCAAAGTGGAATTTTTCAATTTCAGCAACTTTGAAATGTGTGGGTTTCAATTCCCAGAATTCCCCAACCAGCCAGCAATTGAAGTCCACACATTTTAATGCAAAATGCCTTAAAGTACTTAAGCAATGCCTTAAGCCAGGGGTGTCAAACACATGGCCTGCGGTCCGGATGCATCACGTGCTGGCCCCACCCCCACCTAGTTTAGTGAATGGGGGAAAAGTCCCGATACATCGCATGATGCTGCCGTGATGATGCGAGTTTGACACCCCTGCCTTAAGCCAATGTTTTTCAGCCTTGGCTACTTAAAGATGCATCGACTTCAGTTCTCAGTGTTTTCCCAGCCAACAAGGAATTCAGAGAGTTGAAGTCCTCACATCTTGAAACTCCTAAGGTTGAAAAAATACTGCATTAGACAACAACTAATGTTGTGGAAAATATTTTTTATCTTGAACACAAGGAAGTGGCTGATTCACAATACATGACCAGCATGTATTAAATAATTAAGTTAATTATCAGTGGTTGATAGCAAGCAGTAGAGGGCAGTACAAGATAATCTACAATATTTTATTCCTTCATGCAAGGAAATTTAACTTGGAGTCAATTTCTCCTTAATGAAAAAACAGCAAATTAGACAGAAATTGCTCGCCTGGTTGGAAATGAAATTTCCAGGTCATTTTTAGATCCTCAACAAAGAAAATAATGTGTGAATGTTAATGTAGCAGGTTTTAGCAACATATTTCTTAATAGTTTCAAAGCAGTGAACAAACTAGCCCGTGTTATGCTGTTTCACCTCTTTTTTATATTTTCAGAGTGAAGACAATGTGAAGGCAGGATTGGCCTAAACAATAACTTAGGTGAGGAACACCCCCCTTATCAGCTAACAATTTCCTTTTTATTACAGTATTTGGTAACGTGATCTCAAAGTAATTTCTTAAAATAATTTTTATCCAGGAGAAATGACATAGAATTGAAGATGAAAGTGAAATTTTGTAAACATTCATATTGCTACATGAATGTAGAGTTTTTAACTTCATATATTTTTCTTAATGTAAACTTTAGTGATTGTTCAAAGTTACAAAGTAGCATCCCCACTTGTGATCAAAATTAGAGTGCTTGGCAACTGGTATGTATTTACAAGTATTATGGTGTCCTGGGGCCAAGTGATTGCCACTTGTGATGTTGTCTGCTGGCTTCTGACAAGCAAAGTCAAGGGGGAAGTTGGATTTGCTTAACAACCATATGATTCACTTAACAACTGCAAACAACTGGTGAAAAAAATCATCATAAAATCAGGTGCTATTCACTTAGCAACTACCTTACTTAGCAATGAAAATTCTGATCCCAATTGTGGTCATAAATTGAGGACTATGTGTACCCAAATAAATTGTGAAGGTGTGTGTGAGTGAAAGATAAACATTCCCCGTAGCTCCTTGCAAACTCTGCATTTAAGAAATGAAAAGTTATTTAGTTCAGTGTTTCCCTCAACTTAGCTTCTAATGAAAATACATAGTTGCCGAAGCATTTTACTCCAAGGTGTGTTAGCTTGGATTTGTAAAGGTGAAGTGGAGGAAAAGAAAAATACAATTTCTTTGGGTATATTTAGAGAGCGGTGTTTCCTTTCATTAGTTCTCCAGATGAATATTTAGAACTATACTGCCATCGTTTGACCAATATAGCTTGGTGCAAAGACAGAATGGATTTCTATTAATATTAAAATCTGAATTAAGTATGCCAAGTTTTTGACAAGTCTGAATTCATTCTGCAAGACTGAAAGGTGTAATTCTGATTTCCACTATTAAAACAATGAACACACTTGTGCTTGATAGGATTAAATGTAAAACACTGCCTTGGAAAATAAGGAGATATTTTAATAACTGCAGCTCAGGTAAAATGATTTTTTTTGGATTTTACTGTTTGGTTATTAATCTACTGTAGGACGTTTAACCAAAGAGAAATATTTTTGACCTCATGAATATTAAAGATATTGGTTAACCTTCTGAAAGAGAGAAATGGTTAGTGGGTAGGAAATGGATATATGCATTCTATTAAACTATGATTTGTTTCCCAACATAAACCACCTTGAGCTCCTGGAAGAAATAAATCTCACATGCTGGCTGGGGAAATCTGGAACCTATCTTAAACTTGCTGAGGTTGAGAAACAGCACATTAAAGAAATTAGCAAATAAAGGATGTTAGGTTTCTCTTTCTTTTGTCAACCCTGGCTTTAGCTCTCTTTAATGCGCAGCGGAAACCTCGAAAGTTTCTGCAAAATAACAGAAACTCGCTCCCAAGAGATAAATGTTACCTCAACCTTGTTTGTTTTCTGACGTACCTCCTTCACGTTTATTACCTTTGGTAAATTGTAATTCCCCGCCTGGCCTCTTAAGCGCTGCAGCTCAATTCCCTCCCCCTCCTCCCAACACTATGGCAGCCGCTCGCGCACGCATCTCGATGGTTTCTCCAAACATAGAGCCTTGCTCGAATGTCAACGATTTCGCCCCACCCCCCACCCCGAGGGACAGAGGTCTGTTTTCATTCGCGTCCTCTATGACATCACGAGGCGGAAGTCGGAAACAGGAAGTGTTGGATGTTTACCGCGACGAGGAGAAGATGGCGACTACTGTGGATACAGGAGCCTCTGAGGATGGGACGGTGAGAGATGAGCGTTGCTAGAAGAGTGATAGGAGATCGTTGTAGGGCAATCTGGCCACCGGACTGCAACCGAAAGCTTCTGTCCAAGCACAGCCCGAGGTGCCGCGTTGGGAAAGGTTGCTTGTATTTTGGGAAGTAAGGGATTTGGTTTGGCTGCTCTGAATCGGTTGCCAGGGATGGTAAACCTGGGCTGAACTACAACTCCCAACATCCCCAGCGGCCTTGCTGTGAGCTGCAATTCAGCAATGCCTAGAAGACAACTTAATCTTAGTAGATTTTATTTTTATTTGGCGTATGGCACCTGTTAGCCAGGGATCACCGAGGTGGCTGCCTGGCTGCCTCTTGAAAGGGATTTTTTCGGGATTTTTATCTTTTAAATTTTAAAAGATAAAAATTTTCGATCTTTGTAGAAAAGAGACCGGTCAA
This sequence comes from Pseudonaja textilis, assembly GCF_900518735.1. The sequence continues at coordinate 7,762,644 of NW_020769327.1, read as the reverse complement.
AGCAGGTGATGGGAAGAGTTAATGGTGCAAAAGTGGGATAAAAAAAGAGAATCTCATTCTTTTTGTTTTGTTAATACTGTAGAGTGGATAGGTAGATGCTGAAAGTGTAAATTTAAAATATTCTACAAATTATCAGTTTAGTTCCATTTCTCCTGTATTTAGGAATCGGTTGAGGAAAGCCTTTTTACATGTAGCCTCATCCCTTCTCCTCTTGCATGTTGAGATATTTTGCCCATTGATTTGTTGATTGGGACCCATCAGGTTGTTTTTGACTTCTAGCAACTGCATAGATTTTATCCATGATTGGTCTGTAATCTGTCCTTTCAAGACTCCCAATGGTTCACTTCATCCTCACTGTAACTGAATCTAGCCATCTTACTCAGGGGTCCCCAAACTTGGCAACTTTAAGACTTGTGGACTGGAGAATGCTGGCTGGAGAATTCTGGGAGTTGAAGTCCATAAGTCTTAAAGTTGCTAGGTTTGGAGACCTGTAATCCTACTGCTGGCTGACCTATTTCCCCTTATATTGTTAACATTATATATTACATAGATATATACACATATTATATAATCATTAACATTGTATTGTTGAGAGTGAGAAAGGATAATTGGTTTTTTCTTAGGTTTTGACGAACCACTCCATCATCCTTGATCACTTTCTGTATTTTAATTGTAATGGATAGAGAGAATTTACTATGAAAGTATTTTCATTTTCTCTTGGTACTATATTGCTAAAGTTCAAGACAGTAATTATACTTCAAAAGCCTCTGTCTTAAACTTTTTGATCTCTTAGAAAATACAAAATTAGGTATCAGATCCTGAGTGACAAAATTAGACACATCTTGGTCATGGTTTTAGATGAGTACAAATAGACAATAACAGCAGTGAAAATCCCATGTATCTACCAAGTCAGATCCTAAAAGTGTCAGGCCTGTATGCCAACCATGGGCTAAAATGCAAGAAGCAATAGAACCAATCCCATAACAAATGGGCTCTGTCAATTAAAAGGAATTTGGCTAAAATCAGTATGGTAACAAAAATGTTTAGTATTTTATTTAGTAGGTGATCCTGATTGTGAAACTGCTTTTTATACATAGTGTATTGTATAACCCTTTATCTCAATCCCAGATTATTATTTTTTAAAAAACATATTCCAGATGGTTTCCAACACTTCAGACAGTCTGATGACAGCTGAAGAAGCTGCTGCCCAAAAGAGAGAAGAACGGCTTAGAAAATTCCGAGAGCTTCATTTGAAAAGGGTAAGTTTACTTTGTGACTTTTGGATTCAAATCCCAGAACAATAAATCTACTGGGCCATGCCCTTTTAAGACTTAATTAAATTATATAGCACAGTGTACAAGATTTATGGAGCAACAGTTTAGCATGCAAGATAGAAAATAGCCTGGAGAGGGCGAGAAGAAAAAAGATTAGTAGTATAGGACATAAAATTTGTAATACTTTTTATTTTAATTCTGTTTGCTGCCAAAAGTCACTTGTTGATGTAGGCATCCATATAAATGGGATAAATAAATAAATAAAAAATAAAATAACTATTTTGTACAGTCTTAATACTGGGAGTAGGACTCAGCCATGGAAACTGATCTTCTGAGAAACTACATGCCTGCATCTTTTCAGGATTCCTGAAAATGAAAATAATAGGAAACAAGACCTGACCTCATATTTTTGGAAATACATTGTCAATATCTTAAGAACAACTCCATAATTAGAGGTAATCTGAGGTCCTTGGAATTACCAGCGATAAATGAATGTTTTTATATTGCCAAAGCTGAGGAATGATGTTACAAGTAGTGCCTGAGTGAAGAAAGAGCTCCTAAATTCATCTTTAACTCTTATTTAAATTCTTAAATCAGAACTTGTACTTACAAACCGATTGCCTGCTACTAAAAAATGGCAGATGGAGTTATCCTTCCCGGAGCCAATGAATCATTGAACCTCCACTTTCAGGAACCACTGAAAATTTCAGGCTGTATTTAAAAAACACATAATTTTAGCAATTAATCAGCTCAAGGAGAACATCACTCACCATCTTCAGTAGTAGGTAGCCTTTAAGGGTTGTTCTTCAATCACCATGTTCTTCGCCTGGGGAATGCTTGTTGTATTAAATGACAGTAAGAGCCAGAACAATTACTATTGTGCAGTAACAGCCCACCAATAAGCAGATTAATAAGCCTCAGCTGCAGGATCTGCTTTTCAATTTTTATTCGCATTGCCACAAGAATTCACTGGTAGAGTTTTTCTTACAATTGGTGAAGTTTGTAACTTTCTTAATTTTTTTGCTGCTTATCCCCGATTTGTTTCTGTTTTCTAATTTATCAATCGCTGCTAAATGGGAGATGTTATCTCTTGTTTATTTTTAAAAGAACGAAGCCCGTAAGTTAAATCATCAGGAAGTTGTAGAAGAAGATAAAAGGCTGAAGTTACCAACCAACTGGGAAGCAAAAAAGGCTCGCTTAGAATGGGAACTCAAAGTGGAAGAAAAGAAAAAGGTAAACAAGCAAAAAAAACATTAGAAGAAGTCCCTACGGTTACTGTTTTTTCACTGGGTTATATTAGAAATGAGCAATGATAGATACAATCAGGTGGGATTCTGCTGGTTAGGATGGTTCTATAGAACCGGTTGCTATGATTCTGCAGTTTGGAGAAACAGCAAATCATGCCCCTGGCTGGCTTCGCCCTCCCCTCCCCATCTAGTTAGCCCTTATCTTGCACATCACGCACATGCCCAACATCGCTGATTGCATTCTCCCCCGCCCAGTCACTCAAGTTTTTTTTTCCCCTCCTGATGATCAGTTGTTCTGACGATCAGCTGTGTGCCGGGATCCCCCTCTCTGTCTTACTGTTTCACCCAGGAGGCTTTCCTGAGGCCCCAGGAGCCCCAAAAATGGAGTGTATGTGTGTGTTGCAAAAAAAGAAGCCACACCCACCCAGTCACATGGCCACACCCATCTAGCCACGCCCACAGAACTGGTAGTAAAAATATTTGCATCCCACCCCTGGATACAATACTTGCACCGTTACTGGAAAATACTGGCATCCAAATATAGTCCTGCATTAGTGCACAAAATATGTGATATACATTAATAACTCTCAAAATAATTCTATCAAAGATATTTTTATGTTTTAAGTGGAAGGGCCAAACGTAGCTTCTGAAAGACCAAAATTCTGTTCCAAAAAATGAGATTTCATAACCCTTCGCCAAACGAGTAAAACCACAGTTCGCATAATATTTTTTAGAATTTCTAATATAACATTAGCATGCATTTGCGATTTCAAGGAAACTTATTCTTTTGTGCCATATGCTTGCAACAGGCCACTCAGTGAGTCTTTGAATTAGGCAGGATTTAAACAAGGGGTTTCATAATTCATTCCTTTTGTCAGGAGGTTCTAATCTAGAACACTGTCAAAAGAGGTTGGAATTATGGATATCAGAAAGAGAAATCATCAGCAGATCATGTATAATTTAGCTGAAGACTAATTTTATAAGGAAATGTAAAATATAAATTTTAGCTCATAGAGGAATGTTGTTTTGAGGATCTGTGTTTTAAATTATTAACATGAGTTTACTATATACTAGGAATGCCTACTGAAAGGGGAAGATTATGAGAGAGTAAAGCTGCTAGAAGTAAGTGCAGAAGATGCAGAACGCTTTGAGAGGAAAAAGAAGAAGAGAAATCCTGATCTTGGGTTTTCAGGTAGGGGGAATGATCCTTACTGTTTTCAAATACATGTTGTACGCCATGGCCCATAACGGGTTCTTCTATAGCCATGATGGCAAACCTATGGCAAGCGTGCCAGAGGTGGCACGCAGCGCCCTCTCTGTGGACACGCAAGCCGTCACCCAGCTCAGCTCCACCGCGCATGCACACCTCCCCACTGCCAGCTGGTCTTTGGATCTCCGCCATGGATGTGAGCCACATGGGGAACACGTGTGTATTGCATTTTGGGGATGCATGAGTGTGCGCTTTGGGCAGTCAATGCCGAAAAGGTTAGCCATCACTGTTCTATAGTATTTGGCCCTGTGGGTCATAAAAAAATTGGAAGGGGATCATAAAACATTTTCAGAATTGATTGTGGTTACACAGCCAAAGTGGGAAGATTGTCAGAGATACTTGTCCATCAAAACATCTTTATTTATTATTTATTCTTCTGTATGTAAATGAAGACTCAATCATGCAGGCCAAAAGTATCTAAAGAGGTTAAATCATGGCAACTGGACCAAAGTTTATTAAGCCGAGAGATTTCGTTACTCATCCAAGTAACTTCTTTAATCAAAATGAAAAATTTTTGGTTAGGTATAGTGTCAGAAAGTTGGAACGTACTAACTCTCCCATACTGACTGCAAGGAGTTTCTTCTCAAAATGAAATGCATTATGTAAATGAAGAGCATTATTTACATATTGCATTTCATTTTGAGAAATCCCGCAGCAGTCAATCTGGCAGAGTTAGTACATTCCAAGGACTTTCTGACTCTGTGCCTAACCTAACCCCCCAAAAAATCATTTTGACTGAAGAACTTACTTGGATGAGTAACAAAACATCTCTGTTTAATAAACTTGGTCCAGTTGCCGTGATTTCATCTTTTAAATATTCTTCATCTTATTCCTAAGAAAAAGGTTACACAAATTTATTTATCATTGTGGTGGCAGGGGAATAACAATATTGTTGAGATAAGGTTGCCCTATTTAGTAAGTTTATTGTTCATTAAGCTAATTTCTTTGCTCCATAGACTATGCAGCTGCTCAATTACGTCAGTATCAGCGGTTGACCAAGCAAATTAAACCTGATCTGGAAAAGTATGAAAAATTAAGAGAAGAAAGGCAAGTAATTTTTTTCACAGGTTGATGATGATGATGATGTGGTAGAAGGATCTAGAACGAATATTTACAAATGAGATCATTTCCAAAGGCATATGAATTAGAACACATGACTTAGGAAGGTAATTGAGCCTGCAATTTTGATCATAAGGCATGATGGTTGTAATGTGATTGTGCACATTGCATTTTGAATGCCGCAGTCATTAAGCAAACCCATTGTTCGTTATGTTTTTTGCTGCAAATTAGAAATAGTGGTTTCTGGCAAAAATATAAATCATGGCCCCATGACAAGAAGACTCTGCAAACGACCATAAATGCAGCTGGGTGGCCCAAAATGTGACGTGTGCGTGTGAGGTTGATAAATCTGGGTATAAGCTTTTTCAGGCTACATTATAATTTTGAACAGACACTAAATGACCAGTCCTAAGTCAAGGACTACCTTGACTACTAATTTGCACAGCTGGCATTAAAGTAGAGGGGTAAAGTTCCATCTACTTGGTTCAATTTTGGTTAAAGAGAATGAGAAAAGTTGAAGATTACAGATATGGAATTAGAGTACAGACTCTTAATCAGCACTACTGTAATGGGTAAGATTAATATTTTTTTGTCCCAAATTCCTGAGCTAGAGAAATTTCACAAAAATGTTACTGTTAACATTCATTTTCTCCTTCAGTGGCGAAGATTTTTTTCCAACTTCAAATAGTTTACTCCATGGAACTCATGTGCCCTCCAAAGAAGGCGTTGACAAAATGGTTTCAGATCTTGAAAAACAGTGAGTGCCATATTCATAAGGAACTGCACGTTTAAATTTATTAAGCATCTTGTATATGTGTTTATCATAGACCTCCTGCTGAAGTTTTATTTCAGATTGCATTATTTAAGCACTTTGTACTTAAGAGTCCATCTCATTTTCTTTCCTATTTATTTTCCAAATAATATAATTATCAGACAAGGCTTTGCCCCTTTTAAATGATTCTAAGTAATTATATTAACTATAGAACCCAGAGATTGATTTGCTTTGGAGTGGATTAATGGAGTTTTTTATTCCCCTTGACTCCATTAGCTGAATATACAAGGAAAAAAAATTATATTACTGTCTTCAAATGAAAAACACCCGGTACCTCATTAAAATATGAATTCAAGATATATATATACGAACATAGACTGAGTATTTCGGTTTCTCTTTCAGAATTCAAAAACGTGAAAAATACAGCCGGAGACGTTCTTACAATGACGATGCAGATATTGACTACATTAATGAGCGGAATGCCAAGTTCAATAAGAAGGCTGAGAGGTTCTATGGGAAATACACTGCAGAAATTAAACAGAATTTGGAAAGAGGGACAGCTGTATAGACCAAAAAGTTCAGGAGATTGGCCTTGCTTTCTCAGTTTGGCTTCCTTAAAACCTTCATGTGCAAAATACACCTTGCAAACATATTCTATAGTATTCCTTCCCTCAAAGGGTATGTTAGAAAAGTTTTAATCATTATGTAATTGTAGAAAACCGAAGTATTTGAAGTTATGGTTGGTGAGCCAATTGTTATTTCATTTTTGTTTTTTTAATGAAGATGAAAATATTAAATCACAAATCCAGATTTTTTAATGTACCTGTGGTTTATTTGAAAACCATATTGTGTTAGTTGATAGTTACTTTTGGTAGTTCGATTAAACTAAGAGTCATAGCATATAAATCTGTTTTTAATTTAAAACACTTTTGATATGTCTGCTTAACGAGCATCTGGTTTATAACACAATTAGTGGGAAGCCCCAAAATTAATGAAACATAATTCAGACAGATGCACAAAACATATCCAAAGTAGTCTTGGCTTTTGTACACAAAAAAAAGCTGGGTTAGAAAGCTCCTTAAATATTATATTTAGAAACATGTGTAATATTGTTTATACAGGTAATCTTCAACATACGACTGCTTGTTCAGGGATCTCCATAGTGCCACACTGCCCCAATTTCCCAGCACCCACTTGCTACCCATCCTGTTTCCCAGTGCCCACCCACAGCATCTTTCCATCCCCTCATAATCCTTACTTGGTACTCAACTCTTTCCACTTAATCACCCTTACAGTCCTCAGGTTACAGCAACAATGAAGACTGCTGTCACTAAGTAATGCATTCATATATCATGCTTATTGACTGTCATTATTGGTAATTCCACTCAAATTACTATTGTAACCGGAGGATACTTTTATAACAAATTGTTTCATCAAGATGGCATAATTGGTTGTTTTATTATTCTGTTACATCAGGTGTCAGATGTGTAAAAGGCATTTGTGCCTGAGTTAATGGTGGCACACAGTATCCTCAACAATTGGCTGCTGTTCAGGGTTACCTTCCTCCTTTTAGGCCTTGCAAGTTGATGTAGCCTTGTAAATTTCCTTAATGTTCAATTCTTAAAACAAAACTCAGCCTGTAAAATGGCATTGAAGCTTTTCCTCCCTCCAAATGTTCTTGTGCTTGCTGGAATGGGGTGCTGCCTCAATATGCTTGCTCTTTTCTGCTTGTTGCCAGCTGAGCTGCCAAACTAGGCAGGAATCCCACCAGCATATGGTGCTCATTATAGCTTCTAGCCCTGGCAATTGAGATAACCCTCTTGCCTGCCTGAAATTGCTGTTGCCTGTAATAATTGGTACATTGCTGAAAAAGGGGGGGGGGTTCAATTTGCTAGACAGTGTGGATGCTAGTAAGTAAACTGTCAGTGGGGGAATTAAGAGTCCATTTCCTCTGGAGTTTCTAGGGCTGTATACCCAATTATTTGTGGTAACATATGACTTTACTGCCATTGGAGTTGGTTCCAAAACTGAAGGTGGTACAGAATACTTGGCTGATGCAATTGGAGGACTGTGCTGGCTTGCCTTTACAGCGCTTGGGGCTAAGTTCTGAAGTCTCTTTTCTCCATCTTGGCCTACTGCTTGCATTCTGTCAATAGCATTTTACATCTAATGCAAGAAAAGTCTACTCCTACTCTGGGACAAGAAAATAATTCAGGCCTGGATAGAGTTTGGGAAGATCTTTATAGGCTCCTAAAGGCGAATGAATTCAACGTTTTGAAGACTTCCACTTTAATGAAGAAAGCTTCCAAACAAAGGACAAGCTTGATCACAAAATTGCCTAGGTATATGTTAATTTTCCAAGATTCATTAATGAAAATTTGGGGAAGTCATGAGGATGTGCTCAGCATGATTAAAGATAGCTGTTTTATCATTTTTGTATCAACTTTCATGTTTGTAAAATATCACAACTGTTAATTCAGAATTCATTAGTTACCTGTGACCATACAGGTTTCTGATCAATTTATGTGCAACAGAGTTGTAAAAATCTTTAATACTCTTTGCAGTAAGTTTCCTTTCTCAGCATTTGAGAATATAGTTAAATATCCAATATCTCCAATAAAATGAATTCTGATTTATAACCCATTCAAGAGCATTTCTAATTTAGTATTGCAATTCTTTATTACAAAGGTTGCAAGTTTATCTCCAGACAATAACTTGGATCCCTTATTTACTGATGAAGGGCAACTGTACACAGGATAAAGCTATTAATTTTCATTTTAATCTTCTAGCAAAGAGAAGAAACATTTCTACATACTTTCTTCCAGCACCATCTTGCAGTTGGCAATATCATTTAAGCAGATGAAACTAAATTTGTAGATATGCCTTATTTGGGTACTTGCAAGGAAAAACAGGTACCCAGCAACTCCAAAAATTGTTAACGTTCATTTTGCTCCTTTAAACTCTCTGTGGACTGATTTGGAAGTTTCAAGTGGTACTTCTAATACATTATACTTCTGCTCTAAAGTATCCATTGTACCCCTTAACACAAAAACAGAATAATTCCAAACCAGTCTGTTCAATGGATGGCAAGCATTCCAGGAGGTTCACCAATAGTTTATGGGTAATCCATCTCTGTACTCATATACTACTTGGATCTTTTCTTTTTCAGACAAAAGAATCTAATCAAACATGTAATTTGCTAAAATAGCTATTTTTGCATGTCTTTGTTCCTTTGAATAAAAACAGTACATTTCCACAGAATATTCAGTTTATTTGAAATTCTTTATTACAGATTTTTATGAAAATTGCAGAAAAAATGCAGCTTATACAAAGTCATCCTTCACTCATTTTGAATGCCATTTTTTCTTGAATAACCATTGTAATGTCAAACAGTTCAAAACATTTGGCTATAGTACAATATTTACACAAACTATGAAATTAAGTAAAAAACAATCAACAGCATATTACCTAAATTTGCCCTGCCCAGCCCTTTCTGCTTGAAGCATGACTTCTTTAAATGTTTGTGTCAAGCTTATTCACAGCTAAATAAGAACTTTAGAAATTTTTCTTACAATTGTTGCAAGGAGAGTAATTTATGGAGTGTTGGTAACAGGCAAGGATTAATATGAAAATACTAGAACTTCACTAATGTATCTTTTGTTGTCTTTGTACTTACTGCAATTGTTAAAGCAAAACATTTAACTACATAGCTAAAATGAATTGCCAAGAGGAGCCATACATAACAGTTTAAAAGTGCTTAACATTATAAAATGAAGAAACCTTCATTTGTTACACACTAAAATCTATCAGTAAGATATTCCTGTTTGTGACATAATCCATTTCAGCCAAAAAGCAAAATTTACAGAAAAAAATCCTACCTGCATTCACTTTGTCTGTATATTCCATTTTCTATCTGCAAAACAAATTCTAGTTTCAAATGAGGTAACCTACATTTAAATCTCAAATATGAGATATTTTGGATTTCGGATGCTATTAACCAGAACAGAACTACTAGCGTGCTCTGAAAGTTGTACTTTCAGGTAAAAAAATTATGAAACTCTATTTTCTTCATTCTTAACAGGAATCCACTGGCCAACAGAGCCCCTTTTCTCTTGTTGGGGATACTACCAGGTTTTTACAAAGCAGACTTGCTGATTTCAGGGCCAATGGCCTTGGCATTATATTCTGAAAAATAGAAAATTAGAGTAAGTCAGGAATTGTCATAAGTCAATCATTATTTGTTCAAGCAAATATGTTTATTCTTACAGGTAGCATAATAAAATATTGGATTTTTAGGATATTTAGGGATAGTCCTACAGTATCCTAAAACTACAATTCTTCCTAAGGATGTACAAAAGTACTAAGTTTCACAGAAATTACATGAACAAAATAAAATGCAAACTCACAAATCAATGCTATATGAACTTAAGTACTTTGCTTTTCTTAATATTCATAATAGCCATGAAGAAATTAAGTTTCTCCTATACTAGGAATATTCTTTGCATGGTTTTGAATTAAAGGTGACAGGATAACAACAAAATAAGGACTTGGAAGGTACCTTGGAGGGCTTCTAGTCCAAATCCCTGCTCAAGTAGGAGACCTTATTCCACCCCAGAAAAGTGGTTGGAATATGACAATTCCTTGCATGATAATTTGGGAACAACTCTGCCAAAATTTAATTGGGCTGTATAAGATTGCAAAACCATCCTACACTAAAATCTCTAATCAGTTTCTTGCTTTCAGACAACTGAACTTACGTTAGGACTAGGAGTAATGCCCCTCATCACAGATGTCATCTCAATTCCTTTTTTCTCTTCTGTCTGTTAGAAAGAAGATTTACATTTTAAGTTACTGCCACCTAAATAATTCAACGAATGGTGTGGTCTCGTCTCTTGATTAACACACAAACACTAGAATTGCTAATCTGAAAATACTTCTATCAGACTTCCAATAGATTGGTATTAAGAAGCAAGTATAGACAAGTGGCTGCAATTTATGCTCATCTTTGCTATTTTCAGTACATTTAGCTCAAGATTAATACCCATTCTTAAATTTTAGTTTCTTTTCAAAATGGATTAATGGAAAGGTTTCCATTAATACTTCATTAAGAATTACATTTTGTTATTTCTTATTAAAGAATTGAGGAAATATTTTCAAATAGGCAGTTAGTTCCTGTCTTTTAATACCTGCTAATGGAACGTGTAGAATATTTTAATACCACCTGAAATCAGAGTTTTTATTCTTAATTTGTTCAATTTTATGTTTTCCAACCCCTCCCATGAGCCAGAACAATAATCAATTACCAACAGATTTTCTTCATCAGAACTGCAGACCATATTCATGATTTCTATTTTGAATTTGAATGGGCATCTTCAGTCTCAAGAGGCTATGATATCGTGCTCTGAAAAAAGGGGCCCTAAAACAGCATCTAGTGTGGCTAAAAAGGCCAATTCGAGTGGCAATCCCTTCCACACTGAAGACAGATAGTCTGTCTTCTGTCTAGCCCTCAGATTTCGCTGGTTCTGGGACTGCCTCTTTGCTTCAGCCTGCAGAACGAGCGTCTCTTCGAATTGAAGAAGGCCATGCTGTGTCTTTAGCCTCCAAGCTGAACTATCAGAGGTCAAGGTTTCCCAGCTGTTGATGTCCATTCCCAAGGCCTTTAGATCCTTCTGGCGTATGTCCTTATATCGCAGCTGTGGTCTCCCTCTAGGGTGCTTTCCCTGCACTAATTCTCCATACAGATCTTTCAGAATCCAACCATCAGCCATCCTCACAACATGCCCAAGCCAGCATAGATGTCACTGTTTCGATAGTATATACATGCTAGAAATTCTAGCATGTTCCAAGACTGAACTATTTGGAACTTTGTCATGCGAGGTGATGCCAAGAATACATTGGAGACAGTGCATATGAAAGGTGTTCAACTTTCTCTACTGCCATGCAGAGATGGGTTTCTACCGGTTCTGTCCACCTCTGTACAACCGGTAGCTCTGAAGAGCAGCAGACATAGAACCGGTCCTATGTCTGCTGATGTTTTTGCCCACCCGGCCTCTAACCTCATCTTTATTTCCTGATTTTTCAACTTCAGCTACTGAACAAGGCACAGCTGTAGTTAAAAAAACAAGAAAAGAGGGCTGTTTCAAAGGCTGCTTCTTGGCATAGAGTGCTAATGACATTTGATGATTTACAGGCACGCATCGTAAATCCCTTTGTAAGTCTGATTTCTATAAGACAGAAATAAAGTATGTAAAATGTGTTGTGTGTTTGGATAATGGATTTCTGGAAAAAAAAATGTTCCATGACAGTTGAAATATATATTTTGTTTAAAGTTTAAAATCCATTTGATATAGTTTGACTGGGTTAACAAGAAAAAATTTAGCTGCATTAGGGTTAGGGTTTCTCTTTTCTATAGAAAGAATGTTTAAAATACACAAATTTCTCAGAGATCAGTTTTACCCCTGCCCCCATACTTACTAAAAGGCACCAACATTCTCTCATCAGCTTTAATTTAGTGTTCTATTATTTCTTTAAGAAACTCAATGCAATGACTTTCAAAACCAGCCAATAATTCAACAATTGCACTGTAATTTGAAGACAGATATCTAACATCATTCACTCAATTACAAGGCATCCGATGTATTTATTTTTTTCCAAGATTTGCCATTATTTGTAAGATACACTGTAAGATGCTTCAAACATTGCCATCTTCATATCTGGACAAAGAATTTTCCAAAGAATTTTGGAATACTTTGACAACCCAATATTTTTCCCCCGGAATACCTTTTTCTGTCAAGCGAAGAGGTCTTGTTAGAGCGCAATTTCTCCACCTTCCATAAACTTCAGGACATACTGTTCTTCCAAACCCATAGTATCCTCAGCTTCTTGATTTACTTCTGGAGTAACACCTGTGATAGTAAGATCTAATAGGAGATCTACTCCGTGATTGATGTATTGGATGTGAGCTAGGATGTCTTCCATAATATCTAAAATGGGATCTTTCCCGGTATCTGTAATTGTGTGATCTTGAATGACTCCTGGAATAAGATCTTGAGTATCCTCTGAATACTCCTCTGGATCTCCGAGAACAAATCCTTTTTGCATGTGATCTTGATCTGCTCCTTGATCTACTCCAGCTTGTGGAGGAAGATGAAATAATTGAACTGTAAGATGAATCATTAGAAGATACTGAGGAGGATCGCTTGCTACAGCTGCTCCTTGAACATGACAGAGATCTCCCTTTAGGTGAGCTCAGAGTCAAATCATCCATGAATCCTATCATCTCATCTGTTGTCTTGCTCACTTTCTGCTTTTCAGAAATTTTAGAACATGCCCCTTCTGCTGTCTGCTGTCCAGTCCCAAATACTTTGGATTGAAAAAAAAAACATGTTTCAGAAAACCTCAACACCGTAAAGTTACATTTCTTCTATTACTTATGGTCTTTCTGAACTGCCTTATTTCATATTCCATTTTATAAACATCACTAGAACTATTTTCCAACTTTATTCAAATCCTAGCAATAATCAAGTATTTAGGAGACAAGCCTAAGCAATTCAGACACCTGTTTCAGTAGATTAAGAGTCTATCTGCACTTAGTCAAAATGCAGCTGTTACGTAACTACCATTTTAGCTTTTTAGGAACACACATCATTGCTATGGAATCCATCCTACTATAAACACAACTATAAACAAGTCTTTCCTTCTATAAATCTGTTTTCCTTATTTTCACTTTCATCATTTTTAATAAATCCGATGCATATTTAGAAAGATTGTACCCTGCTCCTTTCCTTTATCTCAGAATTTCAGACTATAAATATCCTAGCTATAAAACATTAACTAAACATAAACCAATTCATTGTTGAAAAGAAATTACCATTAAGTGCCACAGAAATCTCTTTCTTCTTGCAACTTCCATTGATTTGGTGAGGACTCCTGTAAAAGAGTTTTAAGATTCACAATCAAATTTTATAACTAGATCAGCTTTTCCTGATGCAAAAACATCAGTATTTTTCCTAGTGACAGAATACTGAGGTTTATTTCATAAGTACTGTAGTTTGCAATGAAATGCCCTGTAAAATAGCACATATTCAAGCACATCTTGAGGTACTATAGTAAACAGTACATGGGGGGAAAATCAATTATGTTCAGCCAATTCATCTGTCATCCACCAGCAATATTCATTTTAATTAAATTAAAAGGATACCAAAATTCGCACAGTATACCAAGCCATGTTAATCACTCTGCACACCACTGAACCACAAAGCAGCCAGGAGAGAGATGCAATCCCAATGAGCACATTTCATATATTAAACTTTTGGCCAGCTAGGTGGGTCTTAATTTCCCTGTGCTAAGGTGCTGGGTCGTTAGAATTTAACCATTTCTCCCTCTCTCTTGCCCAGTTTAGCAATACTTACTCTATCTTTGGTTATTGTAACTATCCTCAATGCCTTTGGCTATGATTTTAAACAAACACATTAGGGAAAAAAGACCAAGACCAGAAGGAGTTTAAAAAACAAGGAGTAAACTGCACTGTTACAAACTCCATCCAACTTCAAGTTTATAGCCAAATAATGACAGGACTACAACAAAGGAAAGATAAGAAGAAATTAAGTCTTTTTGTTTAACCACAAATTTTAAAAAAATCTGTAATTTGCCCATTAAAACCTGACAGTAGCAGAAATCGGGTATACAATTTCTGTATAAACCAAAGCAATCTGCGCTTATTTCTCCGAAAACAGCTTTGATACAGGATTTCCGAATAAAATGTTCAGAACCGAATTGAATTTTACGACCAATGGTGAGTACAGAAAGATTTTACAAAACAAATCAAGGGCAACGCGGAAAGGGTGGACTTTGCGAGCAGATTTTAACGAAGGAAGACCCAATACGGATTTCTACACACTTCGAGCAGCTTCGGCCGATTTTTGCAGACAAGGCTGCTCAAAGGGGAACCCAGGGCAAGCTTACCTCACACACACACACACACACACACCGCCATAAACAACAACAGGCAATAACTAAGGGTGAGCAAAATCTCCTCTCTTCAGTACTTCGACACGATCATCTTAATGCTGCGAAATGGGCGCCCTGCAGTTTTCTTGGAGTGAGGTGGAAACCCGACACCTCCCTCAGGCCTTTAGGTGTAGCGTTAATATCTCAGGAGGGGAAGGATCAGTGCGGTTAAATCAGGGTTAACTGTGTGAATTTAGCCTTCGTGCCGCTGCCCGTCCAAAGCAGAACGTTTTTTTTTTAGATCCAACATTCAATTAAAAAAAAAAAAGCCGAATAAGGACTTACTGGCTCCGCGGAGGTCCCTGAGGGCAGAGCTCGGCTTCCTTAGTCACCGCCATTAGAGCAAAAAAGGCGAGGGGAGGGAACGCCTGAAAGAAGAAACACTCCGAATTCCTCACGCCAACGACGAAATAGGTTAAGAAAAGCCCGCTCGGCTGCCGGTCAAGACGCCGCTCGCGACTCCCGAGGAGAAAATAATTAGCTCTCCGTTAGTTGCAACCGCCGCCAAAGAAACCACTTCCTTCGAGCGCCCGACTCCGACTGAAGGAACCAGAAGCTTCCAGAATAGCCTGGCACCCGTTGAATGGCAATGGCGTTATTGCGCATGCGTACTACAGTGTGGGCGTGGCCTGAATTGTCACCATAGAAACAGGGTTCTGCTCCCCTCAGCTGTGCCCAGGTACTCTTCACTTACAACACGTTCAAAGTTACAGTGGCACTGAAAGAAGTGACTTATGACCCTTTTTCACAATTATGACCATTGCAGCTTCCCCATGGTCACATGATCAAAACTCACCACGCTTGGCGACTGATTCATATTTATGACGGTCCCAGGGTCATGAGATCCCCTTTTGCGACCTGACAAGCAAAGTCAGTGGAGAATCCAGATTCACTTACCAACCATGTTACTAACTTAGCAAATGGAATGATTCACTTAACAACCATGGGTAGAAGTCATAACATGGGGGCAAAATTCACTTAACAAATGTTTCACTTAGCAACATAAATTTTGGGCTCAGTTGTAATTCGAGGACTACCACTATTGTGCTGTACCGGTAGACCTCAACTTACATCAGTTCACTTAGTGACAATTCAAAGTTCAAAGTCCTGAAAAATTATGACCTTTTTTCACACTTGTGACTGTTTGCAGCCTCCCCACTGTCACGATTAAAATTTCGGACACTTGGCAACTGGCATGTATTTATGATACATTTGATTACCTTACAGGGAAAAAAAGTAAACCTACAGAAATCGACTTCCTAGGGAATTAGAAATCGAGAATCTTTTGGAAACATTCTCATGATTTGCACTTTCCACCTTGCCTCATTCTTAAGCATAAAAAGCAGTTGTGGGGGCAATTGCCACTTCTTTTTAAAATGCCAGTTTTGCCTCCCATGCTAGATTTGACCTTGATACAGGCCCAATGTCTGATTTTTTTTTTTTAATATAGACCAGGGATCTCCAACCTTGGCAACTTTAAGACTTGTGGACTTCAACTCCCAGAATTCCTCAGCCAGCTTTGAATTCTGGGAGTTGAAGTCCACAAGTCTTAAGGTTGCCAAGGATAGAGACCCCTGACATAGACCACCCTGCCCTTGAATGGCTAGGTGGACTGGACATTAACATTTGAACCATCCTAAGTCCATGTATTTGTCATATGCTAAATAAATGACCTTGACATAACAGAATAGTTGTTTCGATTTTTAAAAAGATTCAAAACACAGGCATCACCGTTCTCGGTAAAGCGCCAACGCAGCCCACTACTCGCTACCAAATCGTTCCCTCCCTCCGTCGCTTGGGGCGCATGCGCAGCGTGCAAGCGGGCTGTGGAGAACGCCTTGCGCACGTGCGAGCAGGCGAGCCGAGTTCGCGCTTGCGCAGACGGAGACATCCTGGATGCGGCCTTTCAAGCATACGGGTCCTGGAGCCGGCCCCGCTTTTGTTTATCTCAGGGCGAAGGCGGGGTTAGCGCTGGCGACGCCCGCAGTCAGCTGAGTGCGCGCCGGCTACCTTTTCCAAGGCGCTTGAGGGGCGGTAAGTGAAGAGGGGAACCCTTCGGCCTCCGGCGAAGAGTCTGGACGTGCCCGAGAGGGTCGCAGCCCGTTGCTAAAGCTGAACCGGCGTGGGTATATCGCGGGCTGGAGAGCCTCGGGTCGCTCGAGCGATTCCCCCCACCCGCCCCCGGAAGCAGGGCCTGAGCCGTTGGAGAGCCGTGCTCCTTCGCTCTCGCGACCCGCCTAACTCTGGGATGAATGAATCTGCTGGGGGGGGGGGGGGTGCTTAGATCCAAACGGCGCCGGCCCAATGGCTGACTGGGGGGATTCTGGGAGTTGAAGTCCACACCCCTCTAAACGTGATTTTATGACAAAACATTGGTGCGTCCTGTTGTGCAATCCCAAAGAGTGTGGAAATGCTTAGGGTTAAGTAACTGGGATTTACAAGTATATGTAATCGTGATTGATTTAGTAAGGGTTTTTTTTTTTTTGAGTTGGCCTGACATACAACTACACTAAAATGTGGCTGGCATGTTTATGATGATGTATGTTCTGTGGACCTAGAGAACAGTGGGTTGATTGGATTAAACTGTACTTTTTGGGGTAAATCCAACAGGATGTGTGAGTGATGCTCTTCTTATGGTAAGAAATGGGAGTATTTTATCCACACAAGACCAGTATAGAAAAGTTAGAACTGTTTCAGTAGAACACAAAGATGCTTTTTCAAAAGGCGACTGGACTTTGTTTTTCCTTGAAAACGTTTCGCTTCTCATCCAAGAAGCTTCTTCAGTTGCCTTTTTTTTTAAAAAAAAAGCACCTTTGGGACAACCAAGACTGGGATGACTGAGAACCTCCATGGATATTTCAGTAGACACCTCACTCAGACTATTTCGGTAGACTTGATTGCTATGCATTTGGGGCAACTTAATTTTGATCTGTGAATTCCATGAAGTTCACCAGCTGGGGTACTGAAGTTTCCTTCTAAAAGGATGTTTGAAAAGTGGAGCTCTAGTTATTAGTGTATTGTGTTCATTGAAATGTAACCATTTTGTTGATATGAAGGCCAAAATTTGTATTCATTTGAGAGAACTTCCACTGTATTAAGCATAAGTAATCTGAAGAGTATGTGAATAGCTGTATTTGCACACTTCCTTGAGCAGAGGAGTTTTTATCCTGAGTTTGCTGAAAATCTGTTCAGTAAAGGAAGTTGTAAGTGGGATATTTTCAATTGTGCAATCATGCTTTTGTTAGGAAAAGCAGTTTGCTGATGGGAAACATTTGCTTGTTAACAGCATATTTTATAATCAAATGTAACTGGAGACTAAACAGAGCACAGCTGAGATATGTGTTTCAGCACCTCCGGATCTCCGTGTATGTGTACTTGCCTAAAGGTATTAGTCACATTTTGATATGCATCCTGGATTCTAACACTTTAAAAGCAGTAAATATAGTTAGCACATTTTTAAAAATCATGCATTTAAGACAAAACCAGAGAAAGAAAAATTACATTCATTTTCTCACCTAGGTTTTACAGAGGATTGAAATATGTCTGGGTTCCTTGAAAATGTCAGATGTTCCGAGTGTGTTGACTGGGGAGAAAAACGAAATACAATAGCTTCTATTGCAGCTGGTGTGCTGGTGTGTATTTTTATTCTTATTTGCATATTAACATGCCTTACATCTGGAACTTTGCACTTTGATATGGTCCAAGGGCTAATCAATAAAGTACCAGCAAACTAAACTATACTACGTAATATAAAAATGTTTGTTATTATGAATATTTTACATGTATAATATGAAAGACTCCATAGGTCCACCTTGAAATGTATTGATCTAATTCAGCAAATTTAGAATGTAGCTTACCTTTTAATATTCTTCTATAAAAGCATTGTTTCTTGGGGCCAACAAAGTGTTCATGTTTATTGTAATCTTTTCTCATTGACTCTGAAATATTGTTATTTTAATGTCTGTGAGAGTAGTGATAAAAGATAAGCATTGTGTTGATGATGCTGATAATAGAATTGTGTTCAGTTTTTTACAGGGTGGTGGATTATAATAGATGCAGCTGTCAAATATCCAGGTTCAGCAGAGTTCAACCATTCATACCATGCTTGTGGAGTTATAGCTACAGTTGCATTCCTAATGTAGGTAACATTTCCATCCCAATGTTAGAAATGTTTCTTTAGAATTTGTGTTGAAATATATGTTCAAATCTAATGCCTGATATTCAGCATCTAATTGAATATTCTGTAATTTAATCACACTGAATAAATGAAATGCTCAATTTAACCAAGCCCTAGGTTTATTTTGTTATGAGATATACCGGTAGCTACCTTTGTGTAAATAACTTTTATGGGCAATAGGCTGAGATTGCTTGGGGTTTAGCTAGAATATCTGGAAGACTACATATTGCCCATAGTTGTCCCAGTTTAACATGAAAATTCCTCATTAAGGACCACATTGCCATAGTAGTGAAAAATTAGGCTCAGAAGTGTCTGAAGGCTGACTTGTGTCTTGAAAATGCTAGATGGCACTAGCAAGTTTTTGCCTTCACCCTTCTTCCTTTTGCAACATAGGATAATCATTTTGGTCTGCCTCATGCTGTTACTGCAAGAAAGGCAACAATGTAATGCAAAGTTAATGAATATTTCAGACACTTCACTATGTCATCAGTTGCTGAATTCTCAACGCTCATGCCAAATTCCATTCTGTTGTTGTAGGATCAATGCCGTCTCCAATGGTCAGGTGCGTGGGGACAGTTACAGTGAAGGGTGTCTTGGGCAAACAGGTAAAACATATTATTCCTCTCATTATTTATATCACAATGGAAAGAAAGCTATTTTTTTTTAAAAAAATACTTACATCCTCATTCCTATCTATTTACAAAATCATTTTTGTCATGGGTGAGAAATAATAATTCTCCTTTATTCTGTTCATTTAGTAAGTTAGGATATAATATTCCTAATTTTACTGAGAAAATTCTGTTACATTTTGAAATAATGTATCTGCCATTTTATCTTCGCATATATATTTTGATGCCCATTTCATCTGTCTTAGCCATTTATATGCCATGCTAATTGATTTAGACCACAGTTTTGTTCCTACCACTTCTGGGAGAATTATTATTTTTAAAATGAGTTTCAATAATTAACTCTTAGGCTACCTATATCGTTACAAAGCCATTTTGGTTATGCAGAAGATTGGAGATAGATCTTCACAGCCCAGCATTAGATTCTCAAAATATGCTTTTAAGGAGATGCAGTGAAAAAATGCTTTTTCTAAAGGGATGTGTTTGAAAACATAATGTACTACATTTGTACATTGGCGGGGGCGGGGGGGAATACATTTTACAGTTTTGATCATAGAATATTCCTAACATTCTACAGGTATTACCATATAAAGAAAGAAATCTGTTTGTGTCATGAATGAAAGAATATTGAACTTGTTTATTTTGAAAATAATGTGGTTATCTTTGTGTACATTAAGGTGCTCGTATCTGGCTGTTTATCGGTTTTATGTTGGCATTTGGATCTCTGATTGCATCAATGTGGATTCTCTTTGGAGGATATGTTATTAATGGTAAGAAAACTGCATGTGAAATATTGTTGAATTGTAGTCTTCTATGGAAAAGGACTGTATCTTTTTTCTCTGTGTGAAGCTCTTCCAAAATTCCATTGGAAATAAGAAATCATGGCATTGTATAAAGCTCTTCTCTTTTATAAAGATAGTTCTTTCCTGAAGCTCAATACAGTGATATTTACCACTCTCTTTTTCTTTAAAATTTTTAGGCTATGTTCACACAGACACAAAATCTAATATATTTATAGCATATCACAATGGGCTGAGTTTTAAATATGCACAAATCATATTGTGCTTTAATATGTTATATGAACATGGCTTCAGAGAATCCTGAGTTGTGAAAGCTGATCCTTAACATCTTTGTAGAAACTATTGTATATAAGAAATATATTCTTTAGAATGTGATCATAGGCATATTTACACAGTTATCTTCCCTAGCAGAATGAGATTTACTTCGAGGAAATTTATTTATATTCCATCTTTCTACCTTTTCAACTTGTAGTTGCTGGTTTGTTTTTCGGTGTGTAATTACTTACTGAAGTTTGAAATAGAATGCCTTGAACAATATTTTAATTTTGTCAATTAAAAAGCTAGCAAAAGATTGTCATGATAGAAAAACAGTGTCAAATTTTGCAAGTAAATAAATTCATAAATAAACTTAGATACATTCCTAAAAACTGTTTGCCAAATTCTGATAAAAGTGGCAGCATCAGAAGCCATCTATTAATGCTTTTAGCATTGAGAAAATAAAGTACACTGTTGTGAGAAGATGCTAATAATAAGCTTCAGGAATTTGATAAAATAATTCTTTTTTTCCACAGACAAACAAGACAAATCACCTGTTTATCCAGGAATAGCAGTCTTCTTTCAAAATGCTTTTATTTTCTTTGGGTAAGAATGCTTTCCATTTTTATTTGGATTTATTATGTACATTATTATGCTCATCTATTATCTAGTATGATAAACTATTATATATATCGACCTGGATATTTTTGGAAGCCCTGTGTAAGTGGTTGTTAAAAAAGATTAGAGGCAGTGGTAAAAATGAACCAATTTATGTTAGTGATATAAATTTTAGCTGTGATATGTGGGAGCATTACCATAAAACTTATAAAATTAGAATGCTTTAAAATATTTGGGGTATTTATATCATTGTTCTCTTTTATGCCAGTTAAAATAAAATGCTTACTGAGCCAACAAAACTAATCATAAAAATGTATTTATAGAGTGCCTTTTATTGAGATACATAACAACCACCCTAGTTAAAAATGTAATGTCAGAGATGGGCAGTAAATATAAATCTTTACCCAATAAAAGTATAAAAGCATAACTAAACAAATCAAATAACACTATCAAACAAGAACCAGCAACAGAATCTGATGAATTAAAGTTTTTCCGAAGTTACACTAAGAACATATTTTTATTCAAAGATATATTAATAAAATAAAATCTTAGGTTAACCCCTTGCATCCTGCATCTATAAAAATATTCAATCTGATTCAGGACAAGGCTGTACCTCTTTATTTTTTCCTAGACTTTTTCAAGATAAGGATAGCTTATATACCTAAGAAATCCTTAGTTGTCCAAAGAAATGGGGGTGATACTTGATTTTGAAAATGAAGAAATGAGAGAGACATTTATGCTAATAATATAAGCTTTTTTACAAGCACACACTAAACTTGCTATTTTACTAACTCTGCTGCATGTCCATATTTCAGATATATTTTATATAGTGAAACATCTGTAAGCCATAACAAAAACAAACAATACAAATTATTGACACTATAGATAGCATTTAGAAACACAGTTGGGGAGGGGATTGAGGCTGGCTGTATGATGTGACTTTAAATTTTCGTTCCCTTGTCTTTATAAATAATTTTTTAATGACCCTACTTCTGATCTGAGGTTTTCTAACTCCTAAACAAAAGTCGTATGGGTCTTATTGTAACATTAAAAAAACACACAGTGGGACTGAGCATGCCATAAAGTGCAGGTTTCAAATTTTCCTTAGACTAATTTTGATTGTGTCTCATTTGAGCAGCAAAGTTTTGATTTCAGGGCCTTTTTCTCTTTAAATTTCTATTCTAACAGCTCAATTATCTGAGAAGGACCAAGCTCTCTGAAAGTTGCACTTATTTGCCTTACACATCATACTAACTAAGCCATAGGTCGTTCATTTTTACAATTACCTATGGCTTAGTTCAAATTTTTGCCTTATTCCCAGAGGGTATTAAGTCAGAAGTGAAGAAACTACTTTAGAGATTGGCAGTATGAAACTAGTCATTTACTAATATGCATTCTTAAATATACTTTGGCTGTATTCAGGTGTTGTGATATGGATTCAATACACTTGAGGGAGGAATAACAAGCTTTTGGATGACATGTTTCTTTTTGGGGAGAAAAACGGGGGTGGGGATTACTGCCAGTCAATGTAGGCCATAAAATGGGGAAAGTTTATCTGTAATATACGTTTACCATCATGGCCTCTTTTCTGGCTTTTCTTATTTCCTTCCCACACCGGATTGCCTTTTCAGCAATCAAAACATTCCCTTATGGTAAGGCTGTCAAACTCATAGCCTGCAGGCCAGATGTGTCACACGTTGGCCATGCCCATGCCTGGTTTAGTGAAGGGGAGAAAAACGATAGGTCACGTGACACTGTGATGACATGAGTTTGACACCCCCTGCCTTATGGAATCTTTTTGCCTACAAAGCAGTGTTTCTCCATCTCATCATCTTTAAGATGCTTGGACTTCAACTCCCAGAATTCCCCACCAAGCACACTGATTGGGAAATTCTGGGAGTTGAAGTTCACACATCTAAACTGCTGAGGTTGAGAAACACTTCTGTTAAGTGTGAATAGTATATTAGTAGTGGCACAGCAAAGCAGTCGAAGGTAACTATCGAAATAACAGGTGCTATATTAATATGTGATTGAAGGAAATGGTTTCTGTTCTGCTCTTTCTAATATGAGGGTCCTGACATCCATGTAGCTAATAATTTGTCTTTCTTTCCAACAGCGGTCTGGTGTTTAAATTTGGTCGCACTGAGGATTTGTGGCAATAAGTGACACGGAGCATCTCACCTACTATTTTTAACTCCCTTTTTGTATTATTAGTGCTCTGCTATCAGCAAAAAAGAAAACTCTCCACATTTTAAAATCATGATACACGTTTCCATTTTTATTTCTTTCAACTTGAGACTTTTCTACTCTTGGCTTTTTGACATTAAATATTGTAGCCTGTGATTAAGCTGAGATGGAAGAGAAACTCGTACTGTCCTCTTACTGAATGTTTTTGTTATATCTTAATATTACTGTATCTCTTACTGTTCCTTTATTCGGGGGTATAAGTGCTGTTTTTTTTTTAATGTGAAATATTTGACTGACAGTGTTTTGTGGAATGCTTGTATATGAAGGTTATTACTTATGTGTATAAAATGTAATAGAAATATACTCTTATTGTATTTCTAATGCGACTTTCTTCTTGCGGTTTCTTGCAACATTTTTGAATTATATTGATAATGGAAGACTAGCTTTTTCCTCAAATACACACCTTGCCTTCCCTGCACAGTGTCATTTTCTAACATATTCACGAAGTGCTATTTGCAGAAGGCTGTATAAGAAATTCCCTGTGCAACCTTCTGACTTTGCAGGGAAATCAGTTCTCAGTTGTGGAAAGGAATCAGTAGTCTGATTTGTCTATTGGTTTAATTTTTTTTTTTTTGTAAACAAAGCACTCTTGACACAGGATGCTGAACCAAACCATATGATGGTTTAAACTTGATTTCGTTGAGGGCTGCATCAGGGTTGTGTTTGACCTCAGGGGGCTGGGGTGGGCATGGCCAGCTTGACATCACTTGAGTTTGACACCCCTGGCTTAAGAGTAATGCATGAACTTTATGACTGTGAAAAACACTGTATATAAACACAGAGTGATATGATTGGACTCTGTTTCATATATAATATTTAATCTTCACTTTCCACTTGCATTATCTAAGCATTTTAAAAGCCTAGAATATAAAGGAACATTTTTTAAAGAAACACTTGGCATATATTCATTTTAGCATTACAAGCAAGTATTTTATACTAAATGCTTACCAAATATTCTGGTAAATTTAATAAAGTAAATAAGTCTCTTTTTCATGCATTCTTGTTGCATCAAGGAGAAAGTCTCTTAGCTGTGTAACTTGGTGCCCTCCTGAAGATGGTATTCAGAATCCAACAGCTAAGTGGGGGAACTAGATATAAAAAAAATTTTTTTAATATTGTTTTCTAGCTCAGTAATGCACTCTTAAATGCAACTAATTAGGATGGGTTTATACATAGTGGAATTCTGGAAAATTGTAAGAGATATACAAGTCATGCTTGCTTAACTAAAGTTAGTGAATCCCCCACGTGGCTAATTCACATGGTTAGCCATAAGCATACAGTAGCTTACAAATAAAAATACTAGGTTTCCATAACACATTGACACCAAATCAGGCAAATTACATTCATGTGGGATCTGATTTGAGATAGCCAAAAAAGTGAGAAACAAGTAGGGTGGTTGTACTACATTCATATTACATATTCATGTATTCATCAGTGAGAAAGTTTTGGTTCTGAACTTTTTAATATGGTAGCATTCAGTATGATCTGTATGGTTTGCTTGACTGTGATTATTGATTGAATCTCATAACACGTTAAGCCAAAATCAAACACTACTGTCCATTGAATGAATTAGATCTAGACATTCTGGGACTTTATTTCTTTTTTCCTGGCTTTAGTTGAAGAACAATGTATGAGTTAAAATAGTTCAAATACATTCAGCTCAGTGTAACCCTGCTGCCAAGAAGCAAAAGGAAAAAGATCTTTATGTAAAGCTGACCTGAGTCCCAATCTTTACAAGACACAAAGCTATCAAATATAATCCTACCTCCCAGTAAACTTGATCATCGAAGTACTTTGTTACAGGAGGTGTTTTCCATAATTTGCAAGATAAAATGAGACCTAAAAAATAAATTGAAACCAGATCTGCATTCAAAATCTGAACAACTGCAAAAAGTTTCTACGGTTTATCCCTGTTAATGATACCCAGCCAAATCGCTGCATTTTGGGTCTTAGCTTCCATCTAATTCTATATGTCCAATCTTCCCAAGTGAGCCTTGCTTCATCTGGTTTCCCCCTTTTTCCAAATTTGAACTGTAGTTCTTTTCCCCCCAAAGTGTTTTCTAATCCATGGGCATTGGAGACTCCCAGATCCTGCCAAAAGTTGCCATTGATATACATTTACTCCTGTAACAGGATGGAAAATGATTAAAATACACTGTAGAAAATTATATGTAATTTACTTTTAATTGAATTTAAACAAAACTAGACTATAGTGCCACAACATTCCCCTAGTCATTTTTTAACTACAATATCCTTTTAGACTTAGAAACATGATTTTTGCCAAAATACAGATAAGCATCTGTAAATGTAGGGCAGGATTTGAAACATAACCATATGTTTGCTGGGATCCCTAGACAAATTTCCAGTTGTGCAAAACTTGGTTTATGAACTATCCTACTTTTTAAAACCTCCAGCTTTCTTTTCCTCATCATAAGGGATGGTGAAAACGTTTAAGAAATCTATCAGCTGGATAGTAACCAGTATAGGATGGGAGTAATTTTAATCTCCACCACCACATCTGACAAACTTCTTAGAAATTGAATTTCCAAGAAATCCAAGTCCTTTAATCAGAAAGAATCTGATCTAAGTTACCTTCACTGAATTCAGATTTTAATTCAAGTTTTAGAGAACTGATTTGTCTCCTAAAAGCTGGACAATCTTGGAGGACAACAGCAGACCCAATAAAACACTTGTTATTGATGTTCTATGGACAGTGAAGCAGTTTTGTGATACAGACCTGTAAGCAGACCACTGAACAGACTGAAGCATAGGCTCAAGCTGAGTGCACCAACTTCAATTAAAGCTGAATAACCAAATCTGTAGAGGATCATAAAGGCAGAAATGTTCAAAACTGAGTAAAAGAATGAGGTAGGGGAGTCAGCTTCTGCTTTCTAAATATGATATCTGGTAGTCCTTACGAACCATTTCAGTAATTCTCAAACTTTCTTTCTTGAGGACACCAGACTTCCTTGGGTATGGTACAACCAGGAGTTCTAGAGGTCTCGACTATTTCCCTATAGCTGCTTAAACTGAGTATTTCCTGAAATAGGCCTAACTCTACTGCGGGTGCGCAAAGATAACGAAGGTCAGCTATCTTGTAGTGAAAAATTAAAAATCAATAAAATAATGTCAAAAAAACCTGAGCTTCATATATGAACTTTCCAAAACCTTGAAGGTAGTTCTAGGCTTGTGAGGATAGAGTGACCGAATCAAAGTCACCTAAGGATTTCCACGTTTAAGAAGGAAGTTTCCAGACTGATCCAGCATAACAGCAAGAATAAAAACTGCCGGGCTCAATACAAGAACAACGTTGAATAGTCTATTGAGTTTTTTGTTTTCTGATATCCAATAGACAGAATCTTGCCAGAATAAACCAATACTATTCTCACCCTAATAAGAGATCTTGAGAGATCTTGACTCTTCCAATCCAGCTCCAGGCTGCCCCTTCTCCTTGGAATGTGCTCCCCACTCCTTGAGAAACTACCATTTCACTACAGTCCATCACCCCAGATTCTCTCTGCAGGCATCCTCCTTCACCTGATTATACAACAGGTAACTGACTCTGATATCAACCAAGGATTCTTAAAATTAATCAAGGGTATTAAAAACGGACAGATTCAGCTTACACTGAGAGGCTCTTGCTGTGGTTGGTTAGGATGAGAATAACGTGGATTATCCCTCCAAGCAAACTGGGCAAGCCGAAAGTGTAAAGGACTCCACAAGTATCATGGATTTGGAGTGCTGGATCCAAGTGTTTCTGAGTTTGATAGGAAGAGGAATGTAGAAAAGGCAACACACAATAAGGTTTTTAACTTAGAAGTTACAACAATCAATGTTTATTTATAAACGTAGCCTACCCTCATATTAATTTTCTAGCAGTCCCGAAGCAGGGCTTTAAATAGAAAAGTCTGCATGCCACTTTTCATAGAAATGTGGAACGCAGAGGCCTCGGCCACGTGGACTGTGTGAGCATCTTCATAACTATGGAAAAGACTAGCACATATCTGAAAAAATTTCTTCCAGAAAGCCAAAATTCTAAAGCATCCCAGTTGCTTGTTCCATAACTAGCAAATGAAAAGGTTTAAAATAGGGAGGGTTACCTGTAAATAGGCCATGCCAAGGACAGAAATCGTGCCTGCCGCCAGACCCAAAACCATTGCAATCCAAGGCTGTTGGATGTTGGAAGCAGAGAAGGCAAGGGCAACCCCACCTGCCAGTGTAGCATTCTGGATATGAGCCTGAAAGGAGGAGGAGAAGGAGAAGGAGGAGGAGGAGGAGGAGGAGGAGGAGGAGGAGGAGGAGGAGGAGAAATCAGAGCCTGGGTTTCAGCTGAGTGGCCGCTTTCTGTTCATGAAAGGCAAAATAGCCTTGGAGTATCTTGGACCAGGATTTTATTTATGTACTTGCGACATCTCTTGCCTTTCAAGAAGTCAGAGTTGTACATATGGAATCTCCCTCCTTTTATGGGAGGAGTGTAGACTATGGGAATGGGGAAGGAATGACCAGAGTGAATGGGGGGAAGGGCTTTGAGAAAAGATAACACAGTCCTGAGAAAGGGGAAAGGATGAGACAAACTCAAAATAATCCCAACCTAGTTATCTAGCCTCACTCATTCTAAATCACAGGTTCTCAACCTTAACAATGCTAAGGTATGTGGACTCCAACTCCCAGAATTCCTCAGCCAGCATTTATGGCTAGGGAATTCTGGGAGTTGAAGTCCACATAGCTTAAAGTTGCTAAAGTTGAGAAATGCTGTTCTACACCAGGGTTGTGCAACTTGATCCTCTCCAGACCCACTGGGTGGCAACTTCTTGCCTTAACATCTGGAAGGTGACAGGATCAAGAATATTGCTCTTCCGGCTGAAAAAAAAAAGGTGCTTCTGTCTCACCATGCTGAGTTTTCCATTTTTGCTGGTTGCCATTGAGAAAGAAAAAGCGGCAATGGTGCTGGTGGCCATGACAAAGTAGGTGTTGTAGACGGCAGTCCATTTTTTGTCTTCTTCCGGGATCAGGACAGAATTGAAGCTGGGCCAGAAGACCCAGAGAAAGAGGGTACCTGGTAAACCACAAGAGGGGGAAATGGTTAAACTCTCAAACCCAACCGAGCTCCAGTTTTCAGCATCATGGGAGGAGAGCCATTGCTAGTCTATAGCAGCAAGTCTGGAAATACTTTCTTCGACAAATAATAGTTTTTGTGAGCTGCAGCCTCTTAATCAAAGTTGTTAGTTGACAAAGGTGCTATCACTGCTTCCAGTTTTCAGCGGTCTCTTTCATCCAGATGACCGCACTAGCAGGGGGTTGGACTAGAACAGAGGTCTCCAACCTCGGCAACTTTAAGACTTGTTTGACTTCAATTCCCTCTGGGAGTTGAAACAGGGGTGGGATTCTACCAGTTCGCACCTATTCGCTAGAATCAGTTGTTAACATTCTAAGCAGTTTGGAGAACCGGTTGTTAGAAGAAATTACTGGCCTAATCCTGTAAGGAAGGCAGGAAGGAACATTCTGGTGTTGCTTACAGAAACTGCCTCTCCGTTAACCCTTATTACATTCTTGGCAGGACTAGACTTCCTGTCTCAGGAGCTTCTCTGGAGGTTTTTTCCCCTCCTTTGCTGGTACTTTGCTTGTGTGGAGTGACCATTCAAAGTTACAGTGGCACTGAAAAAAGTGACTTATGACCGTTTTTCACACTTTACAACTGCTGCAGCATCCCCACAATCATGAGACGCCAGGCGAGGAGATGTGTGCCTCGATGTGAGTGATATTGAGTTGGCCACGCCCACCAACTAAGCCACGCCCACAGAACCGGTTGTTAAACAATTTGAATCCCACCCCTGAGTTGAAGTCCACAAGTCTTAAAGTTGCCAAGGTTGGAGACCCTTGGAGTAGAAGGCTTCCAAGGTCCCTTCCAACTGTTATTCTGATAAGGCCTTGCATTATGCACCATGCCTGTGGAGAATGCTAAAGCCAAGCAGATGTATCTTCTCAAACAAATCAAACCAATGTTTACAATGTGCCATTCCTTGCAACTTCTCCAAAGACATAGACTTAAAGGGAGTGTCTGATTTGATAAGGAATGGAGTCCATATAGTCCAGAAATATGTAACTTTATAAAGCCTGTGGCTTGCTTCTGCTTATCATAGCACTTCTCTCTAGCAATTTTCCCTGTATCTCTGGAATACCATGAGCAAACTACCAGGGTTAAAGCTGACAGTTTTGAATAAGCCAGTGGAACTGCTTGTCACCAGAAGTTGTGGGTGCTCCATCACTGGAGGTGTATACCTATGGAAGATGGCTTGTTGTTTATGTCTTCCAGCTCTATTCTTGATTGATTGATTGATTGATTGAATTGTAGAAGGCTATAGGTGTAATGGGATGTTGGGAATGATGGATTCCCAAGAGGGAGAGGCTGCATTCCAGAGGAACAAGAGACAGCAAAGTTTAGACAGCTTGGTTGGGAGGAAGAGGGTCAAGACAGCTCCTTCCTCAAGTTTCTCAGAGTATATCTTTAATGATGCAATTAGTTTGCTTTAGCTTAGCAAGATTTCTACCTATTGGTGAGGAACAATAAAGGAAACAGCTCAGAAGAAATTCAGCGACTTTCTTGGTTTTTGGAGCCTGACATCAGGTCCACTAGATGGCAGCAAAGATTTAAGTTTTCCTGTGTGTCTTTACTGCCATCTAATGGACACCTGGATGTTTTGCAGCCCAGATCTGGAAGTGCTAGTATTATTGACCCATGTTTGGGTACTTCTCTTTTTTAAAAATCTATGCTGAACACCTGATCTATCAGTCAGAGTAAGTGGCAGAATTCAAGGAGCTTTGTAACCCAATCTCCCTTTGCAATGTTGTTTGAAGAGAAATAGCAGGTGCAAGTGGCTTATAATTTATGACGGACATGGAGGATTGACTGTGTTGTTAAGCCTGGAATTTACCCTGGCAAAGACTGGGCTGTTCTATCATCTATCCTTCTATCAACCAGGGATTAGAATAAGTATTTCGAAAAAAATGCCTCTGGAAAATGCTGATACCAATATATTATATTGAAATTTATCCTCTTTTCACCTGTTCCTCTATCTTAATAAGTAGATTTGCACATCTTGGTTACTCCTCTACATTTTGGACCTCCAGGTTCCATGAGACCTTATCTGTTTGTTCCCAAGGGAAGGGAAGCTGACTGGAGAGATTCTAGTAATATAGGTAGAATATAGGTGGATCTGGTTGCTTGCACACACACACACACACACACACACACACACACACACACACACACACAAAAGGTGACATTATTATATACTACTCTACACCAACCCAAACCACCCATTTGGCAAGCTTAATATATAAATCCACTCTTTTACTTGAAGTAACTTTTGACTTAAATTAACCCCTGCATGTCAACAGGTAATTCTCTCACTTACCAACCATTCATTCAGCAACCATTTTAAGTTGCAACAGCACTGAATGAGTGGTTCCTACAACCAGTTTTTGAAGTTCTAACTGTTGCAACACCTCTGTAAGATTGGATAACCATTTGTCTGAAATGCTGTAGGGTTTCCTGCCCGGGTTGGACTAGACGATCTCCAAGGTTCCTTCCAACCCTGTTACTCTGTTCTGTTCTCTCCATTCCGTTCTCTCCCCTCCTCTCTCCTCCCCTCTCATTCTATTCTATTCTATTCTATTCTGTTCTGTTCTGCTCTGCTCTGCTCTGCTCTGCTCTGCTCGGCTCTGTTCTGTTCTGTTTTGTTGTTCTGTTCTGTTCTATTCTATTCCATTCCATTCCATTCCATTCCAGGGTGATTGCAATTTGCCACCTTCCCTACCAGCTTCCCGCAAGTGAAGTCCATGGGGAAGCTTTCAGGAAAAGTTGCAGGTCGCTCCAATCAGTCTCCCAATCAGCCGCCTTGTGCTCATGCATGACCTGTGCCAATCCTGCCCGCGGCTTTCCCCACACCCTCTGCGGCAACCCTGCACTCCTTAACACAGAACTCCTGCCACTTGCTGCTTAAGAACCGGCCCATCTTGGGGTTATGATGTCACTTTGGAAGTGCTGCAATGGCTGTTGCTAAGTGGTGCAGTCAACGAGATGTTGCATTTTAATGACCACATCGCTTAGCGATAGGAATCCTGCTCTCCATTGCCATTGTAACCCAAAGACTACTCTAAATATCAACCCAAATTTTAAATAAAGAGCATCTCCCTGGATTCTTAATGTTTATTATTAGTTTTCAAGAAGAGACATTTTCAGTCAACCCTGGGAGGCTGATAAGCTGCACGCAAGATCCAGGCACCAGTTGGATGGGTGTTCCCCCTCCTAGGCCTTCTAGGAAGAAGGAAGTCTGTTTATCTCTCTCTGAGCAGAAAGCAATGCCTCAGAGCTCTTTCTAAGATAGCTTGCTCAGAGCAGAGTCATAATCCTCCCCAGACAGGGTTCCCTGCCAAAATGTAAATAAATATCAACAGACTGTTTTACAGCTCCGTCAGCATTCTCTTTCATGATCTGTCCATGTATCTGTAACTGTACTTGCAGGAGATGCTAATCCTTAATTAAAGGAATCACGGACCAGGGTATCTGCAGAGTATGCTCAGAAAGATCAGGATGACAACCACAACGGTCTGATCAAAGCTCCGTGCATAAAAACAGGCAGAAATTGGATTGCACTGTTGTGGTTAGTTGTTTTAACTTTTTCTGCCCATGCCCCGCCGACATCCTTGATGGATTTAGCCTCAGTGCTAGGCTAGTTCAGAAGTTCTTTTATACTTGCTAAATTAGCTAATCAATACTGTGTGGTTTCTTCACCGGGGAGCTTTTTCATTGGCCAGACTGAATGCTCTGCCTTCTGCATTATTGGAAGGGAGAATCCATAGCAGAGCAGTGGAAGAGGATTGACTGAAAGAATGAGAGATGTTCAGTCTGGAGAAAAGACAATTGTTTTGTTGGAAGAAATATCCAGGTCCAGTTCCAAGCCGGGAAAAAGGCACCCCAGACAAAATGGAGGCTGGTTGGAAAAATGGCGAAGCAGAACCATATGGATGGTCCTGAGCAGCTGACCACATGGGAGTTGATAGTGAGGGGTTTTTATACCTTCTCTTGGGCTTTGAGCTTGAGCTTCCTGTTCCTGTTCAAGAACATGTATTCCAAGCCTCTTCAAACTTGGCAAGTTTAAGACTTGTGGACTTCAACTCCCAGAATTCCTGAGCTAACATGACTGGAGGAGGAGGAATTCTGGGAGTTGAAGTCCACAAGTCTCAAAGCTGTGAAGTTTGAAAACGCCTGATGTATTCTATTGGCTGTTTTAGGGGTCGTAGCTGGCTCTGTAGGTTGTCTCCCAGGTTTGGTTGGAAGTTTTCTGGGGGTGGTGCAACTGAGATGATGCAATGAAGGAGCTTGTGTTCTGAAAGGAGATTTTTTTAGAAGCGGTTAGACAGCCACCTTTCA
This sequence comes from Pseudonaja textilis, assembly GCF_900518735.1. Next base: position 7,729,857 of record NW_020769327.1, on the reverse strand, counting down.
AAAACCTTGGTTTTCTCACCCTTGCAGATCATCTCCTCCAATTCTACAGTTCTGTGATGACCAAATTTGTGCCTCTCTTCATTTTTTAATCATGCCTACGTGAGACCCATCTGAAATAACAAATACAGGTAGTCCTTGAGTTACAACTACAACTGGGACCAAAATTTCCAGTGCTAAGGAAGGGATTATTAAGTGAGCCGTGCCCAGTTTTACTATTTTGCCATGTCGTTAAGCAAACCACAGGAGCTGTTAAAACGGAATCAGGCAACTGTTAACTGAATCCAGATTCCCCTGCTGACTTTGCTTGATGAAAATCAGCTGGGAAAAAAAACACAAACGGTGATCACGTGACCCTAGGACATTGTCATTGTGAATCATGCTGGTTGCCAAGATCCCAAATGTTGATCACATGGCTGTAGGGATGCTGCAGTGGTTGCAAGTGCCAGGGTTGGTCATAAGTCATTTTAGGGGACTGGATTAGAGGATTGGAGGCTAAAACATATAAAGAACAGTTGCTGGAACTGGTGTCTAGTCTGATGAAAAGAAGGACTGCGGTGACATGATAGTTCCAATATCTCAGGGGCTGCCACAAAGAAGAGGGAGTCAAGCTATTCTCCAAAGCACCTGAGGGCAGGACAAGAAGCAATGGGGGGAAATTAATCCAGGAGAGAAGCGATTTAGAACTAAGGAGAAATTTCTTGACCATTAGAACAATTAATCAGTGGAACAACTTGCCTCCAGAAGTTGTGAATGCTCCAACACTGGAAGTTTTTAAGAAGAGGTTGGATAACCATTTGACTGAAGTGGTGTAGGGTTTCCTTCCTAAGCAGGAGGTTGGACTAGAAGACCTCCAAGGTCCCTTCCAACTCTATTCTATTCTATTCTATTCTATTCTATTCTATTCTATTCTATTC
>NW_020769327.1:7702879-7728933 GCF_900518735.1 Pseudonaja textilis | reverse complement strand
TCTATTCTATTCTATTCTATTCTATTCTATTCTATTCTATTCTATTCTATTCTATTCTATTCTATTCTTCAATGTTTTCCAATGTTGTTGGAAATTTGAATGGTTGTTAAATGAATGATAGTTAAGTCGACAGCTACTTGTACACTATTTTGCGGAATGCCCCTTCCCTATTATTCTTATATTTCCTTTTTAAGTCGGGATAACGATCGGAGAGTGGTCCTTAGTTTTTTGCAAGCACCTGGGTTTCCACCAACAGCCTCTGGAGGATCCAAGCGCCAAGGCAATCTCAATTCTGAGAAGTGGCCCTGAATCCAGATTGGAAGAGATCTAATGTCCTCCATAAAAGGAGGAACTGAGTCACCATCACTATCAATACATCTCTCTGTGTTAGCAGCTAAATTGCCAGAGTCATGCTGAAATAAGAGACAAAAGTCAAATGCCAACTGCTGAGCAATATATGTCCTACGCTGGATGCCATACAGCTGGCCAACACAGGAACCTCCTAATTTGGTGGGCATGCGTTCGTTTCAGCCTCAGGAAGGACGCCATTTGACCTTTTCTCTTGCCTAAAGCAGACTGCTTACCCAGCACCGCAAACATATCCGAGATGGGCCTGGATCTTTCCTTCTCAGCTTTCCGACTCAATGAGGAGTGGTAGAGCGTCCAGGAGACCATTAGGCCAAAGTAGGCCCCAAACAAGTGGACGTGCATCACACTGACGTGGCTCTCGATCTGTGGACAGCAAAAGCAGTCGCCATTGCCTATGCAGTCAAGATGGAGGGTGGGTTTCTATGTGCCAGACTGCAGTGACTGAATATAAGGCAGGAAACCTCTGATGGGGTGATTAATCTTTTTTGGGAGGGGGGAATTGCTCCCCTGGGCATGTTAAATTAATTCTCTGCTACAGTGTTTTTGAACCTCAGCAGTTTTAAACAGTATGGACTTCGACTCCCAGAATTCCCCAGCCAGCCATGCTGGCTGGGGAATTCTGGGAGTGGAAGTCCACAGGGCTTAAAGCTGCTGGGTTTAACAAACACAATAACTAAGTCATCAATTACGATTTCTAGTCCACCCTGGCTGGCTCCTTTAACATGTTAAATCACGCCCAGAGCATTTTTTCTTATTAGTGCAAGATCCCTGTGCTTATGACTTTGATTTTTGATTTATTTTTTTTGGGGGGCGGGGGGAGAGAAGCTGAAAACATTCCATATCTATAATAAAATGTGACCATGTGAAAGCTCCAGCTATTTTGTAGATACTTGTATGAGACTGATGTGCAGAATAATTTGTATAATAATGATGACACAATACTGTTAAAGTCAAGATTAATGTGTGTTAAAGTTTGAAAAAGAACAATAAATATAAAGATATATAAAAAAGAAAGCTCCAGCTAGCCAGCCAATCTGTCCCTCCCACATCTAGGATATGCCTTCCTTCTGCCCTTTCCAAAAATATGTAAGCGTTGAAAGGTAAAAGTAAATTTCATCTACAATTCCACTATTCCTGCCCTCTTATCATAAACTGCAGCTCACAGCTTACAAATTACAACACAGGCAGTCCTCGACTTACAACAATTCATTTATTGTCCGTTCCAAGTTACAACGGCACTGAAAAAAGTGACTTACAACCATTTTTCACACTTATGACCATGGCGGCATCTCCATGGTCATAAATTTTACATTCAGAGGCTTGACAACCGATTCACATTTATGACGGTTGCAGTGTCCTGGGGTCACATGATCCCCTTTTGCGACCTTCAGACAAGCCAAGTTAATGGGGAAACCAGATTCACTTACCAACCAGGTTACCAATTGAAGACCTGCAGAGATTCACTTAACAAATGTGGTGAGAGAAATGGGGCACAAAAATGAGGCAAAATTCACTTAACAAATGTCTCACTTAGCAACAGAAATGCTGGGCTCAATTGTGGTCGTAAGTTGAGGACTACCTGTATCCTGTTTACATTGTACACAAAGTCAAAATCAAGTTGCCCACATGATACCTTAATCTGACTAGTCACTTACGGTATACGGGAAGTAGGCCAGGGGTCTCTAACCTTGGCAACTTTAACACTTGTGGACTTCTTTGCTGGATGAGGAACTCTGGGAGTTGAAGTCCACAAGTCTTAAAGTTGCCAAGGTGGGAGACCCCTGAACTAGGCCACTGTTTTGAATACATTCTGCCAAAGGGACAGCTTTGTTACCTGCAAAAGATTCACAGCCAGCCATCTGTTGACGGTGAAGACGGTCACTTCTATCATAGCCATCCAGATCAACTGCATGAGATTGGCTTTGCCAAGTATTGCTCCGGTTGAAATCAACACTGCGGTGATGCTCATAATGGCAGTTAAAATGCTGGTGGGAAGAAAGAAAGAGAAAGAAGGGGGGGAAAATCAGCAGGATGTTATGAGATGGTGAGATTCTTTTCCAATCAGATCTAGATAGTTTTCTGCTTTCCCTACAGTGGTTTTCTCAATGAGTGTCCATGGTGAGTGCCTTTGAGGCAATATTTCTCAACCTGGGCACCATTAACCTGCGTGGACTTCAATTCCCAGAATTCCCCAGCCAGGGGAATTCTGGGAGTTGAAGTCCAGCTTAAAAGTGCCGAGATTGAGAAACACTGCACATGTTCCCTTAGAAGTGTATTTACAGAATTAAGAGCCCTAATAACATAAGTGTTACATAGATTGCAAAGCTGTGATAAACCTGTAACCACAATAAATCAATAAGTCGCTATATTGGTGTAACGAATGTCACAGTGCCCCTGATCAATCAGAACACTTATTTTCGAAAATGACTGCCCAATTGAAGCAAAAAAAAAATGTTTGCAAACACTGCTAAGTGTAAAAAAGAATTTTGGATTTGGAGGAATATTGTTCCCTCAAAGTTACGGGGAAATGTTTAAAATGGCTTAGCTAAGTACACTCTCAGCCATCATTGCCCCAATCCAGAGGTGGTATATTCAGCAGGTTCTGAGCAGTTCTGGAGAACCAGTAGCAGACATTTTGAGTAGTTCAGAGAAACGGCCAAAATCGCCTCTGACTGGCCCCTCCCCCATCAATTCTCCACCTCCCAAGTCCCAGCTGATTGGCTGGGTCTTTTCTGGTTGCCCGGCACAGGAGAACGGAGCTGGAAAGCAGGTTAGTGGGGTGGGGAGGGAATGGTGATTTTGCAGTATCCTTCCCCTGGAGTGGGGACTCGCAGTGGTGGGATTCAATTTTTTTTTTACTACCGGTTCTCTGGGCGTGGCTTGGTGGGTGTGGCAGGGGAAGGATACTGTAAAATCTCCAGTCAGAGGTGGTATTTGCCAGTTCTCTGAACTACTCAAAATTTCCACTACCGGTTCTCCAGAACTGGTCAGAACCTGCTGAATACCACCTCTAGTGGGGAGGGAATGGAGATTTTACAGTAACCTTCCCCTGCCACGCCCACCAAGCCGCGCTACACCCACCAAGCATGCCACACCCATAGAACTGGTAGTAAAAAATTTCGAATCCCTCCACCGCCCCAATCCACAAGCAGCCCTCATCATCTCATTCTATACCTTACATTTGGTTCTTGACCATGAAAGAGATCATTTTGTCTTGTGAGGCCTAAGATGAGATCATTAAACGGGGGAAAAAATAACAGTTTATAGGCATTGTTGGGATTGTTTTGAACAGAGAGGAATTTGACTCTTCTTTTTTTTACAAGCGCCAAAAAAAGGTTTATGGTACTGATGAGAGGCAAATCGTAGGAGATGCCTTCACGGTGATGTGCACATACATTAATCCGTTCACCCGCACATTCTGGGGCAAATGCATGAGTGTAATCTATCAGGGAAGAAGATGGAGTGCCTCATTAAAAGGGAGACAGGGTCATTAATTTTGCAATCATAAATAATATGGGCACCTGTGCAAAGCTAATATTTAATCAAACCTATTGCCTCTTGGGTTCAACGGTTTGGAAGGAAGCCATCCTTCGGAGGTGGGGAAAACAGTGATGATGGCCTTTGCAGAGGGGCAATTAGAGGCACGGGAACTCATGGTGACAGTGCACAGTGGGCTTCTTCTGCCCAGGGATGTCCACAGGGAGGGTGTCAAAAAGCAAGATGGGGGCTTCAGCTGTGCAACTGAAACCCACTCCCCGTTTATAGGCATAGAAGGAGGGCTATGGATGTAAAAGGGAGCAGGCTTCAATCACGTGGTTGTGGCTATTATCCTTTTTTGACCCTCTCCTTTGGACCTCCTGTTTCTTCCACCCACCTGACATCACATCAGTTCATCCCAAAAGTCCAGCCAGGATGCTCTGGGTCTCCTTGATGTATAAAGTAAAGGTAAAGGATTTCCCTGCTCAGTCATGTCCGATTCTAGAGGGCAGTGCTCATCTGTTTCTTATCTAAGAGAGCCAACATTGTCCATTGTCCATTTCCATAGTCATATGGCCAGCATGACTGTACTAGTGGTAGGATTCAATTTTTTTTTACTACCGGTTCTGTGGGTGTGGCTTAGTGGGCGTGGCGTGGCTTGGTGGGCATGGCTTGGTGGGCATGGCAGGGGAAGGATACTGTAAAATCCCCATTCCCTCCCCACCCCACTAACCTGCTTTCCAGCTCTGTTCTCCTGTGTAGGGCAACAAAAGAAGACCCAGCCAATCAGCTGGGACTCAGGAGGCAGAGAATAGATGGGGGCGGGGCCAGTCAGAGGTGGTATTTGCCGGTTCTTCGAACTACTCCAAATTTCCACTACCGGTTCTCCACAGCTGATCAGAATCTGCTGAATACCACCTCTGGACTCTACACCGAGGCACATGGAACGCTGTTACTTTCCCACCAAAGTGGTACCTATTTACCTACTTGCATTTGTATGCTATCAAACTGCTAGGTACACAGGAGCTGGGGCAAGTAACTGGAGCTCACCTCATCGCGCAGCGTTCTCGGGTCTCAAACCTAGGCTGTCAGTTTTCCAGCTGGCCTGTATTCCTCCAGGTTTCCTTGATCTGTATTGATCCATAAATTCCTTCTGTCTCTCTATCCCCCATTTTTTTTAACCCCTCTTAAAATGTGCACTTTTGCAGGAAGCTTGAAATGTATTTGTAGCTTAACACACATGTCTTTAAACACATTGTGCTGAGTCTCTTCAGAGCTGATAACTAAGAAAATGGACAGTTCGAGAAGAAATAAAAGATAAGAGGTTGCTAAATACTGATCTTTACCTATCAGGATTCTGCAAATTCAAATCTCCAACTGAGAATCACTGAATGCTGAAGTCTTCTATCTCTTCCCGCTAATCCTACTGCAATTTTAAACTCAACAGAAGTCCCACTGATCTGAAGGGGGGGCTTATATTCGGAACAATTAGGTTGTTTAGACATTCTTAAAGATCTAACTGTAACTGAGGCCACGCTCATCCTGCTGTTATGTAAGATCCCACCTAGCCTTGTTGCCGCTGCTACATCTTTCCCCAAATTTGGAAATATTCTGTTTATTTTAGAAATGTGACTCAGTGAAACATGGGGGAGAATGCAGATTTGCTCAGTCTGTGATGTAATGTTTTCAAACAAAAGCACAACAACATATTTGCTCAATATAAAAGATTAACCGAAGTTAGCATTCCTCTGTACACAATAACTTTAATGTCTACAATTAAATTCCATGTTTGCTGTGAATACATTGGTGTGTTAACTTGGATGCCGGTTGTTATTCTTTAAAAATATCCTTGCCGGATTCTTTTATAGAAGATACTAAAGCTTAGCACTGTATTTGTCAAGATCAAGTTCTCTAAGAATCAGAACCAATTAATTTCCTAAGATTATTCTCTAGACTGACTGGCTCCTTTGCCTCTCTGTAACTCAACCCTTGGAGGTATTCTTCAGGGATGACCACAAGGGAAGAAGCAGGCAGGTTCCAAAAAAAAGTCAAGTTGGTGACAGGCAGGCAGGGCTTGATTGCATGATTGTGGCCACCATCTGGATTTTTTTTTTAAGCTCCCACAAACACCTTCCCTGGGAGATGAATCAGAGCAAATCTGTTTCCTTACTCGAGCTATTGAGGACAGCAAATGGCTCGGAAGAAACCAAAGACACCGAATCCAAGTCCCTCCAATACCATCCTCAGTTCTGTATCTGTGTTAAGCATTTCGGACTCAATCCTTGATCACGGTTACATTCACTATCTGCGATGGGATGTAATCCAGAGTCCCAGGCGGGAGGGGATCTTTCTAGAGAGCCAAGAGACAGTGGACCTTGGAATACCTGACCATCAAGGAGAGGGTGAAGACTGACCCTCCCTAGCAATTCACAGAGGTGGTATATTCGGCAGGTTCTGATCAGTTCTGGAGAACTGGTAATGGAAATTTTGAGTAGTTCAGAGAACCAGCAAATCCCACCTCTGACTGGCCCCGCCAATCCCATCTCTTCTCCGCCTCCCATTGAGTCCCAGCTGATGGGCTGGGTCTTCTTTGGTTGCCCTGCATAGGAGAACGGAGCTGGAAAGCAGGTTAGTGGGGTGGGGAGGGAATGGGGATTTTACAATATCCTTCCCCTGCCATGCCCATCAAGCCACGCCACACCATGCCCACCAAGCCACGCCACACCTACCAAGCCATGCCCACAGAACCCGTAGTAAAAAAATTTGAATCCCACCACTGAACGTCTATTGGTTATGCAGATAGTTGCTTCCACCTAGCAAGATTTCTGTTAAGCAAGGAACCGAGAATGACACTTGGAGTTACTTCTCTGCAGTTTCTTGTGTTCACCTATCGAAGGAAATCTTGCCGCCCTAAAGCAACCATCTGCATTGTTATCAGGTGAACTCTTTGTGAGTTGTTAGGGAGGTTTCTGCCTTCACCCTCTTCCTGCCTGCCAGACATTGCAAACTTCACTGTCTCTCAGCCTTCTGGGAAAGGACCCTCTTCTCCTGCGATTCTGGACTAACATTCTACCACACCATTCTTATAACACTGAGCTTTCCTGCCACCCAACCCAGGAGCATCCAAAAGATACGAGGAAGGAAAAATCAAGATAATGGCTACAACGGTGAGATTGGAGCTCTGCCTGTTTGTTTGTTTTTAATGTACGTTACACATAACAAACAGGTGGAGCTTTGATTGCACTGTTGCAGCCATTTTTTAACCCCCACACTTTTTCCTTTTTCTTTTTAACTATTCCCTGCAGACAATGATCAAGAGCAGGAAACCTGCTGGAATTCTCACCTAGTGGAGCTGGCTCAGCTGCAGAACGTAGAAAGCAATGCACAAGGTGACTTCTCCAGACCTGAGCAGCCTGTTGGATGTTCCTATTGAAATCACTGGGTTTTTTTTAATTAAGAGTTTTAGCTTGCTTTTATAGGTAACTCGAGGCAGTGAGCGTACCCAATGCTCCTTTCTCCCATTTTCCCTTAACCCTATGAGACGAAGTAGGCAGAATTCCTGGCAGAAAACCAAGCTCCATGCCCTCTGATCTCTACCTTTGCAGATTTATCCTTATTTTCCCAGCGGAGAAGTGAAAGAGGAATCCATCGACGATCACTGCCCACTGTACTCCAAGGGCAGCAAGGAGAAGGTTGAACCCGATGCTGCTGAAGCCGTATCTGTGCAGGAAGGCCAGAAAATAGGCGAACCCAAAAATCACCATGAGGCTGACATCTTGAAATACTGCAGGGAAGACAGAACACTTGTGTCAAGGAGGCCTGGTGGGGAGCCTCGTCTGGGAGACCCAGCTCTAATCACCACATCGTACTGAATCTTAATGAGGTTTGTTTGGTTTCAACTCAGCTTGCTGTGTAATCCTAGCCATAGTGGTTTATTCATAAATCATGGTTTAGAGCAGAAGTGAGGAAAGTTGAACTTCAACTCCCAGAATTCCTGAGCCAGCCAAGTTGTAAAGGGGCCATTGACAATTTGGCTGGCTCGGGAATTCTGGGAGTTGAAGTTCCCAGGTCGTAAAGGGTCTATCATTCCCCACTTCAGCTGAGAGTGACGCATCAATCTAATCACTGATTGGTGCTATCTGACAATTGGATCTTAAACCAAAGGACACATGGACTTCCAAGTTTTGGATCCTAGGCACCCCATCTAACAGGTAGAAAGGGCCTCCTTATACACATATATGTTCAGGAAAGACAAGGAACCTACTGCTCTCTGTCCTTTACATGTATGCACATATTTATAAATACATACACATCACTCACTCCCATAATACCACCTTCTTCGTTCAAAAAAGAAGGCTCTGTGCTATAAGCCATAATGTGTTGTAACCACGATTCATGGAGATCATAGTGGCCCAATTTGCATAGGCTGCTAAGTCATAAAGCATGGTTCTCAAACTGCAATGGGAGATTTCAAAACTTCCAGTGTTTGCTTAACTTTAGCAACTTCTAGATATCTGAACTTTTATTTATTTAAAACATTTATATAGCCGCCCATCTGATAACTAACTTCTTAACAAGGAGTTGAAAAGGTAATTCTGGGTGAAGAGTAGAGGTGGCATTCAGCAGGTTCTGACCAGTTCTGGAGAACCGGTAGTGGAAATTTTGAGTAGTTCAGAGAACCAGCAAATCCCACCTCTGACTGGAGATTTTACAGTATCCTTCCCCTGCCACGCTCACCAAGCCACGCCCACAGAACCGGTAGTAAAAAAATGTGAATCCCATCACTGGTGGAGGGATCCAGGTGTTTGGAAGTTGCCAAGAATGGGAAATTTAATCAAAACCAGACAAAATCATATCATGACTTATCAAAGTGAGTGAACTCAGCTGCAATATATGTAGGCTTGCTTCCCCCAGTAAAATCACCCAGTGCTATGCATCAAATGGCTTTTGCTAAGTATCACTTTTATGGAAAGAGTCAAGATGAGCCTCTCTACAAGTTGTCTTCCCCAGAAATGCTGCTGCTACTACTATCACTACTGCTGCTATTACTATGGAGAATCTCCATAGGCATTTACTACTGATAGTAGTCCTCAACTTATGACCACAATTGATCACAAAATTTATGCTAAATGAGAAAGTTGTTAAGTGAGTTTTGCTCCATTTTACAAAATTTTCTTGCCACATTTGTTAAGTGAATCACTGCAGCTGTTAAATTAGTAACACCGTTGTTAAGTGAATTTGACTTTCCCACTGACTTTGCTTGTCGGAAGGTCGCAAAGGGTGATCACACAACCCTGGGAAATACTGCAACTGTCATAAATATGAACCAGTTATCAAGCATCTGAATGTAAATCACATGACCATGGATTTGCTGCAATGGTCGTAAGTGTGAAAAATGGTCACACGTTATTTTTTTTCAGTGCCGTTGTAACTTCAAATGGTCACTAAACAAACTGTTGTAAGTTGAGGACTACCTGTACTATCCCAAAGGATCAGAGGATCTTCAGAGCTGAAGAAGCTTCTTGGATGAGAAGCAAAACATCTTCAAAGAAAAACCAGAAAGTCCAACTGCCCCTTGAAAAATCACTTTTGGGTCAACCATGACCTGGATGACTGAGAATCTCCATAGATATAGAATGATATACTATCATTGTCTGAAATCATTTTTTACTGTAATTAGTTCCAGATCTGAGTTGCAAGGTAACAGAAAGCCAATAGATGGCAGCAAAGCATTAAGAGGATTTGCTGCCATCTAATGACTATTGGGATATTTGCTGTCCAGCTGTAATTTCATTCAAACTGTCATACATCCCTTATATATTTATTTCTCACAGGTCTTTTGGTGCTGCTGTATTTCAAAGCAGCTCCATTCGAACAAGCAAGTTTTTCTGAGCATGGAGGCATTGTATCTGGCTCCCTTTTTCCAATGACCTGATGTTAAAACCACTACTTCTCCTTTAGCAACAGTTAATTTTGTCACATCAGAAGCTTCCTAATCTTGAGTGGAGCTTTGGGGGTCTTTAGCTCAGTCACAGGTAGGGAGTTGAACCTGGGACTTTTGGATGGAAAAAATGTGCCAGGATGCTAAGCATCATTTTGACATTTTTGATCACACAACAGACGCCCCTAAGGTACTTTATGCTCCAGATCTAAACTCTACCATGTTAACTAAGCGCAAGAGAAAATGCTTTAACACAACCAGACTATTGAGCCCTACAAAACTCCTTTCAGGCCAAGGATTGTATTTGACTTTAAATAGCAGACAGGACACAGAATAAGAACCAAAACTAGATAACAGTTGAAGTAAATACGGTTCAATTAATTCTAGTTAGGTCTGATGGTGAAGGCACCAGACCAGAAACTAGGAGACTGTGAGTTCTAGTCAGGATTAGGTATGAAAGCCAGTAGAATGCCTTTGGGCCAGTTCTTCTCTCTCAGCCCAACCGACCTCACAGGGTTGTTGTAGAGGGGAAAATAGGAGGAGGAAGGAGTATTAAGTATGTCTGTTATTTTGAAGTAATCATTAAAAAAACCAAAGATGAGATATAAGTAAATAGTAATTTCACCCTTCATTTTAAAAAGAATCTGTCAGCAATTTGGCAAAAGGTCGGGGTGGGGCCAAATCTGAAGGTTTGGGGGAGCAGAGGCTATCCTCAAATTTGGACCAGGCATCTCTAGATTATGCTCTTCAGGGACTCAACTATGCATCTCCTTCAATTTTACCTAAAGAGGAAGGAAATGTCCCAAAGGCACTTTTTTAGGAGGCAACTGGACTTTTTTTCGAAGACATTTTGCTTCTCATCCAAGAAGCTTCTTCAGCTCTGACAGGATAGTGGGGAATGGAAGGATCCGGAAGGAAACGTCTTCAAAAGGAAAAACAAAGTCCAGTTGCCTCCTGAAAAAGCACCTTTGGGACAACTATGACCTGGATGACAGAGAATCTCTACAGACATGAAGGAAATGTGTACTATATCTGTTTCATTATACCAGAGGTCTCCAAACTTGGCCACTTAAAGACTTGTGGACTTCAACTCCCAGCATAGCTGGCTGAGGAATTCTGGGAGTTGAAGTCCACAAGTGGCCAAGTTTGGGGACCCCTGCACTATAACCTCTCCTCCCAGCTGGGGCTGTACCCAATTAACAGTTTTGAATTCCTCACAGCTGAGAAGCTGCAATACGCAACACAACTGACAGAGCCCTTCCGGAGAAGGAAGTTCGTTGTGGGACCAGCCTTTACTTAACCTTCCAATGCCACAGAAGACAAGTCTTCAACCCCGACAGCAAGCCACCTTACCTGGGTAGTCTCTGGCAAGATTTTGACTGTGGTCATAAGAAACGAAGAAGCCAAATATAAGGATTAAAGCAGCTTCCAAAAGAAGAAGGAGCGCAGGGAGACGAAACCGGAGATTGGGAAGATACTGGGAAGACATCGTGGCTTAAAAGAAAGGCAGCCAAACAAGGACCAGGCACGCGTGAATACAGCCCCTTGGGTTCAAACATTCCACGAGTCTCCACTGAAAAAGAAAAAAGAAAGAAAAGGGAAAGTTGTGAAGGAGATAAGAGTTCTTAGAAGGAATTAGCAAAGCACATAACCCTTATCTAAGACAGGCCAGGGGACTGCCTGACCTGTGCTGACAGATGCTTGATTAGTATTAAGCAAGCTGATTGTCTGCAACCATAAGAGCCATACCAAAATGTGTACGATTGAAAACCTCCCAGAAGTAGACACTTACATGTTTTCATCAACTTTGCAAGCCTGACATAAGGTGCACTTATTTGAACTCAGAGGAGACAAGCAGGACCATGTTGCAATTGCGTGTTCCTGGCTAATTCCTCCCAGGAACAACAGCAAAGTTCCAAATTTATGTGCGTTTAAGCAGGTCTCATCTAACCAAGAAGAACTCAGCAAGTAGCTATGGATAGTTTTCTTTTTCCAACCGACATACAGATAGTCCTTGACTTACAACAGTGCATTTAGTGACCGTTCAAAGCTGTAACAGCACTGAAAAAAGTGACATGACTGGTTTTCACAGTTATGACTTTTTGATCATGTGATCAAAATTCAGATGTTTGGCAACTGGTTCATGTTTACGATGGTTGCAGTGTCTCGGGGTCAAGTGATCCCCTTTTGTGACCTTCTGACAAGCAAAGTCAATGGGGAAGCTAGATTCACTTAACAACCGGGTTACTAACATCAACTGCAGTGATTCACTTAACAACTGAGACAAGCAAGGTTGTAAAATGGGGTAAAACTCACTTGACAAATATCTCGCTTAGCAACAGAAATTTTGGGCTCAATTGTGGTTGTAAGTTGAGGACTACCTATGCAAGTGGTATGAGCCAATCATAACAAATTACTATGGACTTGCATAAATTCTAGTTACAGATAGTCGCTTAGTGACCACTTAAGGTTGGCAAGCTGGTTGTTAAGCAAATAAGTCATTATACAAAACCACAACTGTGCTCATAGTGCTATTTTGGCTTTATTTTGCTTTACAGACTTGCAAGGTATAAACATGAAGATTGGTCCCAAGGTTACTTTTTCATCAACATTGTAACTGCAAATGATCACCTGTAGTGCATTTTTCAACTTAAGGGCATTCTCCAGATTCTGCCCTTCTTTTAACTAGCCTTTACTTGGCTCTTGAACGAGCTTTGTTGACAGGCTTCAAAGCAATCTAAAATAAAGCCAGTGGAATGGTAGCAGTAGCCAAGGGGAAAAAAATCCACACGATGAAAGACATCATTGCAGAAAATCATACAGTTCATCTTCCTTGGATCAAAAACCTTTATTATTGACTACAAGTCTTTTTCATACTCAGTTTCTGCAAAGTTAATTCTTTCAGTGATGATAATCAGTTTACATCTGTTATGTCCTCCTATATGGGGGTTTCCTCATAGATTACACTCATATTTTACTCTTTCATGATGGAGTAGGCTCAGAGTAACATTCTCACCATGCTTACTTGTAGCTTTGGGTTGCAGCATCAGGGAAAAGCCATTCTGTCCTTTTCTGCATGAGCAACCAGTCCGTGGAACTCTAATTTGGAACTCTAGTTTGAGTTTCTTCCTTTGAAATCTTTCAGCCTCCCACAAGCCCCTTTCTATGTTGGTTTATTGGACTGTTTCTGCAGTATATTTCATAAGCCACTTTATTTATTTAGCTGTAAATTGCAAAACAATGCCTTGCTTTTTCATAGCCAGTGTATTTTTCTTAACTCCATCCCAATCCTATAAAGGTTGACTCAGAAGTAAACCCCACAAGCAGATAAACTTTTTTCCCCCAGGAGTAAGCGTCTGAGTAACAAATACGTTTACACCAAGAGAACTCCTTCTCTCAAACCTGATCCAACTTAGTTCCCAATAAATAGTCCAGGATGAGGGAAGATAAATGCGTATTTTGAAAAAGAGGAATATAATTATGTGAACACCAAAGGAATGGCAAAATCTGAGAGGTAAGCAAACCTCCTTCAGTTTACCATGTCCAGCCACCTTAACAAAAGGCTACAGAGGGGGAACTCTCACCCCCATTGGCCAAGACTCGATTTCCCAGGGCACTTTGCACGGTTATTAGCCTAGTCCCACTTAGCCCAGAACTCTATTGGTGGTCTTCAGTGCCCTTTCTATCGAGCGCCATTTTTATTGGCTCAATACATCATCACTTTTGTAAGTGGGCGGATCCGTCCGCGAGCCTGTTTTAGAAAGTAGCGGGAGCGTTATTCTTTGCCTCTTCTTATCTTCGGGCCACGGATGACGGGAGGAGTTTATTGGTCAGCATTTACGTCAATTAATCGTAGAGGGCCGTACCCTAATCCCAAACCAAAGGTTGAGATCAAAGAGAAGGGGGGGGGAAACCACCTTTCTTTCTCTCCCATTGGGAAATATTGAGACTGCCCCGCCCCTCTACTCTAACTCCGCCCCAGGATTCAATCCTTTCTGTCACGGACTTTAAGGCCGGTGGTTCGCGCGACTGGGCGGTCCTTGTTATCTTAGGAAAGGACGGTCGGGTCTCTGCCGCTCCGCTTGATTGGCCAGCTCGCCCGTCTCTCTTCTCCCTCGCCCCGCGCTGATTGATTCTTCCCAGCATCGCCCTCATGTTTAGCCCGCAGCGGATTGGCCTGGGCTTGAAAGGAGGCGGGGCGAGGCGTGGAGCCTGCGCGCGGGGCCGCGGCGGCGGGGAGGGACGGATCTGAAATTATTTTTTATTTCTTTGTTTCCGAGAGGGGAAAAAGAGGGGAGGGAGGAAGGGGCGGGGAGACAGTGCGCCGGAGCGCCAAACGGGAGCGGGAGACTTTCCGGGCCTCCGCGCGGACCGACGCGCTCGGATGTTGTCGCCGTGACCCGGGCGGGGCAGGAGGAGCAGCCGCCGCCGCCAGCAGGCCAGGTTGGGACCCCCCCCGAGCCGGGCGGGAGGATGAAGCGCCGGAGCGCCGACTGCAGCAAACTCCGGCGGCCGCTGAAGCGGAACCGCATCACGGAGGGCATCTACGGCAGGTAGGGCCGCACCTGCCTCGCCCGCCGGCCCCGCCCCGGCCTGTCAGAGGCGCCGAGGAGCCGCCCCGTCCCCGTCCCCGTCCCCGTCCCGGCCGACGCGCTCCCCTCAGCCGGGGCTGGACCCCGCTGCTGCCCCCGGGCCTGCCGCCGCCGCCGCCGCCCTCCCCGACTCCCTTCAGGCCCGCGCTGGGCTCTCCTCAGACCCTTTCCCAAAAGCTCCGGCGACTCCCCGGATTCATGGCGCGCTCGGAGCCGCCTCCCCGACCCGCCGGGCTTCCCTTCCAGCCGGCGTCGCCTTCAGAAGCGCTGAGGAGCCTTTCCCATCGTCCCCAGCCGGCCCAGAGGGTCGTTTCGGCGGCCTCAACACCCACCCACCCACTCCCGGGCCTCTTCATAAGAAAGGGAGAGAAGCATGGGAGTTGTAGTGCAGCCTGCTTGCGGGACACCAGCTTGGGGGGTGGGGGGGTGGCTTTCCCCCACTAACTTCCCCTTCCCCCCAGTGCCAAAGTTTCTGGAAAGGGGCCTTGGGGTGGGGGGGGGGAGAGGGGGGCTTCTTTCAGTTTTCCTTTCCAAACTCCAGTCTGCTCCCAGCAAGGCGTCTCTCCTCTGGCTTTCAGGGCTGCAGCTGGCCTGATCCACAGGAATGCTGGCTTGGTGGGATTGGTTTTGTAGTCCTGTGCCTCTGGAGAGCACCTGGGTGGGTGGGTGGGTGGGGGAGAATAGCTGGTCTGGAGGGAATAAGATGTTTGTGACCCACCTTGGATAAAGCGGCAAAGCAGTGTTTTAGGTCAGAAGTCCCTTTCGCACATAACTGTCCGTTCAGGTTTTAAACCCCTTTTTTAGGGGGAGGTTCTTCTCTACCTTACAAGCTACTTTAAGCCACAATTCTGAGAGCAGCTTTTTAAAGAGTCTTCCGTGAATAGTGTGGACATAAATTCTTTTCCTAAAGCCCCATATCTGCCTCCCCCTTCACCTTCTGCCCTTCAAGCTTGGACACCTGTACCCAATCCTGGGTCTACTGCTCCCGTAGTTCTTGTATTCTTCAGTGTTTCTCAACCTTGGCAACTTTTTAAGGTGTGTGGGATTCCAACTCCCCAAATTCCCCAGCCAAGGTATTGGGCTGGGGAATTCTGAGAGTTGAAATGAACCCAGCTTAAAGTTGGCCAGGTTGAGAAACACTACTTTAACGGTAGAAGACAAGTAACTTGTGATCTTCTGCAAGACTCTTGTGTGAAGTCATTGCTTTCCTGTGGTTGGTCCTCCGTCTAGTTACACCACACCTACCCCAGGAATCTTGCCCTGAGAGCCTGTTTTTCCTCTAGAATAGCCTTCCCTAATAGTGATGTCCCACATGGTTATAGTCCATCGTTGCTTAGGCCTCATCAGATTGTTCTGGTGCTCTCAAATCTATGTTGTAAGCTTTCTGTGTTGTAAGCTGCCCAGAATTGTTAGGTACGAGATGGGGCAGCAAATGAATTTTATAAATAAACAAACTCTACCAATCCAACAATTAAAGGAGAGAAGCAACTTAGAAATAAGGAGAAATTTCCTGACAGTTGGAACAATTAATCGGTGGAACAATTTGCCTCCAGAGCTTGTGGATGCTCCAACACTGGAAGTTTTTAAGAAGAGATTGGACAACCATTTGTCTGAAGTGGTATTGGGCTTCTTGCCTAAGCAGGGGGTTGGACTAGAAAACCTCCAAGGTCCCTTCCAACTCTGTTATTCTATTCTATTCTTACAATTAGAAGCCATCTATAATTTCCCTCTCATAAAGAACATATTCTAGAATCCCCCATATTACTTTTAGATTCTTCTCAACTATTCCATTTGGCAACCTTTTAAGGAATTATTTTGCTTTCCTACTCATTTATTCATAACATCATCCAGTGAAACAGCCACCTCTTGAAAGGATGAACAAGGGAGAGCGGTAACTTTGGCCAATACTCTTGGCTCCCTTGGCTAGAAATCATAGCTTCTCTTGACCTCAGATCCAGAGGACACTTGTTTTCTTGCTTCTGCTCTCCATTGACAGAGTTTTCTGTAGTTCTGATTCTGTAATTTTTTTATCCTATCTTTGTACTTGTGTCCTACGGTGTTAACTCTTTTCTGTAGATGTTGTTTAAGGACTTCTTCCCATAGCCCTTCTCTACATCAATGAGCCTGGCTTTGCCTTTTCATTCCTCCCATTGTACTTTGCTAAGCTAATGTAGTGCCCCCCACATGCCATTAGTTTTTCTTATCAATGAACCTTGATAATGACTTGACTCATTTATTATGATCTGCTTTTTACTATTTCCTCAAAAATTACATTCCCCAGTCCTTCTCTGTAACAGTTTTACACATCTTATGTTTTTCTTTATGCTTAGTTTTCTTGTGTTTACTTCCCTACCCCTTTATTATTTGCCACAGTCCCTTACCCAAAAGTCTTTTTTTTTTTTTGGCTTTATAGTTTTAAATGATGGGCTTTTCCTTTTTGTAACTATTGTAACTTTTCTGGAGACTTTTAACTTCAGACTTACTTCCCAAGTCAGAGAATCACAATTGGTTTTTTTTAAATTTTTCATGTCTGTTTTTTCCTGCATTATTTTCTTTTTTGGTACTATACCAAAAATGGTTTGTATTCTTTGGTGAGAAAGATATTAAAGAATTGGAATTTTCTATGGTGATTTAGTTTTTGCACATTATACGCAGTAGTATTTTTAAGTAATTATCATTAGCTGAACACAATACTTCATTCACCTCTTCTAACCATGAACTTCAATAGTTTCTCAGTGAAGTTACTGCACAATTTGCAGAAAATGCTATATTGCTGTCAGTTTATATAATTACAAAGGGCCTAATAGATACAGAGTTTGGCAGACAAATTATACTTGTCATTGGCTAAGCCTGAGGAGTTATGTTTTCACAATGACTGGGAAAGGAAAAGAGATCACAATATCAATGAATACCTACTGCTATATGAGTTTTGTTTTCAGAGAAGTCACACATTAATAGCTGTTATAAAGAATAACTTAGAATGAGACCCAGCTATGAAAATCTATATTCCCCCAAAGGAAATTTGCCCGTTTGAATTGAAGTTCTGTTATGTAATATTGCATAGCTAACTGCTTAAGAACAGCAGTTATTATTTTCTGGGCTCGTGTATATATTTTTCACATATTTCTGGTGCGTGCTCTATATATAATAGTGAGTGGTACTCTTTAAATGTATAGGAAAACAGTTTACAGGGAAGACGGTATCAGTACATGTATTCTCCAAATTATTACTTACACAAAACAAAATTTTATAAAAACAATCTGAGGCTTTTTAAAAGATTGCTAGGAGAAAAACCAAGGCTAACCAGATCTTTCACAGATACAAACAGAGGTCTGGCCTAGTTATTTTCCGGCTATCAAAATGCACTGGACAGGGCCCATTTCTTCATCGATCTGACAAAGTTAGCCCAGTCAAGATCAAATAAAATTATCAACTGTTTGCTTGAAAAATTATGATTCCAAATAGAGCCAGCTCTAGTTTTTGGGATCTCCTGACTAGCTCTCTTCTCTGATTGCTCATTTATGTTTATAATATTATGATAATCTTTTCCTATAAAGAAGTAGGCATGGCCCTTCCAGCAACAGAATTAATACTAATCTGCATGCCTGTAAATCTAACCTATGATAGTTATTTTTGTAACATACTGTTAAGAATGAACATACCATTATTTAAGTCCACTATTCTCTTAGATGGTAATGTTTTGGAATGACAGACTTAAAGTATAGCTGTTTTTTATCTTGAGTGGCAGAAGACTTGCTTGGGCATAAACAGGACTCATGTTCCCTGCAGATGCTAGCAAAGACAGTGTCAGAGTGTACACTTGCTATATACAGTACATGCTGCAGACCAAGTTCTGTGTGGTCCTAGAGATCATGACCCAACCTTCAGCCCAGATTTGTTGTGCTTCTTTGCCAGGTCACAGAGATGGGGTGACTTAGTAATTCTGTTTTTCTTTTCTTTCAAACATGGGGCTAAAAATGGCAAGATTTATGTTCTGCTTCCCCATTGAACATTGATTGGTAGATGTTTCAGACATATGATTAATTTATTAGGTTAATGCATGAGCTTAGCTTTGTACCAGATCCCTGTGCTTCCTTAAGTTTAATATGGCAGAATATTACCATTAACTTCTAGTTGAAGTGCTAAAGCTGCATTGGGTATAAATCAGGTTTCAACAGCCTTTTGTAAAATTACACTACCAGACTTCCAACTATCATATGGAAATCAACATTTCTGGAGGGTACTAATCACCTCTTATTGGCATGTTAGTTTAAGTCTTAGTTCAGCTATAAAGTCAGGAAGTGACTCTAAAGCATTATCTCAGCATTCTATCACAGTGGAAGACTTGTAATAAATAATAAATGTGATAATACTGATCTATTTTAGAAAGCTGTTATAAGCTTACTGAAAATGGACGTGATCTTACATAAATGTCGAATACTGGTTGAAAATATTTCTACAATTCCATGTTTTGTTAGAGCTAGCGTAATTACAGAATTGTCATGTTGACATCAAAGAATTTGAAAAACTTGAGAAATTTTATGCTAAATTAATCTCTGTAAATATTGTGATGGGCTTCAAGTAGCTAATCAGATTGGATGCACTATAGAGTAACTTGTCTGGTAGACATAAGCAATCCTGTATTTCCTACAAGCAGTGTGATCATTTCATTGCTGAGGATGGAAGAATGAGGGGCATTTTTTTTACCATTTTAAAGAGACAAATAGTTTACATGTTAAGCCAAAAAGAGTGGCTTCTTTTCATGGCTAATACAACTTACTTACTTACTTTCTTAGATTAGTAAATGTATGTGTATGGATTATTATTTTCTAAGAATTTTTAAAAAATCAGATTACCATACCTATCTATTTACAGTCTAAAGTCATAGTAAAATAATGGTGGACTCCTCCATATGCTTCTGTGGCATTGTTATAGAAGTGGTTTGCCATTGCCTTACGTGAGAATGTTTTGATAAGAAATATTCTTCATGAAAGTAGAAGAAGTAGGTAGAAGAGTAGAAGAAAAAAACAACACATTCTTTATGTAACATTACCAAATACCTCTTGTGTTGTCAAACAATGCCGTATTGTAATCTCCTACTTACTTTATGTTTGTCCCAAAACTCACCTTTTCTGGAAAGGCTGTAGATTCTATTTTGATTCTTACTAGTAGAACTAAGCCAAAGCCTTACATGATTTCTATCTTTAGATTCCTCCCTCTCACATCCACTCCATTTTTCAGTTTCCCTGCCCTTTCTAGTGGGATGTATATCAATTGTATAATAGATTGTATTATATAGATGAATAAATCATTAGTAAAGACTAGATGGGGTAGTCATTGGAAGGAGAACTCTCTGGGAGGGAAAGATCCAGTTGATGCCAGCCAAACAAAGGGATTATGCCATGCTACCTTGGCACTCTGCTGCAGCAGCCAAATGGATGTACATAGCAGTAGTATTAATTTTGAACTGCTGAAAACCTATTCTTAAGCCTTTCCCCCATTCCAAAACAGTACTCAAAGTCCTTTGCTATGTGATTGGCAAGATCGGGATCTCTGGCTGCTGCTTAAGAAAAATAAATGGAAGGCTCCACTGGCCTGTTGCTCACGGTTGTGTGCAAAGTATTTCTCATTTTTTTATCCTCTGAGAAAAAGTGTTGATACATCAGTCATATATATATATAACACGAATGCATATTATTTGTTATTCAGCAATTCATTTTTAAAAGGTATTACCATAGTTTTGTCAGGATCCCCCCCCCCCCGAATAATTTCCATTTAAAAAAAAAATGAAATGATAATTTTGGTACCAAGCAAGCAAATGCATTCTTATACAAGGATTAGGGCCTGAAATAGCTGTGGCTCAAATAAATGTTGTACATATTTGGAGGCTATTTTTGCTGCATTGGGCTAGGGGAACAATCATTACCAGATTTTTAAATTGTGTTATTCCATCATTTCTGATACAGTCCTGTGTTCCTTTTTTGGAAGGAGGAGGGTCTTTGTATTTTTATGTAGAGGTCAGATATCAGTTCAGTTTACTGATCTCATTGTTTCTCAAATTAAGTTGGTTGTGCTCATGGCTGCATCTTTGGACTCATAGACCTGCTTTAAAAAACACTTTGCTATGAAAATTTTATCGTTTGATTAGGGGTTTTTTTTGCATCAGAAAGTGTAAGTGGTGAGACTTAGCAGTATCTCAATTGGAAAGGCACCACCACACTTACACGTAGCAGGAGATTCTTCCAGCAAGGACTACTTGGCATCGGATGAGTTCTGCTTTGATTTTGCATGAAATGTTCATGTTGTATCTGTGCCCAAGCTATCATGTTCATACACAATTCTGAATAACAAAGAGGCAGATCCATTAAGTTAAATTGGGAAAAATGAGAGAGATGGGTGGTTAAGAAATACAAAATGTAAATAAATACAGTCAAAGCTGTGGAATCAGCACTATATTGTAAAAGAAAACCAGCTCTAAAGTTATAAGCCATATTATACATATTAAAGTCTAAAGCTTATCCACAACCATTTCGAAGACTGATTACGCTCCTGATAATGATAGCTTTTTTTTGGCACAAAAATACTAAACGATGCACCTCAAACTGATAGTCCAAAAGGTTATATGTGGGAGGTTTTGAACCTGGTTTTCTGAGAACAGCAAACAATAATAGTGTTAGAAAAACAAGGACAGTTACGGATCTCATCTTACATCATGTCCATAGGCTCTTTGGTGTTAAAGTACTGGTAACCACAATTACCACTAGGCATGTTGCAACAGTTATGTTACAATTGTTGCAACAATTGTATTTCCAATTGTTGTTTAATCTTTACTTTCTAAGTATCAAATACAAGATACACTTTAAACGTGAAGAGTAATTAAAGGTATTTTATGCTAAGACTTAAAGGATGATTGTTAATGCTATCTTCAGCACAGCCACGAAATTCTGGGTTTATTTTTTTAGTTTTCTTGCTGTTCGTTTGGCACATGGTTATTTCTTCAATATAAGAAAATGGGAGGAATGTTGAATTTAGCTATATGGCTAAAAGACTCTTGAAGAGAAATAGCAAATGTTCAGAAAGAACTGTGAAGCAGATTGTTGAAAATCATAGGCTGTGATAATGTACTGATTCTATTTATAGTACATTTGGCCTCTGTATGTAGTGGGTAGTAGTAGGTAGAAGCAAATGAATGTAGAATAGATATTACCGTCTTGTGAAAAACCTGTTGTGGATAATATTAAAGCATTGGGATTCCTGCACTGATCTCAATGTAGAGTGCAGTTCTGAGCTTTTCAGAGTAAACTGCTTTATAATTTAATTTGGATTAATATGTTTTTCAGTCTAGGAGCCTACCCAAGTTGGGTCAGAGAATCAAGAAATCAGCTTAGTGCTGCACATCTGGAAATCAGGTGCCACTTTGCAGAGATGCAACACTAAATTTTCCTAGTTCTAAAGGGAGGAATGGCCCAGCCAGACTGTGTGATAACACAGAATTTTTTGGAGGAGTGCCTTGGCAAGAAGATTGAGGAAAATCTAAGTGGTTGGCTTGAAAAAGTCTTGCACAGCTGGTGATATTTTCTTACTCCTGGTTTGGCCATTTTTGGTCATCTCTGATTCCATGGGTAGAATAAAGTGCATAAGTTGCTGCGTGACAATCATTTGCTAAATAATATGTTGTTTTTTTAAAAAAAATATTTTTTGTATCTTGATTGCTTGAGCTAGTGTTTTGGTTTATCTTAAGCATTGAAATATACAAATATCTACTCTACAACAGTACTGTCAAATGTGCTGGCTGAAGACTTATGGGAGTTGAAGTCCACACATCTTAAAGATGCTGAGACTGATAAACCCTGCTCTAAAGTATTCATCTATTCTAGGTGGATGAATAAATGCAGTTCATAAATGATAAAATGTTCCTTTTTGAATAGAGCTAAAATGTTATGGGAACATTCTTCTGAATTTGCAAGACAATTCTAGAGCACGTTAGTCTTGCAAGTTGCATCTTGACTGCTTTGTTACAGAAGAAATAATAATGGGGTGCCAGAGTTTTGATTCTTATCTTCAGTTATTTCAATTCCGTGTGTGTCTTCAAAAGTAGAGAATCACACTACTTTATCTGAACTGTTACATTTTTTTATGCTGTACTTCTGTCAAGAAAATAAGATCAACATGGTCATGTAGGCCTCAGAGATAAAGTACAGCAAGGGAGCCTTATTTTTTGTTTTTACCAATAGCTTTTGTAAGTATATCTTGCTGACATGTTGTAAATTGCTTTTTAAAGAAGAAGGGTTGAGCAATGGAAATACAGGTAGTCCTCAGCTTATGACCACAACTGAGCCCCAACTTTGTTGTTAAGTGACACAGAAATTTCTGTGGTGAAAGAATGGGGGCCTATTTTCCAATGCTTCATGGTTGCTTACATTCTGTTGTAGGTCAAGGATGAAAAACTTTTGGTCTATGAGGAATTGAACAGGTTCCTGCCTCTTTTATATCCCTGGTGCAAGTTTTCCTCATAGAGAAAAATGTCGAGCAAAGTAGAAATGTCCTTGCAAACACACCAATTTAGAATCTGTGTAATGGTGTAATGGTCAGGGGTCCATGACAATTCAGCACAGCCAACTCACTACAGCCAACTTGCAATGGCTAACTCACCAGAGGGCAGCTCACCATGGCCAACTCACCACAGGACAACTCGCTGTGGGACAAGAGTTACACTAATATCAAAGAAATGGTGGAATAGTATAATTAAAGAATGGATGTAAAAGGAGGGACAAAATGAAATCTGAATGACAACAATTAAAATATTTTTTATTTATTTTAAATAATTAAATTGAATTAATTGTGAGTTGTGGTGAATTAATTGTGGTGAGTTGTCCTGCAGTGAGTTGGCCATAGCAATTTGCCCCACAGCAAGTTGGCCATGGTGACTTGGCCGCAACTAGCTGGCTATGGAGAGTTGGCTGTAGCGAGTTATTCCATTTCATCTTTCAGACAAGTTGGGATTTTCAACCTACTTATGCCCTGAAAGAATGCCATCTGGAGGATAATACACCATGTGTCTTTTCTGAATGCATTATTGTTGGAGAATAATTCTCTATAATGTCTAAATTTGCTTTCTTAATGCCACATCTGATATGCAGTTGTGCACTGGAACGAGCTTATAAACAACCACACCCTTGTGGGAATTAAGAGTTGCCTCCAGTAAGACCCACGAGGAGCCTGACAAAAGCTTGCTCAGTATCCAACTCCCCCTGTGGCCACAAATAACTATCATGTGTGAAAGGAAGTGGTGGATTAAAAAATGCTAATAGATAGTAACATCTGTGCCTTACTGGCAAATCTGCTTTGATGTGAGATGACTGCTTCTTTTGTTCAGTAGCTTTATACTGCAGAAATTTTTAGTGACTAATAATACATAATGCAGTGAATATTGGTAAATACTCAAAGTTCCTTTCATGGATTAGCTTTTATATTAGATTATACCACTCCCACCACATCTTTGCATTTATTTAAAACCTGACATATAATTACATTCTTCTTGCTTGTTGTAGAACCTTTTGTATATAGCAAAGTGTGTTTGTAGCAAAACTGCAATTTATTTGATTTTTGTTGAGTAGAACATAATTATTTCCATTTCTTTGTCAAATAGACAAGTTTGCTTTAGAGTGGCTTAATGCCATTTGATACGTATCTCTCCTTGGCTCTTTATTCTTCCTTGATCTGTAATTTTTAATGTTTATATTTGAACAATGTCTTGGGATCCCTAACTTTTGATTTCAAATATGATGAATGGTTCTGTTGTATATCTTTCTGTTATTGTACAGGTAGTAGTGCTTAAATGACTACCTCTGTCAGGTTTAATTTTGAAAGAAGTTGAGATTTCATTTCCATTTCTTGGGTTATTCCTCTGTCATAAATTATGAAATATATACTGCAGATCATTGGACAATTTGCTTCCTTCACAAATGAAGCATCCTTCCCTCTAACAGTAGCATTTTCCATGGAGCCTAGAAAATCTAGGTAGAATGTCCTTGCAGCAGTTCCAAAGAGCTGTGGTTGCTTCTTGGCAGAGGGTATTTTGTCCATAAGCAAAGAATCTTGTTAAATAATTTTGCGTGAGCATGTTAGAAAATTCCATGCTGTGGCTTACTCATTTTAATGATTTCCTTTATGTAAACCTGTCTGTCAGTTACTTATTCTGTTCCAGTGTTTCTCACACTCAACAACTTTAAAATTTATGGATTTCAACTGCCAAGCCTGCTGGATTGGGAATTCTGGGGATTGAAGTCCACATATCATAAAATTTTGGAGGTTGGTAACTGTTGTATAAGGAGAAAGTATGGATATTAATTTATTAATTAGCATGTTACATATCTGGAATACCTCAGTTTTCTTCCCATTGGTGAGCTTCTTTGAGGAGGCACTTGAACCTCCTGGGCCTCTGCAAATCTAGCTTAACTACAGGTAATCCTCAATTTACAACCACAGTTGAACCCCAAATGTATGTTGCGAAGAGAAATTTGTTAAGTGAATTTTGCCCCATTTTCTCGCCACAGTTAAGTGAATCACTGCAGTTATTAAATTAGTTAACATGGTTGTTAAGTGAATCTGGTTTTCCCATTGATTTTGCTTGTTAGAAGGTTGCAAAAGGTGATCACTTGACCCTGGGTCACTGCAACGGTCAAAAATGTGAGTCAGCTATCAAGCATCCAAATGTAAATCATGTGACCATGGGGATGCTATAACAATCATAAGTGTGAAAAATGGTCATAAGTCATTTTTTTCAGTACCATTGTGACTTTGAACAGTCACTAAGTGAATTGTTGTAATTTGAGGACTACCTGTTATACTCTTTTTGGTAAAATAGGCCTGTCTTTCCCATAGAAGTTGTGGGAGGGAGTGGTACTTTTATTGGCGTTTCTATCTTTCCATCAATCATTAACTAAAACAGACACACATATTCATTCATATCACTGTGAGCATGTTTGGATAATATGACAAGCCATTTTGTGGCTTATTGGCAAACAAACAGAATAGCTAATAGATTGTGGGGGACTGGCTGCGTGGTTTAATTTGTCATTCAGAAAAACATGCTAATAGCAAAGAACAGCCAGAAAGCAAGATGAGAGGACTGCACATTACTGAGATAGTTCATCACAATCTTTTGATGATAGAAAATGCCTGCAAATTCTTAACTTCTGTCCAAAACCTTATTAAGCTAGTCCAGTCTTGCAACCAAATCCACAAACATTTGCTAACTTGCAAATCCTTCACCAGCTTTCTGGGGGCTGGCAGAGGATATTCTTGATATGTTTCTATCTTTGATATAGGAAGAGCTCTTTCCTTTGGCAGCTCACTTATTTCTCTGCTCATTAAAGAGAAGGATAGTCCTTTCATTCATTCTCTGCCACCTGTTCACTCATGTATATAGAATTACCTGAACTTTTTGGGGGGTGGGGGTATACCTTCAGGTCATTCCTGACTTCTGTCAACTGCCTGGACAAGTCTATGCAGTTTTCTTGGCAACATTTTTAGTAGTTTACCATTGCCTTTTTCTTAGTGTTGAAAAACAGGGACTGGCCTAAAATTACTGCACAAAGAGGATTTCATGCTAGAAGGGCAGGACTAGAACTCGTCTCCCATTTAAAGCGTCTCCCAGATGCTTTAAACCAGAG
>NW_020769327.1:7595961-7702479 GCF_900518735.1 Pseudonaja textilis | reverse complement strand
TGGCAACTTTAAGATTTGTGGACTTCAATTCTCAGAATTCTCCAGCCAGTTTGGCTGGAGAATTCTGGGAGTTGAAGTCCACAAGTCTTAAAGTTGCCAAGTTTGGAGACCTCTGCCTTAAACCATTACACCAAACTGGTTCTCTCTCCATGCACTTACCCACATCAACTTCTTCACTTTGATTATCAGGCTAATGTTTTTAAACCCTTTTCCTAAACCTGGATGTAAAGTCAATTAACATGACATCAAACTAAAGATGTAATCAAAATTGGAACTGAACAAGTTTTGGCCATGTTCATATTTTCCCATAGTGTCATGCCCCTGGTGGAGACTGACTCTGAGGGAGAGGAGGAACAGCCCACAAGGAATGGAAGTGTGGAGGTTGTGGAGGAGGCTGGGGAAGGGCAGAGGCTGTCTGGGCAGTCAGAGGAGGACCCAGGCCCATCCCCTCTTCATCCTAGGGCACACAGGGAGGAGAGGATAAGGGAGAGACGTGGTTTCCTTGGGAGGAGAGGGCCTTGATCCTCTTCATGGGCTGCAGCTGTGATGACTGAATAAGAGGACGGACATGCTTACGGGCGAACTCTGGAAACAAAGTGAGGAAATATCTCTAGTTTATGGTTCCTCTCTAAGTTTGGCGTCCTTCCCAGTGTGTGTTCTGATATCTGTGGACATCTTCAAGCCCTTATCTTGTCTGGTTTGTGTTGTTTTTTACTCTTTATAATTTAAACGACATTTCTTCCTCCTTGTAACTGCTTGTGTGGAAGTTTTTTGTCTCCAGTCAAGGATATTTGGAGCTTGGAAGCAAAGTGAAGGAATAAAAGGGGCTTCACTTTTTTTGTGACTGTGTTTATTTTGTATCCCACCCTGGGTCAGCAGACACAGGATATATTCATCTCCTTTTCAATAATTCAGTTGAGCGAGTCCATAAGTATTTCACGAGAAGAGTACTACACTCCTCTGCTCGTAACAGAATACCCTATATCACCAGGCTTGAAATTTTGAGCGTGGACAACCTAGAACTACGCTGCCTATGGATGGATTTAAGCGTAGTACACAAAATTATCCGCTACAATGTGCTACCAGTACTACCAGTCAATGACTGGTAGTTGTGGTAGCTGTTGTGGTCAGCTTTGACCACAACAATACAAGAGCACACAACAGATACAAACTCAATGTATACCGCTCCAAACTTGATTGCAGAAAGTACAATTTCAGCAACAGAGTGGTCAATGCCTAGAATGCACTACTTGACTCTATTGTTACATCCTCTAACCCCCACTCTTTAACCTCAAACTATCCACTATTGACCTCACCCCTTTCCTAAGAGGTCTGTAAGGGGCATGCATAAGTGCACAATCGTGCCTACCATCCCTGTCCTATTGTCCCCATTTATTCGTGCCTGTTTCCTGTATTCTTACTCATGTTTATACTTATACCTATTATCTTGTAAGCGATTGACAAAATAAATAAAATAAAATAAAATAAAGGATGAGTGTTTCTAATAATAATGAACAAATGTTTATTGAGAGAATAAATTGACCATATTGGAGATTCAGTAAAGTTTTTATAATTAAGTAAGAAAGTGCATTAATAGAAAACAACTTCAAATTGTGGTGGAATTTTTCTACCTTAAAAATAGAGAATGGCTAGATTTTGTCAACTTAGAAGTGTACTTCCTCATGGTATTTCAATAATATGAGATATGTTTTTACACTGTTTTCCATTCAGGTGCATTTTAAAACAATTTGCAATGAAGGTAATGAATATTAAAATAGAACATTATACTATTTTGTCTTAAAGATTGGAAATGAACTTCATTACAATGTAAATAAAAACAATGCAAAGATCATGAGTAGTATTGTTTTTATGTACAACTTTTCTTCTTCCTGATGCAGTTGGTTTTTAAAAATTAATTAGACTTACTGTTGGGAATATTTATCTGCTGCTGAATGTAATACCCCTTATTGTAGTAGATAATATAACACACTCTGAATTTTTTGTTCCTTGGAGACTGTCCTAAGCCAGTGTTTCTCAACATCAACAACTTCTAAGATGTGCAGATTTCAATGCTTAGAATGCCAGCTGAGGAATTCTGGGAATTGAAATTCACACATCTTAAAGCTGCTGAAACTGAGAAACATTATCCTAAGTACTTTTGAGAAAAATTTCCTTTCTGGTACTGATTAGATGTTATGGGCAAGCTGAGTTAGAATAGGTGAAGTTTGTACAATAATACAAACTTCACGTCTATTCTTTCTGATATTATAATATATCTGACTTAAGATCAATCATTTTAATAAAAATGAAGAAAATTAACTGCAGTCTAATCTATCCATCAGAAGCTTACCTTAATATTTACTGATAGATAATAGCCTTACAACTCTTCTTTCTGCCATGAGAGGATACAGCTTTTCAATTTCAGCTTTTCATGTGTTCTAAAGGAAGAAAGTTTAAATCCAGATACTTTGACTACGATGTTTTGAAGAGGAATTGCACTGAGTGCTATTTCTAGGAACTCTGTCTCCATAAGAGAGTTTACAATATCAAGTTTGTAATTCCGCAATAATTCCAATATAGGAGAAATGTTTTATCTTGCCAAATAAGCCCTAGAACAAAATTTGCAGGTTTTTAAATTATTTTTATTAGATAACAGTTTCCTATATTAGAACATGAGCAGGCCAGATCGGAAAGCTTGGCTGGATTAATTCTAATGTAACACCCAGATAGACAGTTAGGCAGAAACTTTGTTTCCATCATTGATTAAAATATATTCAGTAAAACAAAGCAAAGTTAACCCCTAATTTTAAGGATTGTTGGCAACCTTGTGGGCAAAGCTTAGACATAATGTAGCAGAATTTTGCTACTTTTAGAGAAATAGATTTGTCCTGGTTATCTAACAAATAATGGAAGTTAAAAATATTGGCATGCCCAGGAAATTTAGTTTAAAAGGGGGTAATCAACAGGTGGCGAATGTCCCTGTAGAACTGACAATACAAAATAACATGTGCTGTGGTTTCTATGGCACCTGTGTCACAGGGGCAGTATCAAGTTTCAGAAGGGGTTTTCTCATATTTCCCTTCCAAAACAACTGGAGAAAATATACCCCAATCAAGGAATTATCAAGACAAACAAGCTGACAGTAAACAACTTCCTATTCAAAGAATCACCAACACTCCCACCAGCACTGACAAGGCAAGCCACTAGTCTATAAACAGAGAACATTCCCTTCTAGTACTGATGATATTACTTAGTTAGGTAATGAAATATCTGCAAGGAAGCAACAAAGCTCAGAGCACCAAGGACCCCACAGAAAATATTACATTGGGCTAAAGAGAAGGCTTACCTGAATTTGGGGACTGTGATATGATATAAATATAAAGGTGGTTTAGGTGCTTAGTTTATAATTATGACAAATGTACAATTAAATTACAATCCTATATCTAAGATCCTTTACCTTAATATTGATCTAGTCTGATCTAGCTTTAAAGTTAACATGGCATCACTGGAAAAGCCATTTTATAATGCCAAGGCATGGTTTGGCGGGTTCCATGAATGCCATGCTCTTCCTCACTCCTCCTCTACTTTGCGTTAATTCCTGATTTTCAGCTCTCTTGGTTCTCACAGATCTCAGACTACAATCTCAACTACGGTTTGTTAAAGAGAGGAAATTGCATGAGGATAGAGAGCATTAATGCTTGATGTTTGATTGGATCTGCTAATGCTAAATGCTACATTTGTGATGTGGTATTGTGATTACAGCATGTTTTTTGCTGGTTTTGAGTCTTGACCTGAGTTCATAAATTGAGTGAGATGATATTTTTTGAGATGTAAATGGATAGGTTAAAAATCTTAACTTCATAATTCCCCTGACAGTGATTTCATAGGACAGCATTGTAGCATAGAAAAAGAACTGAAACAAAGAAATTCCTGATTTCTTTTTGGCATTATAGATTGTATTTCTTTTCTAATGCCTTTTTTATATTTCTTGAAAGAGTTAAACTACCATCACTTCCCCTCCCCAAAAGCAGGAGATTTTCTTCTGTTTTCTCTTCATTTCTGACATTCTCACATTTCCTTCTCCTAGTTTCCTTTACTCTGTTTT
This sequence comes from Pseudonaja textilis, assembly GCF_900518735.1. Next base: position 7,698,374 of record NW_020769327.1, on the reverse strand, counting down.
GGTTAAATGTATATAGAGGCAAACAGTATTTTATCAGGCTCTTGGCTTCTCCTCTTTTTTCTCCTGCTCAAATTTCTTCTCACTTTTCAGCTTTGCGTTTGCTATGAAGATGCAGTTTGTTTGTTTGTTTGTTTGTTTATTGAATTTATGTTGCTACCTATTCATCCATGGCGACTTAAGGCAGCTTACAGAACATAAAAACCACAATACCAGTTTACTGGTATTACCCTCATAAATTGTTCCAATCTATTACTATAAAGGCAAACTTGATACATGTTATGGTGTAATCTGCATTGTGTAGAAAGTCTACTCAGGGTATTTAAAAATGTTTGTAATAGTATTTTCTTTCTTTTGGGACAAATACAATATAAAGAACATAAATGTTTATAATTTTATCATTCTCTTTCAATTTACAAATATAGTCATTTTTAAAAGAAATTACTTCATTGTATTTCTAAGTATTTATCTTCATTTTCAAGGTATGATTACTTTGGAAGTGAAGAAAATGCATGGACCCAGTATTCTTTAATTCATTAATCATTTAAAAGATCAGTAATATTAAGTTTGCAGTAGCTCTTTCATTAACATTTAAGTTTTCCTTAATTAATTTAATCAGCTGCTTTACTAGATCGGGGCCTATCTCTGAAGATTGTAGTTGGGAACAGAAGTCTGAAGCATTTGCTGTTGTATAAATGTCTAGTGATATATACATATACTATGTAGTATACTATCGTGTTTATTATATAGTAAATATTTGGACAATTTTGAGCAATTGGATCAGTAATTCTAACCATTAGATAAATTATTATTCTGTTAAGGATTCCAACATGGGCATTATTTTACAGAAAACTATGAAAAAAAAAGTTTCATCTATTATTCAAGGATAATCAGCATTTGAATAGTCAGGAAAACTTGTTTTATAGCAGATAAATACTTTAAAATATTTTATTCAGCTTTTGAAATTGACAACATTGTTTTATGGGGAAGCCTATTTGAATAATCACATGATCCATTAAAACAAAAACCAGACGTCTAGCAATTTCTCAAAGCTGTCACAATCTTGAGGTTCGGACACTGGCAATGCATGCATCACTCCTGTCCTTCAGTGGCAGGAACAGTTCACCAAACAGTTCTTGTTTTGGTTCACAAATTCAATATTTCTGTGTTAACTTTCAACAAATTGCAAATCCATGCAAACCACCACAATTGAACTATTACACAAAAAAACGTTTGCAATGAGATGGTTTGCTGTGAGATCCACCTGGTTGTACTTTGCTGTGCACTCAGACGCTGTCTTTTACAGGGCTAAGTCACCAGCAATAGCTTGCTTTCTGTTGTATGTAAATTAGATCAGTAAGTATCCCGAACCGTTAACTGTAGAATGCTGTAGAAGACAAGTAGAATAGGATGAAGGCTACTGAGCTAAACAAATCATCTATCCTGTAATAATATCTCCCTCTTGACTAAACTGAGTCTCAATTACCAGTAAATGGCTTTTAACCAATCTAGTACTGCACACCCAACCACTGATCAATAACATGCAGTATAGGACCTCTTTTGAATTTGATGAAATCAGAAGGAGTATCATTTTTATGATAATGGCACTTTAGCCCAAATATCCAGGTAACAATGTCAAATGATTTAATGTATAAAAATTAAAAGGGTATCTGTCAGATTCCAAAATTCCGTTGTCTTAAGGACTCAAATAGAATTCCTCCATTTAGTTAGAAAATAGAACATATTTCTGTAAGACTATTCTCATTCCCAACCCATGCAGCTTAACAGGAAATAGCACAATCAATGATATCAAAGATTGCTGTTAATTGTTGCAAAAATGCATAACCTGAGGCTAGCACATGTTCAGTGAAAAGCATGGCCTCAAGCCCTTCCCAAATTTGTCACCAGTTTGTAACTTTTCATTTAACCCAGGGAAAAATATTAAATTTTATCAGGTGTGATTTAAAGTAATCACTTTTTAATTAAGTTAGATGCCACATTTGTCATGATCTGATCATTTGTCCCAGCTTAGCCTATTTTTGGAATCCCCAAAATACTGCTCAGAAATCAAATGTGGCTCTTGCTCAGAAAATGTTTCTTTGCTAGGAAAATTTACGAGACTGCATTCCCACTGTTCTGGTGACAGAAGTCATTCCCCAAGGTGAATGTTACAGCTTCAGTTCCAGAATTATGCTTGCAACCACACTGAAGATGGGTCATAAAAATCATAAATTCTGTACCAATATTCACTAGTTCCCTGGGGTGAACTTGGAAGGTGAGCTTTGAGAAAAATATGTGATACATAGTAAGTAATTCAGAAATTAGTACAATGTTAGGGGAAACTGTTAAGGGAACTGAAGTTTTACAAGTAGCTGCCTATCCTTTGAACTACAAAAGAATCAATTCACATAATTTTGTAGTAGAAACTGGCAGTTTTTGACACAGAAAAAAATGTGAATTTAGGCATCTACAAATAAAGATGCACCCAGGTCTGATGAAATCAATACTGTTGGGCAGATACATTGGCAAAGATAATGGCTCGCTTCCAACATCAACAGGGCTAAGTCCTTCCTGCCAATGAGAATGAAAAAGCAAATTTCCCCTTTGTAAGTTACTGTAAATCAGAAACTGCGTAAATCAGAAACTCTGTCTTACATCTTACAAATAAGCCAAATATTGGAAGCCGAGGACATACTACACCTTCTAACTTTGATTTGTTAGAAAAACAAGTTAATGCTAGCAGGCATTTTTTTAAAAATCCTTAATCAGAAAAGCAAGTGGAAACAGCCAAGCAGCAGGCAATGCCATGATGTGGAAACCTAACTCCCCAGATAATAGCTTTTACTCGAAAAGGATGTTTCCTTTAACAGACTCACCTCGGTGTAGTTTTGTTGATTCTTCAATATCAAGTAGAGTATTTCTGATGCTTGCTACTAATTATCTGAGCACTTATTGGAATTGGGATATACTGTATATTATATGCCACTAAACCATATGATTTCAGTCTGCTTCAGTTTAATCTGTATTTTGCATGGACTGCAAACGGAGCAAAATTTCAGTGTTTCTGCATCTTTATGCAGAAGGTGTATAAAATGAGCATTGCAGATTGATATCACAGGACTATAATTCAAACTACAACTATGGCAGACATGCTTCATTTTGAAAGATGAAAGTGCTGAATGTTGAAGTTATTCTCTGGAGGAAGAAACAGAACACAGGCACTTTTTAGAAGTTTTATTCCATTAGCTCTTTAAATGTCCCTTCTCTACCAACTGTCCATGTACTTCTGTTGGTTTTTGTATAACACAGTGTAGATTATGCTTGCAAATTTCAGTTATGTAACTTTTTTTTGTTTTTACTTGAACTTCCTTCTGTGTTTATTAATACAGACCCATTTTGAATAAGAAATGAAATCGCCTTGCTAGTTTTGTCTACGTGCAAAATTAATAGTTTTTTCCCTCTTTCCTTTCAGTACTTTCCTGTATCTGAAGTTCCTGGTAGTTTGGGCTCTTGTGTTGGTGGCTGACTTCGTTTTGGAATTCAGATTTGAATATTTGTGGCCATTCTGGCTTTTCATCCGGAGTGTTTATGATTCCTTCAGATACCAGGGATTGGTATGTATAAAAATAGAAAAAGTATTTATCAGCTGTTTATTGTTATTACTAGCATTAGCATTAGCAGCTCTCTGATGTATTTCACAGTTGGAGTCCTGTTTGATATATAGCTCTGAAAAAGTTATTTGCAAAAGGGATTGCTTGTCTCTATTTTCAGCTGCAGAACCATTCCCTTCCGTACCCTGGGTGCTTTAATAGGGTCCCTTGATGTTCAGAAGCAATTTTTTTCCCAAGGCTTGAGGAACTTGAAGGGGGAAAGGACTTCTGGTGTAAGCAGCTCTTTGGATTGCAGGCTCTGAATCTAACAGATATTTTGAGAACACCAAGTAACATGAGACAAAAGGACAGGAAGAATACAGACAGACTGTCTCTCAATATCTAATAGTCATTTGTCTCGTAGTTACCAAACATAGTTAATACTGGATTAGAATGGTTACTGTAAGCAAAGAAATAACCTTTTGTATGTTGCAGCAATCCTGACAATACCCTTAGAAGCACCACAGCAAAAACATTTTAAAAGCATATCTCTTTTGCCAGATTCTAATAATAGAATAACAGAATAGTTTTAATTTTGGGGAATTAAAAAAAAGTTAGCAACCATGAAGATTTTATTGGGTGGAAAGATATAAATCAAATATATGCATTCTGATTTAGAAAGAAGCTCTATGCCACTGGATAAAAAAGAAACCCTACTGGCTTATTGTCTTTCCCCTTTCTTTCAGTCAGCTTTTACACAATAACCAACTTTTTACACATTGTTCTACAAGTGTAAATCAAATAAATGAAAATAAATAGATAATATTTAATCTGTTTTGATGAGCAGCATAAGATTTTAAAAATAATGAATATGAATGCATCCAACTAGCATACTCTGGTTCAAATTGCTACTTACAATGCAGAGTAAATTTATCTAGCAATTGCCTTTGTGTTCTGAAAAATAAAAACAGTGCCTCTATTCATACAGAGCAGTTTTTCTCAATCTTGGAAGCTTTAAGGTCTGTGGACTTCAACTCCCAGAATTCCCCAGCCAGCATAGTTGCCAAGGTTGAGAAACACTGATATAGACAGTGATGAAGATAAAGGAAAGATAATACTAAAGTTACATTTTTGTTCCTGTGTGAATCCCATTGAATTCATGTATAACTCATGTACATTATTTTCATGCAAGAGCCTTGATAGATAAACATTTGTGGAGTTCTAGTAGTGTAGGTTGAAGGATGCTTATAGTCATTGGCTGAAACAAATTTGAATTAAAGACAACCATGCTACTTCAGCAAATCATTTGGTAAATTATAAATTACAAACATTCAGAATTCCATGTGAGAGAAAATTAGGGGCATGACCAGTATTTACAAAAAGGAAATTATTTTCTATAAAGTTGCAATAAAATGTTAGCCATGAAATTATTAATAATTAGGGGGAAATTTCTGTTATGTGGCTTTCTTGGTAGTATGTTGAATCTTTGTAAGGATGGACTATAGACAGACAGACAGACAGACAGATGCAATTGCAATGCCTTCAGTGAAATCTATTCACTATCTTAAAACAAAACCTAATGGACTTTCTTGTTTTTCTCTTCTCCCCAACCCTTTGATTCTCTTTAGGCATTTTCAGTATTTTTCGTTTGTGTAGCATTCACATCAAATATCATATGTCTGCTATTCATACCAATACAGTGGTTGTTTTTTGCTGCCAGCACATATGTTTGGGTACAGTATGTCTGGCATACGGGTAAGTCTTCCTATGTATTTCACTGCCTGTTAAATCTGAGAACAAGTTGTAAAATAATAATCGTCCTGTTTTTGTCTAAAAAAAAATCACATGTGGTCCCTGTCAAATTGGCCTCCTGTTTGCCAATGACACCAGGTTTACTCTTGAAATTGCATTACAGGTAGTCCATTTAATGACCATTTAAAGTTATAAATGGCGCTAAGAAAAGTAATTGGTTTTCACACTGCAACATCCCCATAATCACATGATCAAAATTCGGACATTTGGCAACTGGCTTGTATTTATGATGGTTGCAGTGTCCTGGGGTCATGTGATCTCCTTTTATGACTTTCTGACAAGCAACCAGATTCACTTAACAACCCTGTTACTAATTTAAGATCTACAGCAATTCACTTAACAAATGAGGTGAGAAAAATCGTGAAATGAAGCAAACTCATTTAGCACATTTCTCTTTTAACAATAGAAATTTTGGGCTCAGTGGTGGTCATAAGTTGAGGACTACCTGTACAGGTATTTCACAATCTAAAATATAGACGCTCTGTTGCAAATTATGCATGAGATGGTAGACCTGTTCATGCATCTTATTTCTTTGTAAAATATCTTTAGTGAAAGCACGTAATAGTGCTTCAGGATAGCTATCAAGGAGTCACATCCATGATTAATTAACTATAGCAATAATTAACTATATCATCAAAACACACCCTACCTCATAATCCACCCTGTAACTTGCAAGAGCAAAAGGAACAGAAGCTATGGTCTTCAAATTTAAAATGTTGATTGAGAATGTCAGATCTCATGTTTTGGGATTCAGCCTAATGAATTGGAAACTGTGTGGGAAACTCCAAAGTGTCTTGATGTTTAGAATTCTTGCAGGTTACTGGCTTTGGTTTTCTTCTTATCTTCTTATCATTATTAACCTTACAGTAAACCATCCTTTTGATCGCCAGAAAAGTTGGAAAAAAACTCCCTAATTCCTAGCAGGCAAGGCCAAGGCTGGCTGGGTGTTATAGGGGTTATATTATAGCATATATGATGACAGATCCCAGCAATGCAGGACATGAGCTTTGCCGTAGAGAGGTTCAAAAGACTTGTTTTGAATTAATGATAATTAGTTGTTATTAATGCTGCTTCTACATAGTTTCATGTCTACTTGTTTTTGCACTGCATTCACTTAGTTCAAAGTGGGGAACTATGGCCCTTTTATGACTTGTGCAGTTCCCAGAATTCCTGAGCCTGAGGAATTCTGGGAGTTGAAGTTCACAAATTATAAAAGGGCCATAGTTCCCCATCCCTTACTTAGTTCTTTTAGCAATGTTTATCAATTGGATGATGCAATAAGGGGTTTTGCTCTTCAGCTGACTTATCGCAGAGCTTGTGCTGAAAGGATGTCATGGCCCAAGATCAGCCCACTGGCTTCTGGACCCACGGGAGGACTGGAAACTTGGTTTCCTAATCTCAGTCCAACATCTTCACCTCCATGTCATTTTGGGTCTCTGTACAAAGAAGAGTAATGGATATTAGCTTTGCACAGTCATAGCATAGGTTTTTCCACTTCATAATTACACATGCTATTTTAAGAAGTCTAATTTTCTTTTTTCTTTTGCTTTCTTTAATGTTGATGCTTGGCTTGTTTTCTGTTTCCAACAGAGAGAGGCGTGTGTTTACCAACAGTATCACTATGGATACTGTTTGTTTATATTGAAGCAGCAATCAGATTTAAGGATCTCAAAAACTTTCATGTAGACCTTTGTCGACCTTTTGCTGCACACTGGTAAGTGTACATTCCAGTATTTTTCTTCTCTTAAGCAATGCTTTGAAATACAGGTAGTCCTTGACTTACAACAGCCCGTTTGGTAACCATTCAGAGTTACAGTGGCACGATAAAGAGTGACTTATGACCATTTTTCTCACTTACGACTATCCTTCATGGTCACATGATCAAAATTTGACCGCTTGACTACTGGCATGTATTTATGATAGTTGCAGGAGTCACGTGATTCCTTTTTGCAAGCTTCTGACAAACAATGGGAAAGTAGCTTCATTTAACAACTGTGCTGCTAATTTAACAATTGCCATGATTCACTTAACAACTGTGGCAAGAAATATAATATGGGGCAAAATTAACTTAACAGCTGTCTTGCTTAATAACAGAAATGTTGGGCTCAATTGGGATCGTACTTCAAGGACTACCTATAAGAACATAAGGATGCCTTGTTGGATTGGACCCCTAGCCCATCTATAGGCTGGTCCTCAACTTACAACCATTTGTTTAACAACCATTCAAGGTTACAGTGGCACTGAGAAAACTGATTTATGACTGGTCCTCGTACTTACAACCAGTGTAGTATCCCCAGAATCACATGATCAAAATGTGGTGCTTGGCAACCAGCATTTATTTATGATGGCTGCAGTGTCCTGGAGTCACATGTTCATCCTTTGCAACCTTCCCGGCTGACTTTTGAATAAGCAATGTGGGAAACTGGATTCGCGTTATTCCCCGGCCATCATTGATACAATAACATTCAAACCAGTTTCTCATATTCCCTTAAAAGACAACTGGATATTTAAATTACTTGAAGATGCCAAAATTTAAAAGAGATTTATGTACTGTAGGATGAATGTCATGTTACCTGTGGTAGTAAAAAATAAAATCAGGAGCTATATATTTTTTCTCTTCATCAGGTGCAGAATTGGTATAGGATTTAAATTGGAACTAGGTGGGAAAAGCGAGGTACCAGGTTTCATGATACAAATAGCCAGTTTAAACTAGATTTGGCATTTTTACCCACCTGATGAGTCCTTCGCAAGGACCTGAGATAGCAGATGTTATTTGAATCAAATTAAAATGATTAAACTATTGATTGAAGTGAGAAATTATGGTGTATTAAAAACCATTGTGTTTGCTGAGTGTGTTTCCGTGTGTTAACCATGGCTGTACTGAAAGGGAAATTTAAGAAGATGCCATATGCAGATCAGACTTAATGTTACAGCATGGGAGCACAGCTCACCATTTTTTATATCATGATTTTTTTTATATCTAAGCAACTTTTATAATTGCCCTTTTAATCAAGTTCCCAAACCACATAACTGTATGTTATCATTACTATTTATAGTCCGACTAGAAGGACACAATCTCTTTAAATATTGCTACAGTTTGCTTATAGAACAGGACAAGAGTTGATTTCTTTGTCTTATTTTTATTGTTTTATTGTTTGTCCGCATTATGCTTTATTGCCTTCTAGATTTTGCTTTTAGACTTTTATTGTTTTGCATTTTTACATTTTTGAAAACTGAGATTTTCTGGTCATTGACCATGATTTTTTAAAAGAAAATCATTTCATTTCACTGCCTACTAAAATCTCCCTTCAGATTGTTGTCAGCATTTGTTAGCTAACTGATTTTGCATTTTTTATGTTTTTGGAGGGCTACAAGAATACATTTTCAGTTAAAATAGTTTATATTACCACAGGTTGGTTCCACTGTTTGATTACAAAGCTTGTGATGTTCTTGTAATCAAATTATTTTTCTCCTTGTTAGTTAACTAAATGTTAGCTCTGAGCAGTTTTTCCTTTTAACTTCATATTTATGTTTTGTGGATGAAAATAAGTGTTGGGTGATTCACAAAAGGGAGTGTTCTCAAATCAAATCTTTACTAGAGTCATACACCAGCATAAAAATGGTGTTCAGCCATGGTGATAGTGACTTCTAAAAGTTATATTTAACTCTGGATATGATTACAGATAGTTTTTTACTTACAACCATTCATTTAGTGACTGCTTGAAGTTACAATGGCACTGAAAAAAGTGATTTATGATCAATTTCCACATGACTGTTGCAACATCTCCATGGTCATGTGATCAGAATTCAGGTGTTTGGCAACTAGCATGCATTTACGATGGTTGCAGAATCCAAGAGGTCATGTGATCACCTTTTCCAACCTTCTGACAGGCAAAATCATTGGGGAAGCCAGATTCGCTTAATAACCATGTTACTAACTTAACAACAGTGCCAAGAAAGGTCATAAAATGGGGCAAAATTTCATAGAGGTTTATTTATTTATTAGGTATCTCTCCCCCTCCCCTCCATTATTATCTTATAGATAATTTAAGGCGGTCTGCATACATAACATTCATTCTGCCTCCTATTTTCTCCACAACAGCCAGACAAGGACCGGCCCAAAATCACCTAGCCAATTTTTCATGCCTAAAATGACACTAGAACTCACAGACTCCTGGTTTCTAGACCAGCACCCTAACCACTGTACCAAACCGGTGCTCTAGGTTATGCTGAGTTTGTATAAGTCTCAAAAAAGTTCAGTTTCCAAACATGAGCAAAATGAGTAGCTGCAGAACTTTAGTTTTTACTCTAAAATGTATTATTTTAATTCATAAATAAAATGTATTATTCTGTGTGTTTTGAAACACCCAATGAGGGAAATTATAAAATATTTCAATAATTTCAACTGAACCTTCCCAATATTTAAAAATGAATTCTGTTTCTCATAACGGTGGAGACTTGGCAACTAAGTTAAACAGCAGCCATGCCAAGCTCTTATGGAAGGTGCACTTGAACTGGATAGCTGAAAAGTGACTGAATATCTTTGTCTTTCTTTCTCTGTAGACAGGTGTGCTTCTAAGGATAATTCTTTGATATCTCCATTGTGATTTCCCTTTGTCATATTCTAGATTATTATATTAATTTGCTTGGATAGTTCTGTCTTAATTAGTAAAGTCTGTCTTGTTTTTTCCCCTCAAGTATTGGATACCCTGTTGTGACTTTGGGCTTTGGCTTCAAAAGTTATGTCAGCTATAAAATGCGATTACGAAAACAAAAGGAAGTGCAGAAAGAAAATGAATTTTACATGCAACTCCTTCAGCAAGCATTACCCCCTGAACAACAGATGCTACAAAGGCAAGAAAGAGAAGCAGAAGAAGGTAGGTTCTTAACACAGGCCTTAGATAAAAGTAATGGTTTTCACCAAAGGTGCTTTTTTCAAGAGGCAACTGGACTCTCTGGCTTTTCTTTGAAGACATTTAGCTTCTCATCCAAGAAGCTTCTTCAGCTTCTTCTTGGATGAGAAGTGAAACGTCTTCAAAGAAAAACCAGACAGTCCAGTTGGCCCTTGAAAAAAGTACCTTTGGGACAACCATGACCTGGATGACTGAGAATCTCCCTAGACTTAAATGGTTTGTAGATTTGGAACCCGTCTTATGAATCAGTGATTCATTCCCCTCTTCTCTTTAAATTCAAACCATGGCTTCTTCAATCAGGGTACCACAGCACAGTTTATACAGTTGAAGGATTTTTCCCTGTGTAGTCTGTAAGTTTATGTGCAGAATTTCTTTGGAGACATTCCATTTGCCCTTCTCTACAAAAAGCGCATGTTGAATCTTTGATCATGCCCCAGAATAAGTAAAGGTACATTATTCATTTTTCCTAGGAGGGGAGACTTCCTTCTCTCTGTCTGTCTCTCCTTTTTTTCCCCTTCAGCTGACAGGCTTTTAAAGGAATGAGATTACCTATGAGTAAATTTCCTATTTCTGGAATTCTCTAGATAGTGATTAATTTTACATTAGTGTGTGCATGCTCGTTTGTTTAGAATTTTGTGCAGTTGTCTAAATAATTTAGGTCACAACGTTATTTACTATGATAATGTTACTATTGATCTCTGAAATCTTGTACCATTGCTGATTCTGCTACTCTAGTAACTTATCTGTTAATTATTTACTTATTAAACGAATTTATTTGATTGCCCAACTCCTATGTGGTGACTCCGGGTGGAATACAGCAATAAAAAGCCATAATTTAAATCCACCAAGTTCCTCTCTTCCCCACCCACCCCCAATTTAGCTACAGGTAGAACCAACCAAACACATGTTTACATCAGGTTCTTCAGCAGTTTCTAATCCAAACATCCTTGGAAGATGGAACAAATTAGACTTGTCCAGGTTTAGTATGTGTCATATTAACCACTGCAGTGGTTAGAATGCAGTACTGCAAGCTACTTTCTGCTGACTGCCGGCTGCCTGCAATTTGGCAGTTCGAATCTCTGGCTCAAGGTTGACTCAGCCTTCCATTCTTCCGAGATCAGTAAATGAGGACTCAGATTGTTGGGGGCATTATGCTGACTCTGTAAACCACTTAGAGAGGGCTGTAAAGCACTGTGAAGTGCTATATAAGTCTAAGTGCTCTTGCTATCGCTGTTGTTGCTAGTGGCTAGGCCTTCCAAATTGTCTTCTCAAATGTAGAAACTCTTCCTCCCCTCTCTATTCTGTTCACTAGGAGATTTTATATTGCTAGATCGGGGTGTCAAACTCATGTCACAGCGGTGTCACATGACATATCGGGACTTTTCCCCCTTCGCTCAACCAGGCGTGGGCGTGGTTAGCACATGGCACATCTGGCCCACGGGCCTTGAGTTTGACAGCCCTGTGCTAAATGGTCTCAATTCGGAGTTTCCCCTTTTTCACTTGTTTGAACTCCATGTCCTTTCACTGCTGGGAAATTATGCCCAAATTATGTTCAAATACATATCATATCTTAGCACTTGATATCTCTACTCCAGATTTAAGTATTACCATGATACACAATCAGTAGTTAAATCTTTCCAGTCAGTGGGTTGCACTGCTCCCTTTTTTCCTGTTTAGTTTGCAAAGTCACAGAAGAGGGACAAAGCTGATTCTATACCACTTTTGCAAATGTGATTTCATCTGCTTCTCTTTTTCTAGATTCTTAAGCATAAACGATAGAGTTTCATATACTGGTTAAGGACCAGGCTAGAAAATGAGTGTGTGTGAATTCTAACCCCACCAATAGGCACAGAGCTAGTTGGGTGATTTCGGCCAGTCATTCTCTGTCAGCCTAGGAAGAAGGCAATGAGAAACCACTTCGGAAAATGCTGCCAAAAATGAGAGGGGTGGTGGGGATGAGCAGAAGAGAACTTTTTATTTATATATTTGCAGAATATTTTACCAGTGTTCAAGAATAACAATGTTGTTATTATTAATAAAGACTGATGTATTTCCTTACACAGATTTGTGTAAAGAAATATTTTCTTTGTAATATACTGTTTATTGGTCAAATTGTTTTCCGTGTGATCTTTTTTTTTTTAAATTCAGCAGAATATGTCTTTCTAAATGCCATAGATCTTGCACGCAGGCCACATTGTGTAAATTCCAGCTTTGATGTCAGGTTTCAGTCAGGAGATTTTCACACTTGTGTGCAAGGATAGGAACACTGTTACAAGGATAAACACACACACACACCAATTCAAAAAAGAAAGGGAGGCGATCATTCTGAAGGGGGACAGGAAAGGAATAAGAGGCCCCTGATTCCTAGTGTTTGGAATGAGAGGTATGAAAGCCACAGACAGTTCACATTCTGTGTGTCACCAGTGAATTGGGGGAAAAAATCAATGACGTTTAGAGTTCTCTATTTCTCAGGAAAAATTAAAGACTAGTAAATCCTTTGTTAAACACATGGAGAGCATGTACATTTTATGACTTAATAACCTTTCATGATAAATTGTTTGATATTTATACATTAATCATATTCATTGTACTAATTGAATGATGGTTGTGTATGCTCTTTGATAGTACAGAATGAAAAGAAATTTGGAAATAAATATCTGAACATAAATTAATGACCTGATCCTGTGTTGGGTATGTGGAGAGATTCATTACTTTCACTGGACTTTGCAGTAATTAATAATTCTTAACTTGAGACTATTGACCGATAAAAGTTATGTTCCATATTATGAAACGTGAAGGTAGAAGAAAAATTGAAGCAGTTTTTAAATATTCAAAACAAGCAACTTTGCAGTGGATTTTAAACAATAAACTAGCCATGTAGGTCATATTTAGTATTATCATACTGTGAAGAATAAAGGATGAAATGTCTGTGAATATACCCATATTGAATCTTCTGCTACTGGAGTATCGTTTGTTGTAAGATGCTGTGTAGCCTCTTTGTAACTGATTATCCTATGTTTATACAGCCAATACTCTAATAAAGTAAAATTAGCTTTGTTGGAGGTGGTTTGAACAGTATTTCTTAATCATAACTACAGAATACGGGATATGGGTTAAGAAATACAGTGTATTCAGTTGAAATGATAAGCTTAGGCAACTGTGTTTGGTATTAATCAGACTCCTATAGCATTTTATGCCTTTGATTTCAATCAGATAATAAAATTATGTTATAGCAAGGGCAAATACATGTTTCTTATTTTCTAAAGTCTTCTGCAGTTACTTGATTATTTCTCTTAGTAATTTAAACATGGTTTGGTTCATTAAAATAATGTCCTAAAACTTTAATATTTGAAAATCATGTTCAAAAATGTTTCTTGCTATTAGATGGAGAAACTAGAGGAAGCTTGGCTGGGAACAGGATCTGGCTTTAGAGCTGTAACTTGCTTACCCAAGTTCCAGGATTATATCTATTTGGACATAAAATATCGACTAAAATTGATGTATTTTTGTTTCAACATTATTATTTTTATTATTATTGTTATTTTATATTCATTTATCACACAAAGTAGCAGCTGGACATTTCTTAAATTGGTATACATTTTCTCTGTATTTAGAAATAAGATTAGATGAATTTTTAAAAAATCATTTTCAATTTTACTGAAATGCCCTGGTTGATGCAACACAGGAATCACTCTCAGGAATCCATTAATTTGGAAACTATTGGGAATTTTAATTTAATTTTTGCAATGTAACTTAAAGAAAAACATTTTACTTGATGTAGGGGAATAATAGAAGTAATGTAATTTGATTGTAAAAGGAATATTGAGAATAAATGCTACTTCTGACTTAAATTTTAAATGTTGTCTTTCTCTTCCTCCCTTCCTTCGTTCTGGATATTTCAGCAGCCAAAGGATTGTCTGAGATGGATTCCTCAATACTTTTGCAACACAATGGTGGTATTCCAGCTAATAAAAAAATATCTACAACATTACCGGAACTAGAATACAGAGAAAAGGGGAAAGAAAAAGACAAGGATGCCAAAAAACATAACCTTGGAATAAATAACAATATTTTGCAACCTGTAGACTCTAAAATACAGGAAATTGAATATATGGAGAACCATATCAACAGTAAAAGATTAAATAACGATCTTGTGGGAAGTACAGAAAACCTCTTAAAAGAGGACTCATGCACTGCCTCATCCAAAAATTACAAAAATGCTAGTGGAGTTGTGAACTCCTCACCTCACAACCACAGTGCAACTAATGGAAGCATCCCTTCCTCATCAGCTAAGAATGAGAAAAAACAGAAGTGCACTAGCAAGAGCCCAAGCACACATAAAGACTTAATGGAAAATTGTATCCCCAATAACCAGCTAAGCAAACCAGATGCACTGGTAAGGTAAGTTTGATATGTTACTGATCTGTCTTCACCACAACACCCTTATCTATTTACTGTTTGTTTACCAGTAAGTGAAAGTGCTCTGTCTTGAGGGGGAAAACTTAATGTTAGGAGAGGCGCATGCTATGTGTTTAGACGTGTCCATAGTCAAGATTTGGTTCTGTTATCTTGGATGGGCTATACAACAGTTTCCTTAGTGACCATTTGAAGTTACAACAGCACTGAAAAAAGTGACTTATGATCGTTTTTCACATCTATTTTTGCAGCATCCCCATGGCCATGTGATCAAAATTCAGACACTTGGCAACTGGCTCATATTTATAACAGTTGGAGTGTCACAGGGTCATGTGATCACCTTTTGTGACCTGCCAACAAGCAAAGTCAATAGGGAAGCCAGATTTACTTAACAACCATGTTAATAACTTAACTGCAGTGATTCACTTAATAACTGTGGCAAGAAAGTTAATTAAACAGGACAAAATTCACTTGACTGTCTCACTTAGCAACAGAAATTTTGGGCTCAATTTTGGTTGTAGGCTGAGGGCTACCTGTATTCATGCAGTCCAGTAGTCAGATTGGCATAACAGGATAGGATATACAGGCTTTAGTTTAGCACATGATTAATTATAGTTTACTTAGTGCAGAATTGAATTGGTGTTTTATTGCTAAGAATAAATAAGCAGATGATTACAGTTGTCAATCATAGTGGCCTTGACATTCGGTCTCATGTAGGAGAGGTTTTTGAGAGCCTGTACAAATTAATTGGCTTCTACTAAATAAGATGTTCTTTTGAAGTCTGGGTAAAACATAAAAAAGAGAAGTAAAAAAAAATATGCATGTTTACAATTTGGCATGAAATAAAATGATGAAAAGGTTCACCACAAGATTTTGGAACCGATCTGTTTGTGAACATTCCATAAATTTTCGCAAATTCAGTTCTTCCATCTTACCCTTCACTGATGGAGGTAAATATACTGTCATGTACCACTGATTGCACACAGGATCTCTTTTGAGTAGTTCAACCCCTGTAGATTTCATGGACATGTAATTTGTTTTTGAAGCTTTGTAGAAATTGTCATTGCTTTCTTCCAGCATAGTTATTGGCACTTCTAATGTAGCTGACAGCCCTGGTATCCACCAAGAAGATTAAGGTTTCTTCTCAAAATACCTAAGTGCATTCAATTTGAATCCGCCCTGACCACCCATGTATGTTTAATTTGCTACTATTGTGTGCTGTATATGTAAAACCTGTTCCTCAACTTGATATCTTCCAGATGTGTTCAGAATATTAGTCCCAAAATTTCTGCCCAACATGGGAAATCTGAAGGTTGTAGTCTTGGCTTTGGAAAGCTTTGTCCTGAGTTACAAACAACAATTTTATTATTTTGATGTTATCAGCTAAAATGTAAATATGTTGCTTTAAAACCATTATCTAAGATATTGCAGAATTATTTGCCTAGGCTTCTTTGATGGGGAAGATAGACTGTGGAGCCAGGGATCCTGATGTTGCTAGAGTAAATTAATATTCTAGGCTTATTTTCACCTGGTAGCCATCCTGGACATGAGACTAAAAGGGTAAACTTTAATAAAATATCCTTAGATGAGTTTTATTATGATGATTTAAAAATCGTAGTATATACCAGTCTCATTTTATCATGGAAGAAGAAAAGAATATAAATGATTTTAAATAAATATTTTGCTTTTCAGTAGCAAATGGGATCTGTCATAAAAAAAAGAACCACTCTAATGTGGATTGTTCTTAGTGTTCCGTTTAAACAGTCTTGTTTCCTTCTTGGATAATTTTTCTCTTCCCCATTTTATATCCTCTCTGCCCAGTTTTTGGTCACCATTCTGTGGCCACTGGTCATTCTTGGTCCTTACTGTAATTAGAGGGGATATTATTCATGGTTTTAAAAAACAACGACTGGGATTCCTGAAATCTGCTGATGTCTCGCATGTGATGGTGCTGATTTCTCCGTTTAATTTCTTTTGGTTTCTCAAATGCTGACTGGGGAATTCTAGGAATAGAAGTTTAACTAATCAGAGATGGAAGAAAAGTTTATAATTAAAAATCTGGGCAATAACTTTTCAGAGTGGTTGTGTGGGTATGCGCACATCAGATGGATGGCACTTGAGGTCAAGATCATGATCACGTAAATATCAAAGTGGAGGCCATGTTGTAGATATGTAGGATGTGAAGATCTGAATAATGAACTACAGATAGTCCTCAAATTACAGTTATTAATTTAGTGACCGTTTGAAGTTACAATGGCACTGGAAAAAGCGATTTATGACCATTTTTCACACGTATGACCATTGCAGCATCCCCATGGTCACGTGACTTACATTCGGATATTTGACCACTGACTCACATTTATGATGGTTGCAGTATCCCGGGGGTCATGTGATCTCCTTTTGCGACCTTCTAAGAAGCAAAATCAATGGGAAGCCAGATTCACTTAACAACCGCGTTACTAATTTAAGAACTGCAGTGATTCACTTAACAAATGCAGTGAGAAAAGTCCTAAAATGAGGCAAAACTCACTTAGCACCAGAAATTTTGGGCTCATTTGTGGTCATAAGTTGACCATAAGTTGAGGACTACTTCAGGTGAGACATTCAAGCCAATATTTCACCAGATCTTAAGATTGTGTCAATGGTACTAACTCCTATGTCAGACCTGCATACTCCTTCTGTCCTCTAGCAGTGTTATTATTGGGATCAGTAATGTTATCCTCAGCATCAGAGAAATAGATTTATTGTCATGTAGAAGCAACCATAATCACTCGTGAAGAGTCTCAAATTGAAGTTTTATTGCTAGTTAAAAGAATCTTGCCAGACTGACTTCATTCCCCTGGGAACGGTCAGATAAGGCTTCAGGGATTCTGAGCGTAGTCAGGCCTTTGCCACTTTCTACAGTGCCAGGACTCTAAACTCTACTCCCTCTTAACACCTCCTTCCAGTCTAGCTGGAGGTTCCTGAACATTTATTCAGTTTATTCAGTCTTTGAAATTTATTCAGTTTATGAACTATATCAACAGTCCTTCACTCATCTGTATTAAAACATTTATGTTTACAAACGTGGACATTTGGAACATAAGACTGAGCCACAGAACAAGATTTTAGAAATTGATCACCTTGCAGGAATAAGGTCCACTAATCTCTATGCAGGCATAAATTCTAGCAATTGGAATTGTCGCATAATTGGAAAGCACCCATTTTTCAGAGAATGCCCAAGTTAACAGTCATTCACATTAAGAGTAGCTGTACAATTTTTGGTAAATAAATTTATCTGGTTGATATACAGGTAGTCCTCAATTTACAATAGTTCATTTAGTGACTGTCCCAAGTTACAACAGCACTATAAAAAGACGTAGGACTACTTTTCACACTTATGACTGTTGCAGCATCCCCGTGGTCACATGATCAAAATTCAGACACTTGGCAACTGATTCATATTTATGATGGCTGCAGTGTCCTGAGGTCATGGGATCACCTTTCATGACCTGACACACAGTCAATTGGGTAGCCAGATTCACTTAACAACATGTTACTAAATAGTTGCAGTGATTCACTTAACAAGAAAAGTAATAAAATGGAGCAAAACTCACTTAACAAATGTCTCATGCAGCAGAATTTTTGGGCTCACCTGTGATAATAAGTCAAAGATTACCTATACTTTCTCAGCCACAGATCCAAGCTTTTCATTTTATTATAAAGCTATCAGTAGATAAGCCCAGTTCTCTTCCCCATTTTCCCCCACCTTACAAGTTTCTTCATTCTTTAAGGAAGGTCTTCTAGATAAAGCATGAATTCTCAAACATTTTTTGTCAGCAGGGATTTATACTGCTGCTTTATTTTTTAGGTTTGCTAATTTTGTGTGGACCCATATCTAAGCCTTGGATGTCTTATTACAATTTTACACACCTTCGTGATTTTTCTTTGTGCAAAGAGAAGTGACACAGAAGTTAACTGAGTCTTGTGGCATTTTAAAGAATAATACATTTGTATTGTGTAATTTGTTGCATATCGCTCCCCCCCTCCCAATAATGTATATAAGAAATAGTACTGGGTATGGCTTATAGCAGGAGTTGCGCAAGTAGGGCTCCTTTACGACCTGTGGACTTCAACTCACAGAATTCCATCCTGGCTCAGGATTTCGGGGAATTGAAGTTCACGGGTCTAAAGGAGCCATAGTTGCCTGCCCCTAGCATATAGCATAGGCATACACAGCTTCTGAGAAAGAGAAAAAACTAGTAAAAAAAATAAGAAATAATAATAAACATCCAGAGAGTAGTAGTGAGTAATAAATACCAAAAAGTTACTATTATGGAGTTATTGATGCTCTCTGAACCTGGTTATTTGCTTACAGATGTTTCATTATCTGACTAGGTAATGAATCTCTTCTGTTGAATCTTTAATTCAATTATCTTTCCTTATTTTATTCAATTAAATTCTCTTCAATCCAGCTCTCTAATCTCTTATTGAAATTTATTGCTGATAGTTTTTTATATGACCTTTACAAAAAAACAATAACACGCAACATTTAAAAATATATTAAAGCAACGTGCTGGCATATTAAACCAGTTATGGCAATATAAAAATAGGTATTTTAATTCCTTTCTGAGGGAAAATAAATTCCAGATTACTCTGTCTTGAAAAGAGATCAGGAGCTACATATATATATGTCCATCAGGAGCTCACATCAAATTTTTGCCTCTACTTTTATGGGTTTTTTTTTTTACAAAATGGCAATCTATTTCTATTGACCAGCAGTTCTAATTGCCAATTTATGGAATTTCAGTAAATTAATAAAGAACAGTAGCAAGTATTGTTCCAAAAAGGTATCCAATTAAGCAGTTTTGGCAAGCATAAATGTTTTTCATCTCAAAAATGGCAAGGAATAATTGTTTGCAAGTGCTACTTTATATTTTTATATGATTGCAAGTGCTACTTTATATTTTTATATGATTGTCAGATATAGGGTGAAAGTCAGATATGGAGAGAGTTTTCATTTTTAGCATATTATGTTGATACAGGATTTTCGAAGCAATTCACACATTTCAGTGAACAAGTACAAGTCATTAATATATCCTAAATAAGAACTCAAAACATTTAATCACCAATGAGGGAAACACTTTTGAGACTAACTTTAGATGTCCTCTCAATATGAGTTTATACAGGCAAGCATGAGACGTAACAGCTGGACTCACAAGCAGATGGCTTATTAAGAAAGCTATAATTGTTTATATTCACACAACACCAATCCTTTAATCATAAAGAATTTACAAATCACAGTGGCTGGCTTCATATTAAACTCTAAGGCATAACCAAAAACTACACCTTGTTACAATGAATGAGTTCTGCTTAAATTCTGTCTTTGGTGATTACAAACTGTGAAATTTGTACTCATTAGAGATCTGTTAAGCAACCTTTTCCTTCCTTTGGTCAGAATATTTTTTTTCTTCAGCACAACTTTCCCTGCGTATTTTTGTTTGTTTTTGTTTTATTTTTACATTAATCTGGCATGTTTCCAAACAGGTAAATGGAGGGATTTGTAGAAGAGAATTAATAGAAGGATGCTTAACCTCACCCATTAATTATCCTTAGCAAAAGTCTACCCTGTGACTGGTTTCATAGACTAACAAAATAAATCTCTCCATTTGCAGGGAAGAGTTTGTTGACTCTATTTTGCTCCTACAAGTAAGACTACCAACTTCCACTATATTTGTGGCTCTTGTACTAGTAGTAAAAATTGTGGTGTATATCAGGATTGTGCAGTCGTTCTAGATGCACATCATTGCTGTCACCATTTACTTCTGTATCTGCATTAGCTATGACTGGCACTGTGGCGTCAAAACAGACATCAACATCTTGTCCAACTCCCTTACCCCAAAACAAAAAAGAAAAGGACACTAGAAATTAAAGTCAACATATATTTCATACCAAAGTTAGTAAAGGATCCTCAACTCTAATGTGTGCTTTTTAACTTGGGAGACTCTACAAAAGATTATATTTACGCTTTCTATGACCAAGAACATGAGACAAAGAAAGAAGAAAGCATGTTTTAATAACATGGTGCTTAAGAATGAGACACTAAGAATTGTAAGCAGATTTGGCAGTGCATCTGGGTTACCAAATTTGACCATTCTTCACACACCTCTTTTAGGTTCAGGATTTTAAGTCCAGAGGGACAGTTTCTTTCCAGCAACACCAAATTAACTTTTCAGCAACACTTGAAGTTCAGAAAGTTCAAAGCTTTTCTCTTATCTATGCATTCCAAGTTTATAAAGTAGAGTTAGTATTAAGATTATATTCCTATCCACTACAGCAGGAATATGACATAAAGGTAGTGTTAGTGATGGTGCCCACAGAGGGGAAACCAGTATGATGGACTAGTTCTACAGTGAAGTGGAGGAAGTACATTCCAGAAGGTGGTGGTGGTGGTGGGGAGATGAGACAGCACAGCCCATAGCTGGATTGGACACAGCGGAAGAGAGTCACAATAGCAACTCCGTAGAGTATATTTGTTAGATTGAGAGTAGAAAAGGGTTAATCTGGGAAGATGGGCATTGGGCTAAGCCCAAGAACAATGAAGAGCAATTCAGCCGGAGTTCACTTCTTTATTTTCTTACAGACGATAGACAGAATCTTGCCAGATTAAACTCTTACTACTATATGTATCCTGCATATTTAATTTTCTCCCCATTTAATTGTCATCCAGAATATGCTTTATGCATATTTCATTATTATTGTAAGATGGGTAATGAACAATGGAATGATATTAATTATGAAAATTATGTGTAGCTATCCTTTGTGAGCATTATTTTAGTTATGGATATGTGCATACATTCTGCTCAAATAATGAAAGCAGATCAAAGCCATTAAAACACAAAAAACCCAATGAATAACACCATTTCACAACAGTAAAACAAAAGAAAAACATTCAACTCCATCTCATAGGCTTTGTAATATAAAGTAGATTTCATTTGATATCTACAAAGTGGTAAATAGGGCAAAACAATTTTCTCCAGAAAGCATTTTCAGTAGTTTCCATCATTGAAAAGATAAAAATAGAAGTCTTACTTGCCCCTTATTTTTGGCCTTTTGGATAGAAGAGAATTCACACAATTTCAGCAGAAGTTGTCAACCTATTTTCAAAAATACTCTCAAAGTTTAACTATAGAAATGAAACTTTTTAAGAAGAAAATTGAAACTCTTCTCACCATTATAGTTGACAGTCTTATGGATTTGTGAGCATCAGTGCAGCCCTGTCAATTGATGTATTAACATGCTGAAGTTGTTCAAATCATTTGTGTATCTCAGTGGCAGAAGGCAGGCCAGAGTTACAATCACAAATAATGGTTAGCTGTACTCGGGCCCTCTGTATTTTAAAAGCTTGTGTAGATAGCCTTCAACTTATGAGCATTCTTTAACAATGGTTCAAACTTACAACAGTACTGAGAAAAGTAACGTACAACCCATTCTTGAAGTTACGACTGTCCGTACCACCCTCACAGTTACTTTCATTTTTCACTTTCATGCCCCACGCTTCTGTGACAGCCCGGGACAAGCAGTTCAACACTACAAAGGCTTCCATGCAAAGTTAGTTTATTGGATTTTATTAGGCATCCTCAAAGTATAACTCACAGTTATGCTGAGATTCGTCTGACTTCCAATCTTTGCCTCAATAGTTGCCTCAATGGTGTGAAAAGATGATTATCTTCATCCCATAGCATTATAGCAAAGGAAAACTCCAGCACAATGCTGGGGTCCAGGTAAGAATGCCCCAAAACTCCCTCAGCCCAACCAGAGATCATTCAGTGACCAATCAGGATTACAGATGTGACCACATGACATGAACTACATCTCCCAAGAGGCATTAACTACATTTCCCATGAAGCATTCCCTTAAAGGGGCAGCTCTCATTCCTAAACTAACCATATACTGTTTAACCAGCACAAAATGTGGGCGCTTGGCAGTGGGCTCACATTTACTACAGTTGAAGCATCCTTTGGTCATGTGATTGCAATTTGCGACCTCTTCAGCTCCAAGGGAAGCCAGATATGTTTAATAATCACATGATTCACTTAGCAAACACATGATTTGATTAAGTCCCATGGTCAAAATGTTTGTGAAATTGGATTCAGTTACTTAAAGGTTTGCTTAATGACTGCATTGCTTAGCAACCAACATTCCAATTACCACACAATTGTGGTCATAAGTCAAGAGATGAAATTGACTGGCCTTTCTGTGTATTAAAGCTCAGTTTTAACTAGATTGCCATTTATATAATTTTATTTATATTGTCATATTTATATCGTTACCTATCTCACAGTGGCTCTGAGTGGCATACAATAAAGTTCAAAACAAAACGTACAAATTGATATTAATGTTATTAATATTTAAAACTTCCTGTACTATAAAAAGGCACAAAACTAAAACAGAATAGAAAAGATTAAGTGAAGAGTAGGTGTTAATTACAATGGAACTATCCAAATATTTTACCGGTGTTCTCAGGCCTCATGATGCAAGGAGGTTTTGGAGGAAGTTAAAGTCATCCAAAAAGTTAAAAGGGACAAAGCCAGCGAAGCTGCCCTCGCGCTCGGAGAAGGATGCTCCATAAAGTGAAGGCATAGCAGAAAAGGCCCGCCTAAGAGCTGCCAAATGGAGTTTCCCTAGCAGATGGGGCCCTTGGCATGACCTCTGTGGTGGATATGGTGGGATGGATAGATGTAATCAAGGAAAGACAGTCCCTCAAATAACCTGACCCCACTTCATGCAGGTATCAGGTCAAATTAGCAACTTGAACTGGGCAGGGAAACAGGTTGTTAACCATTACAGCTTGCAGAGCAGAGGTGCAGTGTGTGTAATTCTGGAAAGACCTGTAATTGTTTGGACCAGCTGAAGTTTTCAGTTACTCTTCAAAGGGCAGCCCCATGTTACTGTAGTCCAACCAGGAAGTGACTAGGGCATGTGTGACTGTGAGTACAGTTGCTCAGTCCAGGAGCGTTTACATTTTATATCCTTTTTTAATGTTTTTAATATTTCATTTGTACACTGCCCAGAGTCCTTCTGTGAGGGAGATGGGTGGTTTAAAAATCTGATAGATCAATACTGGCACAAATGGCAGGCTAGGAGACTCCATCCCCAGATTGTGCATAGAGTCTATTTGGGGAAGTGCAACCCCATCCAGCATTAAAGATGATATTGGCCTAGAATCAAACCCAAAGCCACTCAGTCTTTAGTTGTAAGTGGGAGTCCAGAACTTCACAGCCTTCAGGCAACTTAATATTGTGTAACTTAATATGCCACGGGCAGAGATGTTTGATTGGGTATCATCAGCGTACTGATAATACTTCATCCTGTGGCAATGAGCACCGACTCCCGGGGCACCCTACACAGTGAAAATGGTGAGGAGGCTTCTAGAACTCTGAATTATAGTTCCTAAACCTTACATCTCCCCATTGCTATCCTAACTACTGAATAAAATTCATTCCATTATATTTAACAATATGAACAAGAGGCTTAAGAGCCATGAATAGGGCAATTTGGAATGTGATTGAAGATGCTTTTCTAGGTTTAATCTTTGATCTTTATACCCCTCCCAGTCATTCCAACAGAGTGAAAACTGTTAATTTCTCAGTGGGAGGTGCAATTGATATCTGCCTTGTGATTATAACAGACCTGTCCGATATTAAAAGTCTTGGCCTTGGTCCTCTTAGTGCCCACAAAGCTACAGTTTTGTGTAGTGGATGTTCCCTGTTGATTTATATAGTTAATCTATACTGCTATAGGTTGAAATAAAGGAGATTATGCTAGTTCAGGAGTCCCTGAACAGTCTGCTAACCTTGTCATAAAGTTTTAGACTGTTCATTGACCCTCAGAATTTATTATATGAAAATGATTTAATAAATATTACTTTAACTAATAGTATTACAAATAACAACAATATCAAGCACTTGATATTGACCACTTTGGAGAC
Source organism: Pseudonaja textilis (assembly GCF_900518735.1). Next base: position 7,673,676 of record NW_020769327.1, on the reverse strand, counting down.
CCTTGTATTAGCTGATGCAGACTCATGGTCTCCATCTCGAGGTTGGCAATTCAGATACAGCCCTATTAATTATAGGACTACTCTGAGAGTAGTCACAACTGGAGTAATACTCCCATTGTAGCCAGTAATGGATATGCTGCAGAAAATTTAATCTTTTTTAATATGTATGTTGCTTCAAAATATATGTAGAACATTTAATCACGTGTTGCTTTCACAATCTAATGATAACAATAACTATCCAATAATAATTCCCTACAAAATTATTTAAATCTCTTTTGTTCCTCAAAGCTCTCCTAATTCTCAGCTACCACTTGATAGTTCTGCTCTCTTGCCAGGATGCTGACTGATGAAAGCCAACATCCATAGTGTATATGGAGGTTTTTCTCCTGCAGACTTTTACATTGAATGCACAAATGTCAACGATGGACTTCATTTTGTTTGGAGTGCCAAGTTTAATTGGGGTGCCCTGATTTTAAGAATATTTGAAGTTCATAAAGTCTTCCTTGAGTACAGTTCCTGGTAATTATGGGTGCACCTCTATATACTTTTCTTGGCAATGCCACTGAAGTGTTTGCTATTGTTTTTTCCTAAACTATTTTCAGAATTCCCAGTCTAGTCTAGCTCTGGGATTGTTATGGTTTTCTCTAGTCTACTGCTTAATTTTTTTCAAGATTGGTTATGACTATGTCTTAGTAAGTGCCTGAACAGGACTACAATATCTCCTGTTAACCAGTTAGGAAGCAATGCACTTAATATAGACTTTTCCAATATTCTTGAATATTCTAATTACAACACTTGGAAAGTGCCAAGCTCAGGTCTATACATCTGCATAGATCTTGTAAGCCAGCCATATTTATGGATCTCTTTCCAGATTCAATTCAAAGCATGAAGTGTAAATTAACAAACTCTAAATAGCTGTTTGAAAAATTGCATTTGAAATTAAAAATCCTTAAAGGGGCGAACATGTAGAAGAAGTCTTCCAATATTTTAAGGGCGGCCACAAAGAAGTATTCTTCAAAGCAGCTGAGGGCAGGACAAGAAATAATAACAGATGAAAAATTATCAAAGAGTGATCCATCCTACAATTAAGAACTTTCCTGACCGTTAGAACAGTTAATCAGTAAAACAGCTTGCCACCAGAAGTTGTGGGTACTCTATTACTGGAGCTTTTCAAGAAGAGATTAGACAAATCATTTATCTGGAAAGGTATGAGCATGGGGTTGGACTAGAAGACCTCCAAGGTCCCCTTCCAACTCTGTTGTTCTGTTAAAAGAAGCCCTCTTGATCTTGCACCATTAGAAACAAGATTGGTTTGAATGTAAGAGCTTGCAAGCTTGGAATTCCCTCCCTAGGCTGGTTTTCCTGCTGTTGTTCTTTTCATTGAAGCAAGCATTTGGGATTTAAGTTACTTTGTTGGCTATTAATTTTTTGGTTTGGTTTTCTTTTTATTAATACAGTTTCAGTTGTGTTTAATCATATTGATTTGTTTTATTCTTCTGTATATTGTTGCGTTTGAAATTTTTGGTAGAAAAAATGATATGCTACTATTATGTTCATTTGGAAGATTCTAGTGGTTTTAAAAGCAGAGTTTTTATATGAAACAAGCCTTGTTATTTCTAAATATGACCATTATGTTGTCTAATCAGGGGCAGCTTAAAATTAACCCTCTTAAACTGCGATTTATTTTTTGTAGAGGGTTGCTCTAAGCAAGTATGAGGATGGGAGGGAAGGAGAAAAATATAGATATTGTATTTTAGCTTTAAAAGAAACATCGTTATTAATTAAATAAATCTGCCTGAGTCATGTATAATGGGATGTATATTACTAGCAGTTGGTTGATTGCCTTAATACCTCTTTAAAAACGTGATTTTATCTCTTCCATACAATCAAGAGTGGAGAATGTTCTGGATGAGGTTTCCAGATATGATGTTATTGGGAAAATAATTGTGGGATGCTCTTGGAACAATAAGTCTGCGTGCCCTTGTAACAGGTGGTTGGTGTTGACAATATTGAAACTGGAGAACCTACTTTAAAGATCATGTGTACCCAGACAATTTCTAACCAGTTTTGTTGGAGAAAGTAATGTAGATTAATATTTGCTATGAATTTACCATGCTACTGAAGAAGAGCCGAAGATCTTTTGGTGCAGTAATGGTGTTTATGTTGCAGCTGATTAGAGCCTTCCAGAAGTCTAGTTGCTGATGTTGCCATGCAGGAAAGTGAAAATTGAAACTGAAAAGACAAAATTACAGTGGGAACAAGGATCACAAGGAACAAGATCAAGGAAAGCTTGACACTTTGAAATATTAAATGAATCAACCACACATTGACATCTTAGGCACCAGCATAGCATACTTTCATAGCATACTTTGACATAGCATACCTGACATAGCATACTTTCAATCAAAAAATCGTACTGCTTAGTGTTGAGGAACAATAGAATAGGAAATAGAAAAGGAATGGCATTTCATTCCTAGTCAGGAGGTACAGAGCAAACACCGTATGTGGTTCCAGTGACAAATAATAGGAATTAGACTTCATAAATCTTCCTTTAATAAGGCTGTTATCCAGGTGCATGCTTGAACTGTGATGCAGAATATGAGCAGGTTAACAAGCCTGATTGTCATGTTCAGTCTGATATCAGTGGAGCAAACCTACAATAAGATGCCTGTAACAGACTCAGTAAGAAGTCTAGATGTCTGTTGATATAGTCTTTAATAATTTGCAAGCCTGATTGTGCTTTAATCCCCTTCTATTACATCCCCATGGATCAGCAAGGAGCCTACCTGAGTTTCATTCTTTCATTCCAAATTAAGGAATATTTCATTCCTCTTGCCTATATAAAAGTTCTTGCCATTTCCCTCAAGGCCATTTCCCTACTCAGATTGCCATATTTTGGACGCATACAAAAATCCAGCCCTTGGTCCCTAGCACCGGGAAAGATGGAAGGGAAGAAAGAGAAGAAGGAGCAACCAGCACTGTGATCAAGCAGCAGTGGGCATCCCACCAAGAGATCTAAAAAGCCAGGTGATCCCCTGTCTGTCTGGTCACTAGGAAGATACCAGCGTAATCATCACTAACCACATGTCTCTTCTAATGTGACACGTCTAGTGAGACTCATTTCCAATTTAGCTTCAGAAGCTGTCTGCTTCGTAGCACTACTTGGATACCAGAAAGTGAACAGTCTCTTGGTGGTCAGACCATGATGTGAAGTCCATGTTTTCAGAACCATCTTCAGCTTTTTAGAACGTACTTTGGAGATGATGTATCTCATGCTTCAACCTGTTGGGAATCCACGCTACCAGTTATTGGAAGCTACGCTCTGTTTTGCCACTCAAATTACAATCTGCTACAGATAGTCCTCAACTTACGACCACAACTGAGCCCAAAATTTCTGTTGCTTAAATGAGTTTTGCCTCATTTTATGGGTTTTCTTGCCACAGTTGTTAAGTGAATCACTGAACCTGTTAAGATAGCAACACAATTGTTTAGTGAAACTGGCTTCCCCCATTGACTTTGCTTGTCAGAAGGTCACAAAAGTTGATCACATGACCCTAGGACACTGTAACCTTCATAAATATGAACTACTTGCCATGCATCCAAATTTTAATCATGTCACCATGAGGATGCTGCAACAGTTGTAGATGGGAAAAACAGTCATAAGATGCTTTTTTTCAGGGATGTTGTAATTTTGAACAGTCACTAAATGGACTGTTGTAAGTCAAGGACTATCTAACTTACTTCACTTGTGATGGGAGCCATTGCAAGATATCCTATATGAAACTTAGTACAGGTAGTCCTTGACTTACAAGAGTTCATTTAGTTACCGTTCGTAATTACAACTGCACTGAAAAAAGTGACTTATGATCGTTTTTCACAATTACAACTTTGTCAGCATCCCCATGGTCACATGATCAAAACGCAAACATTTGGCAACTGACTGACTCTTATGACGGTTGCACTGTCCCAGGATCACATGATCACCTTTTTGACAAGCACAGTAGATGGGGAAGCTAGATTCACTCAACAATTACTAACTTAGCAAGTGCAGCAATTCATTTAACAGCTGTGGCAAGAAAGGTCACAAAGTGGGGCAAGATGCACCTAACAACTGTCCTTGGTTAGCCAAGGAAATTTTGGGTTTAATTGTGGTCGTAAGCCGAGGACTACCTGTGTACCTGTGGATATCAGCAAAAAAAAAATTGAAGTCAAAGGTACAAAAAGAAAAGGAGAGGAAAAAAGTTGCTCCTATCTTTAGTAACGTTTCTGTGTTTGACTTTCCAAGAAGAGAAAAGTTCCGTTGCAAAAGTCTGAACGCCAAGAGATGATGCGTTCTCAGCTCTTACTATTGAATATAATCTGAAAGGCACTTCTGTTCTCTGTGCCAGGTTGGAACAAGATATTAAGAAGTTAAAGGCTGATCTCCAGGCCAGCAGGCAAATCGAACAAGAGCTGCGTAGTCAGATCAGTTCTCTGACGAGCACAGAGAGGGGGATCCGATCGGAAATTGGACAGCTCCGACAAGAAAACGAGCTGCTTCAGAATAAGTAAGTTTACCCACCTATCTCTTAATCTCACCATATACTGTATAACGAGAACTGGGTTTTTAAAAAATGCTGCTGCTTTTTTTACTCTTGCATTTTTGTTCCCGGGGGGCGGGGTGGGTGGGTGGCAGAAACTAAAACATTTTCAAGAATCTGGATCTTGACAAAAATTACGTGGTTTTGAGCGCCATCCATTTTGGTCAGAAAGATTAAAGTGGTCTCTCGCTTAGCGTTTCACTGGCTGTCCCGTAGCCCTCAAGTGGGAAGCTAATGCATCAGCTGTAAAAGTCTTAATGGCCGAGATTTCGGATTTAAGGACTATGAGCTAAATACTTGAGAATTCTTTCAGGGATAGGAGTGCTATATTAATTAGGGACTGATACTCAGTGAACTGAATAAACACACCGTGAGAATATAAAAAGTGAGCCTGATTCTTTTTCCCAGAATAATAGTTAATTCAGACAGAAAGTTAAAGGTCATACCGTAGCAGAAACATTGACCCAGATTTAGTTCTACTACAATATGGATTCTTTTGTGAGAGGCAAGACATTCTCTCCTGAAATTCTACGCCAAACTGCTTGGCGCAGACAAGCCTAACCCGAATCTACAGTTTGGATAATCATTCGCTCCTTTTTGTGAATACATGCATGTATGCATCTTTGTTTGGTCTATTTGTACCTTGAATTTTCCTTTACAGTCCCCAGTTATTTTCACTTGTTCCTCAGTTCATTAAATAGATAATAATATCCTAACAGTATTATAGTGAGAAAGGACAGTTGGTGCTGTCCCCTGTGCAGCGCAGAAGTCTGAAGCAAAGATTTCCTGACAGCTTGATAAACGGCTGTCCAGCTCCTGCTTAAAGCTGGACAGCCGATAACCTGGTCTCTTTCTTTCTAAGTCATTGATGTCACTGTTGACTTGCTTTGAACTGTTAGGCAGCTCTTCCAAATCAACTCCTGAAAAATGTGTTGTGAATTTTGGCGTTGAATGTGTTGAGGAAATGCTTGCACAGCCGTAGCATCACATTCATGTAATCATGTAAAATTTCTCTTTAAAAAAACAACAACTCTGAAAAAGGGATGCAGGTCAGCATTAGAACCCCCGGAAGTTTCAACTTCAATCAGTTGAAATAATTTATCTGAGATTCTTTATAAATGGTCAGTAATTCAAGATAGACATAGGGATAAAGCCCTTTCCATTCAAAGCTGGTTGGTTTTCTTCCTGTTTCGTACACAAATGTTACGGGCTTTATCCTTTTTTTTCAGACTGCATAATGCTGTACAAATGAAACAGAAAGATAAGCAGACCATCAGCCAATTGGAGAAAAAGCTAAAAGCAGAGCAAGAAGCACGGACCTTTGTAGAAAAGCAGCTGTTGGAAGAAAAAAAAAGGAAGAAGTTGGAGGAAGCAACAGCTGCTCGGGCTGTTGCATTTGCCGCTGCTACCAGGTACTTGGTTCCTGCTGCTTCTTTACTTCTAGGCCGGCGTTGTTCAAACTTCGCAACTTTAAGACACGTGGACTTCAACTGCTGGGGAATTCTGGGAGTTGAAGTCCACGCGTCTTAAAGTTGCCAAGATTGGGAACCCCTGCTCTAGACCCAAAGATTTGGAAGGAAAGAATGGTGAAAAAAAGAGTTAATGATTGGTCAAACATTTGCTAGAACAATAATGGTGAGAAATACTCCCATCTTTCTCCAATTAATATTTTGAGCGCTCAAGGCATGCCTGTCGTGATCAGATTAGCCAGTTATATATGAGTTCAGGAAAAAAACCTAAGCAGTTGGAAAATTGATGATTGTGTTTCTGATTGTGTTGTAAATTCCTTGATCATATTTGCCTTTATTCACCATTTACAATAATTTGATTATCTTTTTTTAAAGGAAGCCATCAATTACGTAATATAGGAGCAAGGCTTTGTGCTGTTTCGTGCAATTCATTTGTATTTGATATATGATGTGTACAAATGTTTATGCCATAATATAAAAATGATACTCCAAGAAAATAACATTCTGGCTTATAGCATTTCAGGCTGTATGTATTGGGCGGGGGTGGGGGTTTCTCTACCGAGACAACAAAACTTCTTTGTATGAATAAAATAGTACAGGTGGTTTCAACCTATGATCATAATTGAGCCTGGCAATTATGTTCATACATGACACCATGTGACCAGACCAAGATGATTATGGGAGTTATATGGCACCCCTCATTAAGTGAATCTGTTGTTCTCTATGGGCTGGTTTTTGGCAGAAACCAGAAGTAAACACCAGTTTCTGGCAAAAAAAAAAAATCACAAATCAATCACATGACTGCGGGACCATAAATGAATGTCAGTGCCAAGTATCCAAAATGCAGTCACACGACGATAGTGAGGGATGCTGTTAGAACTTTGAAACTGGGCCATAAGATTTGGGAGAGCTTTGTCTGAACTTCAGTCTGTTGATAAGTGACTGGTCATAAGTTGAGGATTACCTGTAAAACTCAGCTAGTATGACCTGACAAGTTAGTCCTTTGTGTGCTCAGAGCATGTTGTTCTCATCGAAACATGCGAAGTCCTTCCCCTATAGAGCCTGAAGTTTAACAGTCCAGAACATGCCTCATTACCGTATACAAGAGCCTATAAACTTACTCTCTAATCAGTGGCAGGATGAATGAATCCAGAGAGGGTATCCAAAAGATTTAATCTGAACTTACCTGATGCCAACGTTTTTCAGCCACTGGTGAAGTATTAAATATGACTAAAAATGTATGTGCACATTTAGAGTCTTCGTTGTAGCATTTTCTATCCCAGATACTAAACTGAGAAGGGAAGATTACAAATATCGGGTAAATACATGTAAAAGTTCCCCTTCTCCTGTTGCTCAAGGAGCAGTTTCTGATTTTTTTAGGAAACAAAACCTCATTTTAGAAGCCTACAGCTGCAAACCTAACAGAGGATTATATGGTTCACAAATTATGTTTTCTTTTGAACTGCTATTCAGCGGTTTTATAAAAAGAGCCCATACAATTGCATCCTTCTTTCCACACATCTTGCTATTTTAATACGTTCATGAAATTAGCGGAAACCCAGACTGAAAGTTTACCCTCTTCTCTCTTTCCCCTTATTTTGTTTGCTAGAGGAGAATGCACTGAGACATTACGAAATCGCATCCGAGACCTGGAGACAGAGTGCAAAAAGCTAACTATTGATATAAAGGTGAAAGAAGATCAGATACGAGATCTAGAAATGAAAGTTCAGGTAAGGAGAAAGTAACAAAATCTTCTGTGTTTCTGTCTCTCAGCCAATATTCTAGGGTTATCTTTCAAATTATGAAAAGGTTTGCAAGATTCGAAAGATACACCAGGATTTTACTCTTTTCTTACTCTAAATCAGCTTGAGAAGCTACAATTCCATCACACATAGATTGGTAATGGTGGGAATGATGGAAGCTATCGTGTTAACACACTTCCAAGGTGCCAGTTTGGGGAAGAGTGTCGGAACCTGAGAGCTTCTTTTCCATGCCTTTTCCAGCAAGAATATTTACTTACTGAGAAGCATTTCCTAATCTACACATCCCTGTTTGGGTAATAAATGAGGTCTAACGTATTTCCTTAAAGTTCAAAATTAATTTCAAAATTAATCCAGTCCAAAAAGTTTTCTTGATGTATATTCCAAAACTAAAGCCACATTCACAAAATGTGCTACATCCTGGCGTATTATATAATGTGTGAATCCTGCCTAAGTAGATACCTTGGTGAGTGCAAAAGGAATGAAGACCATAATCAAATTGACACCATAATTGCAGGAAAATGTGTAAACTGGGCTTAAGAAAAAAATAAACTTCTAGAAACCTTTTCAGAGTCTGGAACCCATTGTTTACAAGCCTTATAGCAGTTTCACATTGTGATAACCCAGGATGGGATACAAAACAAACACGGTCACAGAGAACAGGTGAAGCCCCTTTTATTCCTTCACTTTGCTTCCAAGCTCCGAATATCTTTGAGGGAAGACAAAAAATCTCCCACACAAACAGTTACAAGAAGGAGGAAAAAAGCAACACAAACCAGGCAAGATAAGGGCTGGAGGACGTCCACAGATAACACACACTGGGAAGGACGCCAAACTCAGAGAGGAACTATAAACTAGAGATATTTACACGCTTTGTTTCCAGTGTTTGCCAGTACGCAGGTCCAAACTCTTATTCAGTTGTCACACCTGCAGCTCCTGAAGAGGATCAAGGCCCTCTCCTTCCAAGAAAACCACATCTCTCCCTTATCCTCTCCTCCCTGCAGTGCCCTAGAATGGAGAGGGGATGGGCCTGGGTCCTCCTCTGGCTGCTCAGCCGGCCTCTGCCCTTCCCCAGCCTCCTCCACAACCTCTGGAGCCACACCTCCACTCCCTTAGAGTCAGTCTCCACCAGGGGCATGACACACATTTTTGATGGGGCAGCATTTCCAGGGGAGAATGGGGAGGGAAGGTTAGCAATTTACCTTATTTCCTAAGGGCTGTGAAAACAAAGGGAGCAAGGTGTAAAAGTTAAGGAGGAGGGAGAGCCAGATTTCGGTCCCCCTTTAGGAACAGAAGCTGGCTGGGTGACCTTAGGCCATTCATTCCCCCTCAGCTCAAATCAGCATCGGGATTTGTGACCAGCTGACTGAGAAACCAAATCCCTTAATGGCATCTTGCACTAATAGCTTTGTTGTAAGAACTAGGCAAGCACAGTGCAAAAACAGTCTATGGGAGAGCAATTGGGGACTGAAAGCTGTCTAGCAGATCTGGAGGACACTAGAAAAGGCAGCTATCAAGTGTACTTGAACAACTAATCATTGCATTTATTTGCCCACTTATTTAAGAAAAAAACACTTTGTTCAGAGCCTTCAATTTAAATAGAACAGGGGTGGGGAGAATCTACAACTGTTTTGAATATCCTTTGTTTTTTTGTTGAGAATTTAACACCCTGTGAATTTCCAATGAAATATCTTCACTTTTTGAAAGATCTCTGTATGTCCTATAGTTGAACTAGTCAAATTAGCTAAGCAAACCAAGGGTCAGTATAGTAAGGAAGTCACTATAGCTATTGTCACGAATTATTTTAAGATGAGATTAAAGACATTTCTGGAGAATAGGGTTACCAACCAGGCTTATATGCTAACTGTAGAATTTATTGGAATAATATTTTGGGGGAAATATGCATTCTGCTTATCTCCACCATGTAGGCTTCTCAGAGACATTCTAGATGTCAACTGCAAATGACAAGAATGGCGTGTGAATGAGCAGGACATTTATGCTTTTACTTTAACTTGAAGCCTGAGCAACAACAAATCAATGTGTGCCTTGTCAACTGTAGGATAATTATTATCCTATACACCCCATCTAATAATATGTCTCCCCTCCCCAAAGCCAACCTGTGGTGTTTCAACATTGCACTCAACATTAAGAATGTGGCATTCAACATTCAGTGGTACTTAGAGGAATATATCACAATCTTTTCAAAGCTCTTGGCAAAGAAATAATATGTACATACTACTAAGACGCTTATGTCACTAGAATAGACTATAATTCTTTATTTATTGGCCAAGTGTGATTGGACACACAAGGAATTTGTCTTGGTGCAAATGCTCTCAGTGTACATAAAAGAAAAGGTACATCCATCAAGAGTTAAGAATCATCAGGTACAACAATTAATGATAGTCATAGGGTACACTAAGCGATCAAATCATACTAGGAAACAGTCCATATAAATCATAAGGATACAGTCAACAAGGTTACAGTCATGCAGTCATAAGTATGAGGAGATGGGTGAAAGGAAGGAAGGGAGGAGTAATAGTAATGCAGACTTAGTAAGTAGTTTGACAGTGTTGAGGGAATTATTTGTTGTTATTATTTGTACTATACAGGTAGTCCTCAACGTACGACCACAACTGAGCCCAAAATTTATGTTGCTAAGTAAAAAATGTGTTAAGTGAGTTTTGCTCCATTTTTCTTGCCACATTTGTTAAGTGAATCATGTACTTGTTAAATTAGTAACATGGTTGTCAAATGAATTGGCTTCCTCGTTGGCTTTGCTTGTCAGAAGGTTGCAAAAGTTGATTGCATGACCCCAGGACACTGCAACCATCATAAATGCGAGTCAGTTGTCAAGCATCGGAATGTAAATCACATGACCGTGGGGATGCTGCAACGGTCATGTGAAAATGGCCATAAGTCACTTTTTTCAGTACTGTTGTCACTTTGAATGGTCACTAAATGAGCTGTTGTAAGTCGAGGGCTACCTGTAACCTTTAACTGGGCGAAATGGTACATCATGAGGCAAAACTATTTCATCCATGGTACCTCCAATGCACAGAATACTGGGAATCCATTTACTCCCATGGGAATGACATTTTGGAGTGCTCTTGCCCTTTTGGCATTGCCATGTTGTTGTCCTTCAGCGTTGCTGCCACGCTGCAGCGGTGACATGATCCTCACTTACAACATTTCCTGACAGCTTCCCCAAAGTCACTGGGGAAGCCAGCAGGAGAAAAGTCAGTGGGGATTCCCTGACTGCCGCGGATGGCAGGAAGGCAGTAGTGGGTTTGGGTAACGAAATATATCTGAAAGGATGACCCAAGAAGTTGTCTAGCGACAGCTAAACATTTCCATTTCCAATCCATATGAACTACTTTGGTGTTCAAACATGGCTTAAATGTGAATGTGTTTGTACAGCTGGACTCTTGGTGACTCCACAGAAGTTTTTGGCGATGATAGAAAGGTGGTTTTCCAAGATTTTGTTTACTTTTTTAAAAAAAAAACTTCGTTAAATACAAAAGATTAAAATATACAAATACAAAAGTAAAAAAAAAATACAAAATTGTACAAATAAACCTCACAACAAATTTTTGTTTACCTTTCTAATCTAGTCTGTAGCCCTGATTAACCTTTTCAGGATTTAGCCGATTATAACGAATAACATGCAAGTTAGAGGGTATTTCCAAGTGCCCAGAGCCACGTGTTTGCCCTAGTTTCTGCCCCGCTTCCACCACCCCCTTGTTTTTACTCCCCCTTGTATCTCATAATAGTGGCTGCGCTTGTAACGATCCTGCTTTAATTCCTTTGAAAGGAATGGCGGAAATACAAAGAGAATGAAAAGGACACAGAGGTATTAATGTCGGCCCTTTCAGCCATGCAGGATAAGACGCAGCACCTAGAGAACAGCCTGAGCGCAGAGACAAGGATCAAACTGGACCTCTTCTCTGCATTAGGAGATGCCAAAAGACAGCTGGAAATAGCTCAAGGTAAGTGGGGGCCCCTGGGCTTGACGGGTAGCAAATCTCGGGGTGCCTTTGATGCATTGTAAGAACCCAAAGTTCAGGTAGTCCTCATTTAGTGACCACAATTGGGACCAGCAAGTCATTAAGCGAAGCAATTGCAAAGGGAAACCATGAGTGTGCTTACAATCTTCGTTTTGCTTTCCTTTGCTTTTCGTGCGAAGGTCATAAATGCAATAATTTTCATCGCCATCATAATTGTGTGTATGGTTGCTAAACAAGTTAGCCGCTAAACGAGGACTACCTGTAGTCCAAATAAGAGAAAGCCATGTCCCCCCCCAGTCACATGGCCACCTAGCCACGCCCACAGAACCAGTAGTAAAAATATTTGCATCCCACCCCTGCTGTAATCCTTGTGGGAGCTTCACAGCTTTGAATATCACCTTTCTGGAAAGTTTTCAAACCCATTTCTGGAAAGTTTTCATTGGGAAAAACTGGCAAGGAAAAGTCCTTGCACTTATGGCCCTTAGGCTCTTGGTTGCTGAAAGTAACTTTGAAATGAACCCTCAGAGCAATCTTTTCTGACCTGACCATTTATCTCCCATCTGCTTAAAAGTATTTTTGCTCTGTTTAATGTTTTTCTGAGAGTTTGGCTCAAGGGGAACTCTCTCTCATCATGTGGCATTTTTCTGTTCACAAGCCTCAATAGCTGTCCAGTGCTGATGTAGAGAGTTTAGGTGAAACTGACAATAATTCACTGGCTAATTAACTTCCATTATAAAAGTCCACCATAATCCTAAGAACTTTTAACTGAAGTTCTGAACTGGGTAGAGCATATGGCCAGTTGGTTCAGAAGTTGGTTCTTTACTTTTTAAAGAAAAAGAATGGCCACATTTTCATACTATGAAAAACAAATGAAAAGAAAGACAGTAGGGAAATGGGAAAGGGAATAAACAGGAAAAAAGGGTGGAGTGGGGCGGGGAAGAAAAAAGATACAACCTCAACTTTTTTAACTTTTACTTTTACATACCTAGTACTTTAGTCATTTCTAAAACAATAGACTTACCTACTCAGAAAATCCCAAAGTCAAAACTACTTTTTTTTTTGTTTCTCCAACAATGTCAGTTCTTTTTCTGAAGGGAAATGAGATGGCCAGATAATCTTAATCAAATTAAGCAATCCTTGTTATAAATAAAAAGCAACAGTATAACCAAAGACAGCTCCCTCCTAATCCATTTCTGTAGCCCTTCATAGTCTCCAACACTATATAGCCAAAACTCAATTGCAAAATAATAATTGGATAGCACAGTTTTCTCTCCCTTACTTTGAAGCAGTTAAGTGGAGAAAGTGGAGGTTTTCTGCTATTGTTTTGTTTAAATCAAAGTACAGGCCCTGAAAACAGGAAAAGAGGGTCAGGGATTCTCAAGAGAAGGCAGTAAACCTATTCTCCAAAGCACCTGAAGGCAGGACAAGAAGCAATGGATGGAAGCTAATGAAGGAGAGAAGCAACCTAGGACTAAGGAGAAATTTCCTGACAGTGAGACAAATCAGTTTTGAAGTCATGAATGCTATAACTTTGGAAGTTTTTAAGAGGAGATTAGACAACCCTTTATCTGAAATGGTATATATACGGCTTCCTGCCTGAGCAGAGGTTGGGCTAGAAGACCTCCAAGGTCCCTTCCAACTCTGTTATTCTGATTTCAGTCCTGCCTATTTGAATAAGCTCAGTAAAGAAATGATGGTGTGAGATGGGGAAGAAAGTGCACGCATGGGTCAGAAAAAGAAGCTTGCGGAGTTTGTTTGTTGTTGGCGGGGGGGGGTTTGGCTTTCCGAAGATAACAGCAAGCAGTGCTAGAAAACAGTTCATTAAACTTTATTAGATCTGCAAATGCAATTGCAAGTGTGGACATTGCAAAAAAATGCAGTGTTAAGAAATTAAGAGCCCAGGCACAGCTGGAATTCCTCATGTTCTCAGCACAATGGAATGCTGAGAAAAGAGAAAAATACGTTGCTAAATTGTTCTTAAATCTCTAACTCCACTGTGGCTATTACTGTGTTTTCAAACCTTAAGAGAATGATTGTTAGTGCAGCATTGAAATAAAAGGCAGACTGGTCTCCCAGGATAGCAGAAGCAAATCTTTCTGTGTCCACCTCTCTCTGTCCCCCCTCGAAAATATTGCTGGGGAGAAAAGAGCCCCTTTGATTGCAAAATCAGTCTCCACTTCCCAGTTTCACCTTGGAGCTTTGTCGGGTGCTGTGAACTGCCATTTGATCCAGCAGAGGGTGCACAAAGCTAACAAAAGAATTGTCTTTTTGAGCGATAACCAGTACAGATCCCTGAACTTGGTTATTTATTTTTCTTTGATATGCTGTAACACCACCTTCCCTTAACACGACTTTTACCATAATACTGTTTTTTAAAACCATATATTGGTCTAGTAGGGTTTCTACAAGGTGTGGTTAAAAGAAAAAGCCGAGAGATGACTGTGCAGTTGAATCTCCATTTTTGTTGGTTTGCTTCGTGTGCAGGTGGAGCTACAGTTGCAACTCCACTTGTTGTTTGGTGTGTTGTGTGTGCCGATATAGCTTCAGTTACACTATTGTAGCCTGGTCTTGACCTTTTTGGCTATACTGTATAGGCACTGCTGAAAAGCCCTTCCTGTCAGGCACAAAGGATTGGGACCCTACATTAAGTTGCAGTGCAGAAGATTTATTATTTCAAGCCTATACACAAGAATCCAGTCAGCTAACGGTCAGCACTAAATTGGCACTAGATAAGGGTCGGTGGAATTCAAGGAGAAGTAGACTTGGGTCATTTGTGGCAACATAAGGACTCTAAGCTGATAGCGTGTTTAACTCCGTCTCCAGCTCTGCTTATTCCTCTCCTGTGTCTTAAAGCGAGTGTCTTTCTGTATCTTTAAGTGAGCGATTCTTTTGTTTCTTTCCTTTTTGCAGGGCAAATAATTCAGAAAGATCAGGAAATCAAGGACCTAAAACAGAAGATAGCGGAAGTGATGGCAGTCATGCCCAGCATAACATACACTGCAGCCACCAGCACGCTGAGCCCAGTTTCTCCACACTATTCTTCCAAATTTGTGGAGACCAGCCCTTCTGGACTTGATCCTAATGCCTCAGTTTATCAACCCCTGAAGAAGTAAGCGCCAACTTTCCACCTGTCGCACCGAAGGCATTACACAGAAAAATCTCTTGCAGTCAAGATGAAATTTGTATAGTGTGAGACTGTACTGATTTCTTGTTTAAAAATAAAAATAAAGGGAAGTGGGGGGGCCCCAACACCAAGGTTTGACTCAAACTGCCCATCAGTTTTTTCTTGTAAATTTTTAGAAAAACTCACAAAACTTTACAATTTTTTTTTCTTGGCCAATGGATTAAGGGGAAAAGAACCCACAACTCTTGGTTTTCATACAGCAAATTCCGCTCCTCTTTCTTAGTTAAAGTGAATTCACACAGACACCCATGCATACATGAATTGCTGCAAAGTTTCCCCTTGAAACTACCAAAACAAAAACATAGCAGCTCTACTTGATTTTAAACCCTTCTTTCTCTCCCCGTTTCTTTTAAAGCCAAAACAGCAAATTAAAAATGGCCAGGAATAATGCTGGAAGTTCTTTAGTCTGTTTTTTGTTTTTATGGCAAAAGGGTTTGTTACGAAATAAAGCATTGATAGAGGATGGTGAGAAGGGACTGAATGGAAGGAAGCCTGTCCCAGAGATCAGTTCGCTTACTCCACTAAGGACCAAATGAGGACATCGTTTTCTCGAAGGAAGACAGTAAACACACGATGATAACGTGTTCTTGGTAACTGTGTGAATTGGTTCCCTTCAGGAAGGTTAATGGCTTGAAAGATGCTAATGTTAGCAGGACCTTGAGAAACTAAGACATGCTAAGAGGAAATTTGATAATTTAAGAATTATCTCTCTTCCCCTACTCCCATTTTAGTAGGCTAAAAAAAATAAAGCTCGTTTTACAGAGTCTACTGCAGGTCACCAATATGATTTGGATGTCATCTGTGGTTACATCTCTTTTTTTGTTCATTGTTGGGTACCAATTCCAGCAGTGTTTCCGATGATGAGGATATGCTGTAGCTGAATCGTAACGGAGTATTGTAGTAAAAGCAGAGTGGTGCAACATAGGGTATTCCAGAGACTGTCCGACTGGTGCATAAAACGGGCAGCTTGGATGTTTTGGTTTGCTTTGTTTTTGTTTAAAAAAAGTCAAATTTCAATTACGCTTTCTATCATTCTGAGTTTGACAGTTTCATTTCAAAGAGGCTGGGATAAAATCTCAGCTATTGTGCCAAGGAGGTTTGTTTTTTTGTTTTTTTAAAGAATTTTTTAAAAAAGAAACTCAAAATTGCACAAAGATTTCAGTTTAAATGTATATTGTGCATTGGTAGGAAAGTGTGTTGCACTGGCGACTTTTGAAGTGTTTAAGGTTTGAGTATGGGTGGGAGGGGCAGTGGGGCAGGGATTCAAAATTGTATTAGTAACTAGCAAAATTATTAAAAAGAGAAACAAATTCATTATGACTTTGCAAACATGCAGTGGACTCTGGAAGGACAAAGTTCTTCTTTAAAACACTTTTTAAAGTTTCATAATTGGCAGGTATGCCTTGTTTAAACAAATTAAGTAGGACAAGCAAGTCAATAAAATATGAGTATTATTGGTCCATCATTTTAAATCAGATTCTTTTTCAGATTAAAAAAAAAAATCCTAGCTTTAGCCAGGCGTGCATGTTGCTGTCATTTTGCTTTTGGGAATCACCTTGTGTAATTGTCACCATGAAAGTGTTACTCAGAAATGTCATTGGTTTTCATCTTTGTGCAAAACATGAACTCTTGTCATTGACTTTTTTGTGTTGAGGTTCCCCCATTTTTTTATTTTTATTTTTTATTGTTTTATTTTTCTTGACTGTCCTTTTGGGCACTCTTTCTGTTGAAATACTTGGTCTTGGCTGCATTCCTTTTTTTTCTGTGGGGTTTACAAAAAAAATATAAAAATAAACATTTTCTTGCAGATAAGTCTTTTTTTGAGGGGGGTTGTTTGTTTAAGTGGCCCAGTTTCTTCTGATTGATCAGATATAGATTAAAAATACTTCTAGCATAGTATTCCCCAACCTTTGACAACTTTTAAGACTTCCAGAATTCCCAAGCCAACATGTGCTCAGGTGATGTCATCTTAGATCACAGAGAACTACACTTAAAATTTTGGGGGGAGGGTGCAGTGGGAAGAGTGATCATGCAAGGTGGATCCAGGTAACACCCATAGGCAAGGAGCCGTGATGGTGCAGTGTGCTTAGAATGAAGTATTCCAGGCTGACTCTGCCCACTGCCAGGAGTTCTATCCTGATCGACTCAAGGCTGACTCCGCCTTCCATTCTTCTGAAGTCAGTAAAATGAGGGCCCAGATTGTTTGGAGCAATATGCTGACTCTGTAAACCACTTCGAGGGGGCTATAAAGCACCATGAAGCAGTATATATGCCTAAGGGCTGATGCTATTTTCTGGGGTAGATTCAAAGTTTTAAGTTTGGCGCCTCTTAATATTAAGTCAATGTTTTGGCTAACACAAGCGATTTCGGACATTCCTTGATTTAAAATCATCTGATTTGTGTGTGACCTAAAATGGGATTGGAAGCCATATGTGATCCTGGGGTTTCAGGTTTCCCCCTTCTTGATTGGGATCAAAGTGCAATGCAGTTTTGTGTCCTGTTGCTCCCATCAGAATTTCAAATTGGAGTAAAAAGTGATCCATGCCATTTATTTACAGAGTTAAAACTAAACAGAGTCTCTTTAGTAGAAACCTAGATTTAGCTGTTCTTTCATCCGCAGGTAAGTACTCTGATTTAAACAAAATGAGGAGAATCTCTTCAAATTGGCTCATCAGGTCTAATTTTCTGAGATGCTTATTATTGGAAAAGTAGGAGAAAAAGGTGTTGGATGAAAATAAACTTGGCTTATAATGGATTGATAATGTCATTTCGGGTATAAACTCTCTAAATTTATTAAAGGAATATTCCTGTCACTTTTTCCTTTTGCTATTAATTATGTGTCCCCAAATTCCTTTTAAGTCCTTTTATCTCTAAAGGATTGCAGAGCTGACTTTTTAAAAAATGAAGAGTTTTCTTCCTGCAACCTCTTCAAAATCCTGTCTAATAATTTAAGCAAAAGGCTGAATAATAAATTACTTTCAAAGGGTGGGAACTTTGGCTCTTTCACCCGCATTTCAGACCTCAGAGTGGAAGAAAAATTGTAGAGCTTACAATTGTAGTCTGGCCTGGACATCTTTTACAGTCATGATGCACTTTGCTTGGGGCTAATAATGCTTGTTATACAAAACCAGCTATTATGGATTTGCAAAAGCCACAATTTTTATCTTAACTATTGTACAGATTCAACAAACTACCATGTTTCAGCAAATCATCTTTAATAAGACTGTGCAGGAGCCAGGTCACCAAATTCAAAGCAGCAGAAAGGAAAAATGGCTTCTTTTATTTCTGAATTTCCCATCCAGTTTTAAGTGAAGCATTATTTTATAGCTTGGTTTTCAAGACATGGTACCTCTTGGCTACTCAACATTTTTCAAAAACCTTGTAAAGAAATTCTTGCATAATTCTTGCCTTGATCTCCTTGTAAGTACAGGCCCAGTGGAAGTAAAATATACCAGAGAAAAAAGAAACGTTATCTCTGATAAGGTTAGTTTATTCACAGTGAATAATTCATTCATTATATTCATTCATTATATTTGTATAGCTGCCTGTCTCACAAGAAAATGACTCTCAGCAGCATACAAGTAGTACGTGACTTACAAAATTTCATTTAACAACAGTTAGAAATTACAAAGGTGATAAGCAAAAAGTAACAAGCAGTCCACACCCTCGTGAGGTTTGCAGTGTCACAATCAATATTCAGGCACTTGGCAACCAGCATGTATTTATGATGGTTGCACCATCCCAGGTTCACACAATCACCACTTACAACTTCCCATCCAGCTTCCAGTAAACACAGTCAAGGGGAAAGGCTAGGTTCGATTAACAATCTTGTAATTCTCTTAATGAAAGTGGTGATTCACTTAACAACCGAGGGGGGAAAAGGTGGTAAAGTCAGATGCAACTCATTGACTTGAAACACAGATCTTTCCTAGCTGAGCTTTTCTTCCCCTTGCTGGGCTGTTTTTGGCTTTGTAAAAAAAAACCTGTTATTCCTGGTCTGCCGCCTTTATGTGTGCTTTTCCTAGGATGCAGAATTCTATATGTCGAAAATATGAGTCTTTTTAAAATTTCAGAGCTGTGAAGAGTCCTTCCCCAAATAATAGCAGTTGCTGGATCATAGCTATTAGAATATGGGAGAGGGGAAAAGAGGTGGATTTCTACTAGAGAGACTCCAGGAAAATGCTGAGAACATGAAACCAGTACAAACAAATGTAGGACTTTGCAAACCAGAGAATCTCAAATTGAATCAATTGTCCTGACAGGAACACAACAAGAAGCAGTGGATGGAAATGAATCAGGGAGAGAACTAACCTAGAAATAAGGAGGAATTTCCTGACAGAACAATTAAATCACTGGAATGACTTGTTGTGGGTACTCCAACACTGGGGGTTTTTAAGAAGAGATTGGACAACCATTTGTCTATAGGGTTTCCTCCTTAAACGGGGCTGGACTAGAAGACCTCTAAGGTCCTTTCCAACACTCTTATTCTGATTCTTCACTATAGGACTTAGGAAGATGTTGGTGTGAAATGACCCCTTTTGCTCACCTTGCTCATTTTCCATCTAACGACTTAGAGCATTTTCTAGTTTCTAACCATCATTGCTAATAAGGACAGGCTTGAGGTCCGTTCAGTAATGACATGGTCATGCTACAAGACGCTGTAAATCACTTCTTGTGAAATGGCCTGAGTCAGGCTGGAGGGTTAGAGTATTATCAGACCACCGAAAACGGATTGAACATACTAATCAAAGAAACCCCCTCAGCAACTGCCTTAAAACAACTGAAAGTAATATGGTCCTTTGACGTGTGTTTCCATGCGCCAGCCTTAACAACAAGGACAGACAAGGATGTCTTTTCATTTCCTGGTTTTAACAGCCTCCTTGCACTGAGGAGAAGGACGGCATTATCAAAAAGATGAGGTTTAATAATTCAGTTAATGTTCCTTATTGGCAAGGGAGGCAGATAGAAAACGTTAATCGGTGTGTTTTCCATTACTGGCAGATCAATGGGAGTGCCATTTCCCTCTCCCGGTTCTATGGTGCTTGAAGTCAGGTTGCTTCCCAAGATATTCACTGCTAAAGAGAATAAATTAAATAAAAACAGTATGGATGATTTGTGGTTTTGGATGTTTTTAATACATCTTCCATGTTCTGCGATGGTTTTGACCTATGAATTAGAAATACATAACATCAGTCTTCTTTCATACTTTCCCTACGTGTTGTTTTTCATTCTTTCATCGAAAAAATAACAGAATATTTGGAAATAAATTGTGTAAAGGAGCTTGGGATTGTGTTTATGTCAGCAAGATAACCTTGTAAAAGCTGGCAAATATTGGATGTGGGATGAGAAGCAAAACACCAGGTTTGATGATACGGTAAGCCAAACTGAATCAGAAGTTGTAAAGAAGAATTCCAGCAAATATTCCTCAGGGTATCGTTTACATTGGTCTACAAGGAGAAAGCTTCAGAAATGAAAATAGCTGAATTTTACCAGAGTTGGGTCACTAATAAAGAAAAATTAAGTTCTGAGTATTAATTGGCTCCAGTTTCCAAGATACAGCTTCAGGTCAAAATTGCATCAAAATAATTCAAACTTTCCAGGGGTATGTGTGATTGTGCTCCATAACTTTTCTGCAAAATGTGATATAGCAATGAGAATGGTGCCACACCAATCATTACAAACTTATCTTTTTATTGATACCAATAACAAAACTTTCCAGTCATGTATTGGTTTTTCATGTGATATTTTCATGAGTTTTGCATGAAAAACTGACAAGCTCTAACATCAGATTAATCAATAAAGTTCCATCTGTACTCAATATTTAAACTGCACTTTTTGGCTTTTCTCTTGTGAACGGCAGTAGGATCATCCCTGGGGAGATTCCAGCAATAATCAGCAAGCGTGGACAGACTCCAATTCCCTTGGTACGTTTTCTCCATGCCTGTGGAATCTCTCCCCATGCGCATCACTCACTGCCCCACAGGTCAAAGGGAAATACTCTATAATATGAGTGTAAGAAGTGAATTTTCAGTGACATGTTTGCACCAAGTGCTTTATAGGACCCAAGCAAATTTTCCATAGTGTTTTTCATAGTCATCTGCCTTGCTGTTCTCAAAGGGAAGATAAATTATAGACTTCCATGTGGTACTATTTTCATTGTTTACCATTTGTTGAGAGTTATCGTGATCATTAGACACCTACCTCCCTTGCAGGCAAACATGCCACCAGGGTATAAATCTTTATTATGAAATATTTTTGAAAACTTTAGCCAACCAGTATCTTTATCACCTGTTTTCTAATTCATCTAATCAAAATATGTAAAATTAATACATTTTACCTCGGAGCTCAATAATTCCCCAAAATTTGTAGACCAGTATAATAGGAGACAGACGTGGGCAATAGCTTTGATGGTACAGCAGCTTCCTTTTAAGTCCCATCCCCCAGTCATATGATTCGAAGTGGAGCTTTTGTGGCCTTGTGGGAGCCTTGATGTTCTCTGAACTTGGTGGTTTTCTTGCAGACATTTCATTACCAAACTTGGCAACGTCATCAGTGGTAGAAGGGAGTGGGGTTTGCGGAGGGGAGAAGGAAGAGGAGGAAGATGAAAACAACTAGAGGGTCCTTAGTCCTCAATGGGCTTGGTGGTTTTCTTGCCAGTCATTTCATTAACCAAACCAGGTAACATCATCAGAGCATTGATGCAATACGCCCGTGATGGTGAACTGATGGCATGCGTGCCAGAGCTACGCATGTGCTCATGCGCCTCCTGCTGACCAGCTGGTGTTTGGACCTCTGCCATGCATGCATGGGGAAGGGGCATGTGCTGGGGGAAAGGGTGCATGTGCAGGGGACACACACGTATTGCATTTTGCTAGTGCGCATGTGTGCTTTGGGCACGGAAAGGTTATCCATCACTGCAATACACTGATGAATTTACCCAGTCATGTAACTTCATAAAAAAAACCTAACAAGCTCAGAGAACATCAAGGATCCCACCGTTCAACCCTGAGCTACAAATATTATATATAGATTTTCCTAGGCACTCATAAACAAAGAGAAGCACAAGCGCTGAGCAGAAACACATAGAGAGAGAATCCATATGCATCCAATCTGGATATAGCTTTGATGCATGAACACTGAGGCAAGATATTGGCCTGATTAGAAGCTCAGGTATTGTTCCCCACGTTCATTTTAACGCAACCCTTGATTTCGTTACCAGAAGGAAACACAGATGGATTGTGCTGACCCCGGGGAATGGCACAAGAGCAAAAAAGTCACAAAAGTAGGTAAAGTCGCTTTAATTCCTGCAACTTGGCCTCCAATGTCCAGTTATTGGCTGGAGAAAAAACTCTCCCAAGAACAGTTTTTAAAGGGAAGAAATTCAGTCTGAACCCAAAGTACATATAAATTATAAATAAAAATCAACACAAACCACTCTGCAGCAATTAACGAGACAGGGCAGGATTAGGGATTGAAGACATCAAAAGATAACAAAATACACACAGTTGGGAGGACGCCAGAACCCAGATAAGGCTTGACAAACAAAGATAATTCACGCTGTGCTTCCAGCAAGGTGCTGTGCGCAAATGCCCTTTTAAAATCCTGTTTTCCCAGCTGCAGCTAATGAAGGGAATCAGGGCCCTTTCCTCCCCATAACCCACATAACTCACGTTGCTCCTTTCTCCGTTCCTCCCTGCGTGCCCTAGGATAAAGAGGGGATGGCCCTGGGTCTTCCTCTGAATGCCCAGCCAGACTGTGCCCTTCCCCAGTTTCCTCCACAACCACTGTAGCCACACTCCCACTCCGTGTCAGCTGCTCAACCTCCCCCTTGGAATCAGATTCCAACAGGGGTGTGACATGGACTTTGTGGCTGCTGCTGATGCAGTTTTGCTTGCTTGCTTGTTTCTTTAGCCTTTTTTCTTAAGCAATCCCTGCTTAAAATAACTGCCTGTGGCCCTATAGAAATGGTTTTAGCTGTACAGGTAGTCTTCAACTTACAATTATGCCTTTAGCAATTGTTTGAAGTTACAATAGCACTGGAAAAAAAAGTCTTTATGACCAGACTCAAAGGACCACTTGAGCATCCCCAGGGCACATGATCAAGATTGGGTGCTTAGCAATCTGCATGTTTTTAATCACAGTTATAGCATCCCGGGTTCAATGTGATTGTCATTTATGACCTTCCCAGGGGCCTTTCGAAAAGCAAATTCAATGGGGAAATCCAGATTCACTTCACGACTGCATGGTTCACTTAACAACCATGCTAAGAAGGTCATAAAATGGAATGTGACTCACTTAGCAACCCCCTTGCTAAGCAATGGGAATTCTGATCTCAATTGTGGCTGCAGATTGAGGACTAGCTGTATTAGTGGCAAGTGCCACTAACTCTCCTCCTCCTTGAAAATGCAGGGACACCATTAACCTCATACAGCTACAGGGAGTCCTCGACTTATGACTACAATTGAGCCCAACATTTCTGTTGTTAAGCGAGACATTTGTTAAGTGAGTTTGACCTTTCTTGCCACAGTAGTTAAGTGACTCACTTAAAGTTAGTAACCCAGTTCTTAAGGGGATCTGGCTTCTCCATTGCTTATGCTTGTCAAAAGGTCACAAAAGTCCTTCTGGGTTAATCACATAACCTGTTGTGGTTCACTGGCAGCAGGTGCGGATGGCTGAGGTCTCAGAGAGCGAGGACTCAGATGAGGGGCCTGCGTGTGATGCAGGGATGGGGCCAGGACCACCAGGGAGTGGAGTGCTGCCTTTGGAGATTGTGGAGGCTGGCAGCAGTGATGAAGAGGTCCCTGAGGAGCCTGTGCCCAATGCGCATGCACACAGGGCTACTCGAAGAAAAGAGCAGCTGCAACAGCATGGGAGACTAGGGAGTAAGGCTGCAAGGTAATGGCCCCTCCCTGAGGAGATAAAAGCCAGCTGAGAAACTGGAGTTCTCTGCAGGAAGCAAAGAAGTTTTTGCACTCAAGCTTTGTGTACGTTGGGATTATCTTGGTTGGTGTTTGGAGACTCTTTGTGTTTGAAATATTTCTTAGTAACTTTATCTTGTGTTCTTGGTAGCCTTGCACAACCTTGGCAAGGCTCATTGTTATCAAAGACAATTAGTTTGAAATAGCCTTTTAACCGTGAAGGAACGGAATTCATAAAGAATCATTAAAAGGTTTTGCTGTTACCCCTGTTTCGTGTTTGCTTCCATTGAACAAGGTTTGGGTCGGAACATGACCTTGAGACACTGCAACAGTCATAAGGATGAACCATGTTGCCAAGCACCTGAATTTTGATCACATGATCATGAGGATATTGCTACAAAGGTCATTAAGTGTGAAAAATGGTTGCAAGTCCCTAGTTTCAGTGCTGTTGTAACTTTGAACGGTCACTAAATGAACTGTTGTAAGTTGAGGACTACCTGTACAGTGGAAGCAACCCATCAGAGCTACCCAGATATGGAGCTGCAGGCCCTAATTTCTGATGCTTGCTCAGGGATTATTGTATTCATTGCTTCATCCTGGATGCAGCTTTGGGGTTTAATGTTATTCAAAATATTGCCTGTGAATTAATAAAATAATCAATTATTAAAAGCCACCAACATTCCCTGGTGATTGTTTGCTGCAAAGTTAATGAATACACCTAGAAGGACTTTTGTGAGCTGAAGTAGAAATGTCTGGGGTTTTTAAACATTTATTTCAACAAAAAGATTCCATTTAGTGCTCTTTTACTGGCATTCACACAAAGTTTTTAACCATAAACTTGGAAGAGTTTAGTTTAGTTTATTGTCATTGCACCTCATACAACAAAATTAAATGCCATCTTCAGTGTACAAAATGAGAGAGATGGAAGAGGGGAGAGATTTGCTGGAAAAATGATATACAGTCCTCATCTTCTCAGTGGCCCTTTGCTGAATAAGCTATAATTGTCTGGATATGCAGAACAAGATAAGCCATAAACTGTGGTCTGCAAACCATGATGGCTGGACTCATACAGCTCTCTCTGCCTCAGACAAGCACACCCCATTTTGGCTTCTGCAATGCATGAATCAAGTCACTGAGATCCCTCCTGCCCGAGGGGAAAGAATTCTGCACAAAATCATTGGTTTTCTGCCCATTTTGAATGTAATGCATTGGGAGAAGATTTTTAAAATGATTAATGGTTCACTGCTACTATCAGTCGTAAAGCCACAGAGGCTCAGAGATGCAGTATCACATTATCCAGATGTTGTTTGTTACAAATAAATCCACACCTTCTGGCTGTAACAGCTGTTGGGTAAAGCCAAGTTTGGGACCAAATTAATAAATATTGTGGCTGAAATTTGAGTTTATGGTATCAAGAGACCGTTTTTGGTAGAATTTGAGAACAGGCCTTGAAGTAGGCAACACTTGTTTTAAATACAGGTAGTTCATTTAGTGACCAGTCAAAATTATTGTGATGACCTGGGACATGGCACAAAAGCAACATAGTCACATGAGTAAGAAAAGTTCCTTTAATACCTCCGAATTTCCCCCCAATGTCCAGTTACCTTGGACTGGAGAAAAATCTCTCCCAAAAACAATCTTTAAGTGGAGGAAATTCAGTCTGAAAAGAAAGTACATATAAACTGTAAATAAAAATCCACACAACCCACACTGCAGCAATTAACTTGACAGAGCAGCATAAGGAATTGCTGACTTCAAAGACCAACAAAACACACAATTGGGAAGATGCCAGGAACCAACAAGTTGCTGTGCGCAATCTCCCTTTTTATATACTGAGTTCCCAGCTGCAGGTAATGAAGGGAATCAGGACCCTTTCCTCCCCCATAAGCCACTCAACTCATGTTGCTCCCTTCTCTGTTCCTCCCTGCGTGCCCTAGGATGAAGAGGGGGTGGGCCTGGATCTTCCTCTGAATTCCCTCTACCTTGCCCTACCTCTCCCCTGCTCTGCCCAGCCGGACTTTGCCCTTCCCCAGTTTTTTCCACAGCCACCAGAGCCACACTCCCATTCCCTGTCAGCTGTTCGGCCTCCCCCTCAGAATCAGATTCCAACAGGGGCATGACAGTTATAATGCCACTGGAAAAAGTGACTTATGACCATCTTTCACACTTATAACCATTGCACCATCCCCATGGTCACATCAAAATTCACATGCTTGGCAACTGCTTCATATTTACGATGGTTGCAGTGTCCTGGGGTCATGTGATCACCTTTTGAAACCTCCTGACAAGCAAAGTCAATGGGTAAGCCAGATTCAGTTAACGATAATGTAACTAATTTAATAACTGCAGTGATTCCCTTAATAATTGTGGCAAGAAAGGTCATGAAATGAAGCAAAACTCCCTTAAATATGTCACTTAGCAACAGAAATTTTGAGCTCAGTTGTGGTTGTAAGTCGAGAATTACCTATATTTTACAATGCTTGTCCAGTGGCTTTTGATGGCCAAATCATGTTGGCTTTCATTTATAGTATACTAACTAGTAGCTACCAGCTGTCTATTCCTTCTTTCCATACTCGCTAAGGATGGAGTTGGGAATAAGACTTCCAGAACAAGTCAGCATTGATCAAGTCAGCATTGATCATAATGCAAAATACTTGATATGACAAAAAAAAAACCCACTTCTTATCCAATGCAAAACAGTCCAGTGTGGATTTCACAGAACTTCTTAGAGCAGGGGTCTCCAACCTTGGCCACTTTAAGCCTGGAGGACTTCAACTCCCAGAATTCCCCAGCCAGGCTTAAAGTGGCCAAGGTGGGAGACCCCTGTCTTAGAGGACCGAAATAAGTGTTCTTTCTGACTATAAACTCTAGAGATCTGGATGGAAAACATCTGATACACAGAGCTTTCGAGACCTAAAAACATACATGCTGGAATGCAAGCTGCAATATAGACCTCACACATTGATTAGCAAAACTCACAGCAGTGAACATATTGTTGATTCCCAATTGTTTAGCTAAATTGGTTCAGACACCAAGAGGCTTCTTTGCTTGTATTTCTTTGCCATCTGCAGGGAATGTTAGCCAGATGTATTCTAGTGCAGAGATTTGACACTCAAATGATTCCCTCTTGATTCGTATGCTGAGTTTATACAGCACACATGGCTAATATGTGATGATCTAGTTAGTAGCATAATGGTTGCATTCACACAACACACCAGGCTTGCCCAGTTTTCATTTTGATGTTATTTTTTGCTGAGATTGTGTCTTAGTATATTCTGCAAACCCAAATTTGTGGCCAGTTTATGGTTCAATGTGTTTTCTGAACCTAGAAATTGTGTTAACTGAGCCAACCATGGATAAACGCAAACCCAGATACTTGGTTAATTCAGATTTCCATGGATTTGGATGTTTACATAAACCTGGAAATATGTTGACAAATTATAGGAGTGTGCACCATATTCAGATCTCAAAACAAACACAGAATCATGGCAGCAAAACCTGATTCAGAACTGGAGTTATCCTGAAGCTTCATCAGACATTCAGGAGTAGGATTCAATTTTTTTAACAACCAGTTCTGTGGGCATGGCTTAGTTGGTGGATGTGGCTTGTGGTCATGTGACTGGGTGGGCATGGCTTGGTGGTCATGCTATTGGCTGGGCGTGGCCAACTCAATATCACTCACATCGAGGCACGCATCCCCTTGCCTAGCCTCTCATGATTGTGGGGATACTGCAACAGTCGTAAGTGTGAAAAATGGTCATAAGTCACTTTTTTCAGTGCCATTATAACTTTGAATGGTCACTCCACACAAGCAAAGTATCAGCAAAGGAGGGAAAAAATACTCCAGAGAAGTTCTAGAGACAGGAACTCTAGTCCTGCCAAGAATGTAATAAGGGTTAACAGAGAGGCAGTTTCTGTAAGCAACACCAGAATGTTTCCTTCCTGCCTTCCTTACAGGATTAGGCCAGTAATTTCTTCTAACAACCGATTTTCCAAACTGCTTAGAATGTTAACAACTGGTTCTAGTGAATAGGCGCAAACTGGTACAATCCCACCCCTGGAAGTAAGAGAGCAAGTACTATGTAGCAAGGAAAGGCTCCTTGAGAATAACTGCTCTGCAGTACTTAAGAGAGGAACAAAAGCTAGCAGCTGGGTTAGGGCGAGACTCTAGCAGGTGAAAATAATGACTTATAATTTCTAGCAAGTCCCAATCAGTGGCTTCTTCCTTGAAGGTTTTTCAAGCTTTGGTAACAGCAGATCTCCAATTTTCTCCCTGGACTTCACTGCTAACTTCATTCTGGTTAGTTTGGTTTTGTTTTATTGTATTTGAGCCTGGAAGGATTAGCAGTTTTAGCAGGTTTCTAATATTCTGTAGTACCAAAACACTTAAATTACCCACCCAGTAAGTAGTTGCCAAGACTGTGTTCTCCTAGGTAAGAATGGTCTTTTTCTAACTGTGAGGGGTGGTTTTATTACTGGTTTTTTTTATTACTGGCTGGGTGGCTGGGGGAATGGAAATGCCATCTTGCAGGGGCTGTTGTAGATTTCAGTCTTGGTGTCAGAAAGTACGGAAACCACATTTGGAAGAGATGGTTGGATATGGTCAGGTGAACATTGAAGAATGTTCAAGTTCTTCTACAATTGTGCCTTAATATTCTTTGACTGTGTCATCCTTTTCTGTCCTATTCCATTTTCTGTGTGTTTGTGTGGGCACCAACTGAGCAGCAAACTAAGTGGTTTTTAATGGTCTTTCATTTATCATAACTCTCTAGTTCCTGCACTTATCCTTCTGAAGTGTGGCAGATTTTTGCTTAGGGCTATTGCTGTGATGGCTACCCATTTTCATATAAATTGCTCAAAAGTCTGACAAGGGTATATTTTTCAGGATGTTTGAATTCTCAGCAGTTCAAAAATATGGGAGATGCACAATGCCTGATGACATCTGGATAGGGTCTACTATACAACCAACAACTTACAACTTCAGCTTGTAAATAGTTGTCTATGGAAAAATAAATAAAATTGTTGTCTATGGATAAATAAATCTCCCCTTCTCTCAAATGGTTGAGTTACTAGTTATTTCCTGTCTTAGGATAATCTCTCTGCGAGGCTAATTTAAATAAAAATGGGGCAGGAAAAATACCTCTTCTTTTGAACCCATAAACCAGAGGTGATATTCAGCAGATCTGGAGAACCGGTAGCAGAAATTTTGAGTAGTTTGGAGAACCAGCAAACACCACCTCTGACTGGCCCCACCCCCATCTCTTCTCTGCCTCCCATTGAGTCCCAGCTGATTGGCTGGGTCTTCTTTTGTTGCCCTGCACAGGAGAAAGGAGCTGGAAAGCAGGTTAGTGGGGTGGGGAGAAAATGGAGATTTTACAGTATCCTTCCCCTGCCACGACCACCACGCCACATCATGCTCATCAAGCCACGGCCACAGAACTGGTAGTAAAATTTTTTGAATCCCACCATTGCCATGAACTATAGAGTTCCATGTAAATGCATCTCTACCTGAGCAAGAAATGTGTTCATCTGAATCATGAGCTTCTTGTTAAAGGCAAATATTGTTATTGTCACCCAACTCAAATTTTAAAACTGAAAAAGCTCCTAAATAACTTTCTTTCATTGGAGAAATGAAGACCTGCCTTATTTTTACATGCAGGATAAGGGCAAAGCTTCAACTGCACAGTTGTGGCCCTCTTCTTCACTCCCTCCTTGTAGATACCCCTGAATACCTTCAAAAAGGTTAGATCCAGTAGAAGATAATATTTTTAGCTCAGGGTTGAACAATGGAGACCTTGTGGTTGAACTGATTGCAAGAATGCAAGTTGGGATCCCTTTAGAATTTAATCTCCTTAACTTCTATCACATGCAGTTCTACCTTGTGGGAATCTCCCATCAATAGCCAAATGACATTTCCATCAATAGCCTTCATTAGATGAATTTTGATAAACTCATGTCTTTCATATCTTGTTAAGCTACAATATGGGCTATTTTGTTCTGACATATCAGGTTGCAGAAAGCTAACAGTACAATTACTTTATAGTTCAATGACTGACCCTCAGAAAACCATAATTAAGCATGACCTTGGATGTGGTCAATACTGTACAGTCCAGCCCACTTCATAAAACTGTTACGTATGAAAACTTCTGTAATTGAGAATGTTCATATATGCCCTGAGCTGTCAGAAGAAAAGGTGGGACATAAATGTATTTGTTCATGAGATTTCTGTAGTCCCATATTTCCAAAGGACACTTGGTGATCTACCATTATCTGCAGTGTTCAAAGCACATTAAAATAACTTGGATCAATTTAGAAGAGCACCCAAGAAAACCCATAGAAATTATGTCAGCCATAAAGCAGCATAGCTGGCTAGGGAATTCTGGAAGTTGAAATCCACACATCTTAAACTAGGCAAGATTGAGAAACACGATTCTTCATTAGGAGAGTTGGCTGGGAATCCTGGGAGTTGAAGTCCATTCTTGTTGAAGTTCCCAAGATTGGGAAACACTGTTATTGAATTGACCTAGAATTGTTTTTGGGTTCTTCAACCACGGCTGTTCTTTTGAGCCAGATAAAACCCAGCTATGCCTACTACCTCTGTGTCTTCTGAATACACACAGCATGAATGAAAACGGTGTAGTAATTATTACTCTGCAGCCTTCTGAAATAAAAAGAATGGGAGGTTGCCATGGGAGCACAGCGGTGGCGGCAGCAACAATAACAGCTCATTTGTAAAAAGGCTTGAAATGTTCCCAAGTACAAATTACCTCTTGTTATAATAAATGGTGTTACGGACTAAGACTAAATTCCTGGTTGATCAGAGAGTCCAAAATTGTTGAGAAGAAGTCAATTGGGAGGACTCAAATCATTAACTTGGTTCAGGGAAAGAAGCTCTTCTGTGGGTTCTCCAAAGTCTTGGATCTGGGACTATGGGATCTCAGCCACAAAAATCCAAACTGCTCACTGGTGATTCTCAGGATTTTTGCAACTTGGACTCGGTAGCTCTCCTCGGTAGCGATAAGGTGCAACAGAAATAGAAGTTCAGATAGTCCTTGACTTGTAGCCATTTGTTTAGGGCAGGGGTCTCCAATCTTAGCAACTTTAAGACTTCTGGACTTCAACCCCACAAGTTGAAGTCCACAAGCCTTAAAGTTGCTAAGGTTGGAGACCCCTGGTTTAGGGGACTGTCCAAAGTTACAGCAGCACTGAAAAATTGACTTATAATCAAAGGTGCTTTTTCAAAAGGCAACTGGATTATGGTTTTTCCTTGAGGAAGATTATGTTTTGCTTCTCATCAGTGATGAAGCTTCTTGAATGAGAAGTGAAACATCTTCTTTCTCAAGGAAAAAAAACCTAATCCAGTTGCCTTTTCAGAGTGCTCCTGTCAACTAAAATGATACTCCTTTGGTCTTTTTAACTGCCAGAAAAAGAGAGCGGTGGGGGGGAAACAAGGCATCCCTTAAATGCCTAGATAATCACCCTGGCAGCCCAAAGTTGTCGGAGCATAAGAACGTTAAAGGAGAGCATGATGGATGACTCTTGGAGATGGATGGGTCCAATTGGAGAAGTCACACCCAGGGGATGGGGGGAAGATCAGGGTCAAGGGGGAAATGTATGATGTAATTTAGTGTCGGCTGCACCCAGCCACGCGCCAACATGGCAACTTCTAATAAATCAATTTTCTTTTCTCTGAGATGCAGCTAGAGACTTTTGATTTGAATGAGGATGGATTTGTTGGAGCCCTGACTGACTCCTTTGAGACAGCCGTGACTTGGATGACTGAGAATCCCCATAGACATAATCGATCCTTGCAGTTATGACTTTCAAAGCATCCGCACGGTCAGGTGACCAAAACTTGGGTGCTTGGCATGTGTATTTACAACTGTTGCAGTGCCCTGGGGTCATGTGATCAACATTTGCAACTTTCCCATTGCAAGTGTTTTGTTTATTTTTGGTGTATCAGGACAACCTAGTTTACCCAATTATGGGACCGAGCTTACCATTTCCACTTTCATTTTTCGGTCCCAATCCAGGAGCCTTTGCAGGCAGTTGCTTTCACAACAAACTATTTTTGTGTTGAATTTATATTTACCAACAAAGAAATAAAGGGAGACTAGTATAGATCGGTTTCAAGCTATTTAGCTCTCGTTAGCTAGCTATACCCTTCTGGGATTCAAACCCAGGTTACTTGCATATTAGGTAGATGTATTAACCTCTAAGCCAAGGGCTCTCCTCGCTTTGTTGGTTATACCAGGGGAGAGATTAAAGTTTTTTTCCGGTGAGACCAGTCTATCATGGCAACCCGGTCTATCCAAATATGGGACAGACAAAGCATACTGCTTTCCGCTTCTGCCTTTGAGCCCCAATCCAGGATTGCAGCCCCACTGCAACTGTTAATTTCAGATGCATTTATTATCCCTTCCTCAGGCTCAGCCTGACCATCTGCATCTAAATTTTTTTTTTTTGTCTCAGCAGTAGATGCTAATAAACAGTCTTGTCCTCTTCCTGTCCTGCATCTTTTCCTACTGAGAAATCACCACAGGTGCTAATTTAAAGAAATGGAAAGTTAACTCGCAATGGCTAATGCTAAAAATAACATTATTATGCATTTGACTGTTTATGTTCATTCCTCCTCTGACATAATTTGATTTCTATCTTTTATCTGTTGTTTGGACAGTTCTCTCCTAAATTTAACCATTTCACCCCAGAACCTAAAACTTATTTTTAAATATACTGCGAATTAAATTTGACTGGTTGGTTTTAAAAAAGAAAACACATATTCTTGGTTGGAATAGCCACCCTGTTACATCACGTTATACTAGGTTTTCATCATTTTTACATTTTCAGCATTCATGCTGCTTCCTCTTGCTGGGAAATCCTTGTGAAGTTCATTAGCCAGAATGTGTAGACTATTCAGCTGTGACCAGTGGTGGGATTAAAAATTTTTTACTACTGGTTCTGTGGGCATAGCTTGGTGGCCATAGTATGGCTTGGTGGGCATGGTTGGGTGGGCGTGGCAGGGGAAGGATACCGTAATATCTCTATTCCCACCCGGGGAAGGATACCGTAAAACCTCCATACCCACTCATTGCAGGGGAAGGTTTCTGCAAAATCCCCATTCCCTCCCACCCCACTAACCTGCTTTCCAGCTCTGTTCTCCTATGCAGGGCAACAAAAGAAGACCCAGCCGATCAGCTGGGACTCGGGAGGCAGAGAATAGATGGGGGCCAGTCAGAGGTGGTATTTGCCGGTTCTCTGAACTGTTCAAAATCTTCGCTACCGATTCTCCAGAACTGGTCAGAACCTGCTGAATACCACCTCTGGCTGTGACACCCAGGGTGCACCTCAAGGAGGCTAGTCTACTATGTATCCTACATTGCATGAAGAACATCATCTCGAGAGCACTGCTGTCCAATGGTTGGGTGATATTTGGCTGAAGGTTTAGTCACTCCAGTAACTACTCATACATAATTTAATTGTATTCATAATCTTATTCATCACTCATCTGGGGTGTTTTTACAATAATCCGTTGCTCTGGTTTTTTATAGTTTGATGCACATTTTTATGTTTCTGTAGATTTTATGCTACATTTACTATGCCATATAAAATAACAACTTTTAAATTCAGGTGTGGAAATGTTGCTCTTATTGAGGCAATATTTTTGGCCCATCAACCTTGAAGGTCTGCAAGTTGTTTTTAGCCCAGATGTTAATGGACAGCAACTCCCTTCATCCCAAGCCATAGTTGATGCACACTGTAGTCCAATAACATCTTACACCGGATGTGAATAAGAAGAAACATTACATTCAAGAATCTGTAGAAGAGTGAGCTCCTTGGCTCAGTGCTGCTCACACCTACCTAACTCAGCATATTCCAACTGCTTTCATTTCCATTTTTTAAGGTTCACACATTGCCCAATCACAAGCAATTCTTAGCAGCTTACACTCCAGGGCCATCAGATTAATATAATACAAAAGGAACCCCAATACAGCATACAGCGTACAGCATACAGCGTCACATCTCCTCAAAAAGTTCTTGATTATGAGTCCCCTTGAGGTCAAGTCTTGGAAGAGGCCTTTGTGAGCTTAGATACTAGTTGGAATAGGTGGTGTCAAAGATACACAGCAATCCTGGGAGTTACAAGCAAGATTATCATTTTCATTGTGCTCGCTGATGCTCCGTAAGTATGAGAGATTGGGCAGAGGATGAAAAAGCTGGTGATGAATCAGTTAACACCTTATCTCTTGAAGCCCTTCATGGCACAGAGCAGGTCCCTGCCATTACAAGCTATCTTGTGGGACTGAGGAAGTGTGCCACCTTCTGGAATAGCATCCCTTAGAGAGAGATCTATGCAGCCCTCTTTCCCTGGAATTCTGGAAAGCTGTTAAGATCTGGCTTTCATCTGTGGACTTGGGTTGATGTGTTAATGGCACCCCTGTCTTGTGTTGATAGCATTGTCATGGCTGTTTTTATTCCAGGATCTCATACTTTTTTTATGTTTTGGGTAGTTTTAACTCTGTAGTTGGATTTTGTGAGCTGCCCAGAGTCAACACATTCAAAGAGATTTCTCCTTGATTAACTCACAAGTTTGTTAGTTCATTCATTCATTCATTCATTCAATTTCAGTGGCCTCCCATCACATACAAGTGACTCCGATCAGCCAGCAATCATAAAATCAATTAAAACCAAATGCAACACAATAGAAAAAAATCAAACATAGCAGCTGAGAAAAATCATCACCAGGAAACTGGTCCCTGAACACATTTGGGAAAATGTGCCAGGACATGCTTTTACATTT
This sequence comes from Pseudonaja textilis, assembly GCF_900518735.1. Next base: position 7,638,963 of record NW_020769327.1, on the reverse strand, counting down.
CTTAATCTCTATGTCAGACTAGCCTTAAAGTTTTTGGACTGATGTCCATGTTGTTCTTGCTAGTTTGTTCTTCCCAAATACGGGGACGGGGTGGGCGGGGTTGACAGTTGCAGTGATACCTGGACACCCCTTTCCAAGCCACCTCTGGAGAGGCTGTCTGGCAAAGCAAGGAGGGGCTCTGTTGCGCTTAGTAAAGATATAGATGGATCTCTCATTTTTATGTACAGGCATTTATATTGCATAGAATGGAATACTTTATTTGACCAAGCACGAATAGACCCTTAAGGAATTTGTCTCCGGTACAGAAACACTCGGTATACATACAAAGCAACAGAACAATATCAGAAAAAGGGGGAATAAAGGAGACAATAAGGATAAATAATACTGCAGCCACACTACAGGGGTTAATATATGTAAACATTAGATGGCACTGAGAGAATTAAATGCTCAGCAGAATGATGGCACAAGGGGAAAAAAACTGTATCTAGTTGTTTTGGCACATATACATACACACACATATAGACAGACTGAAGTGTTTGCTTGCTGCTGATTCGGCTATCAGCAGAGTTTCAGTCTGACCTATTAACAATATATTGTAGCATCATATTATCTGAGTGCTCATCTGTTCTAAGTCAGGAGGAGGCATCCTTTCCCAGTTAGAACATTCAGCCAAGAATAATTGAGGCAAAAATGACAAGGAATATCAATATTCTCTGCAACTGATGTAAAGCTCTGCAGCTAGGCTGTTGATGGGAAATATCGTTCATGGGAAAGAGTTGGGCTGGCTCTCCTCTAACTGAACCAGGTTAAATCACCTGCGCTGAGGTACCAAGGCCTGTAGTGCATCAAGGACTGATAACTGATGACCACCTTGGCCTCATGTAGAACCATAATCCCCTGGTCTGTAGATGGAAAGGAAGACCTTGGTCCGGGTCAGTGGTGGGATTCAAATTTTTTTACTACCGGTTCTGTGGGTGTGGCTTGGTGGGTGTAGCGTGGCTTGGGCGTGGCTTGATGCATGTGGCAGGAGAAGGATACTGTAAAATCCCCATTCCCTCCCCACCCCACTAACCTGCTTTCCAGCTCTGTTCTCCTGTGCAGGGCAACCAAAGAAGACCCAGCCAATCAGCTGGGACTCGATGGGAGGCGGGGAATAGATGGGGGCAGGGCCAGTCAGAGGCGGGATTTGCCAGTTCTCTGAACTACTCAAAATTTCTGCTATCGGTTCTCCAGAACTGGCCAGAACCTGCTGAATACCACCTCTGGTCCAGGTATCCCAAACACGTGACCCCTGTTTATAAAAAAGGGCTGAGATGAGTGGGCTCAAGTCCATTTATTTGCCTCAGCTTTTGGTGCCTGGACTTCTAAGTATTATTTCTCTCATCCATTAGAATTCACCAGTTCTGGTGTTCTGTGCTTTAATTTGCATTTTTTCCTAGTCTAACTGGTGAATTTGTTGGATCTTACTGTGGAATTGCTTTCAATCAGAAGAATGGTCTTTTAAAAATTAATAAAAATGTGGCTAGGGGTTCCCTGTCGGCAATGAAAATATGATCTTTTATATTTGTTTGTCCCAACTAGGATAATTTCTTCTGAAAGTTGGATGTTTCTGCAAACAAGTTGATTGTGGGCCATCAAGATGGAATCAACCACATAGGTAGAATTTTTATCCAGGTTGATCTGTTCCCAACCTGTTTCTTCAGAGGTCCCATGGTGCACCCTTCACTGTAATTAAGTCCCTGCACCACGCTGCTGATCCTCTCATCTCTTCATAACTCATTGGAAGAGTTAAAACATTCTAACACTGGCAACACCAGAGGTGGCATTCAGCAGGTTCTGACCAGTTCTGGAGAACCAGTAGCAGAAATTTTGAGTAGTTTGGAGAACTGGCAAATGCCACGACTGACTGGCCCCACCCCCATCTTATTCTCCACCTCCCATTGAGTCCCAGCTGATTGGCTGGGTCTCCTTTTGTTGCCCAGCACAGGAGAATGGAGCTGGAAAGCAGGTTAATGGGATGGGGAGGGAATGGGATTTTGCAGTAACCTTCCCCCAAGAGAAAGGAGGGAATGGGGATTTTATAGTATCTTTCCCCTGCCACACCCATCAAGCCACACCACGCCCACCAAGCCATTCCCACAGACCCAGTAGTAAAAAAAATTGAATCCCACCACTGGGCACCACCACACAAGAACTCAATTTATTGAAGAGTTTAAGCATGTTTTGCCTATCTAGACATTGTGATCTATAAACCAAGGTTTACAAGTTAGCATACTATATAAATCTAGCTGTTGTTTGTTCAATAAACCATGGTTTATTGTTATAGTTAAGTTCTTAATTTGAACAATATGGAAGTGGAGCAAAGCTGCAGTTGGACTGTGAAAATTTACCTCTCCGTGACGGCCTGGCTTGCAAGAAGTATGAAAGGAAAATGCAAATCAAATGGCTCCGGATTGGCAGGGCATACAGCTCTCTGACTGTGAGCCCAAGAGGCAAGTAACATGCAAGCAATTGTGGCACAGATGTGTAGGTTTTCTGATAAACTGTCTCAGAGTAGCTAATGGCAAAACAGGAAGCACTTAACTGAACAGCAGGCAGTGCTGATTAGCTAGCAGAAATGTGATGTTTTGGAAGAGTTGGTGGGAAGACAATCGCAAGAAGCGAAGCCAATCTCTTTAATGCACTCGTCCGTCCTCTTTTTTTTTCCATTTTGGTTTTCTGAATTGCCAGCCAATGGCTGGAATTTGCCAGTTGCTGTTCTTGGGATACAGGCCTATCTCAGATGGCTCCATGCCACAGACTGAGAGAGCCCAATTCAGTACAGCTGTGCCATAATATCCTTCGCTCTCTGTATCATGCTGCGTGAACCTAGTTTTTTGCCGGGCTCCAAAATCCAAGACAGACACATTGAGACTCTTCTGTGTAGTTACCTTTATTGTTCCTCCCCTGCAGACAGTATCTTGCCAAGCTAAAGCAGACTACTTGCATCATAAAACATATACTCTAGGAACAACTAGGGAGGAATCATCTCTTTCTCCCACACAAAGTACTGCACTGTCTTTTACTCCCCTGGAATGCAGCCCCTCTCTCCTTGGAATCCGGACGATATTCTACATTCCATTTTTTAATTTTGTGACCATAGAGTTGGACTCGTCATGTTGGAACCCAGCGAGTAACAGCTTACTGCAAAACTGGAGGCAAAACCGGTCAAACAATGGCTTAATCCAATGAATAAGCCATGTTAATGGCTACCCAGGCTGCCCAAGCCATTTCCCCCCCACTCAGTGTTGTAGTCTTCTATTTTTCTGAGGTTGGGTGGGGATGATGTGGCACCAAGATGTGGCATCAAGATGTGACACCAAGCTGGAAAGTCTTGAGTGTTAATTCTCCCATGAGACATCTTGACTCACCATCAAAGTTACATGTTGTTCATCTGATGTACCCTGGAGCTTAGATCTGGGACTTGGCAATCAAAGCAAGCATTCATTCTTGATGGCATTCCTTGGAATCTTTTCTAGCGCCAACGTTCAAAATCTCAGTGCTTTTTTTTTAACTCACTCAATGTCCGACTTTCGCTGAAAGTGTCCCCAGGAAAATTATGGCTTGCACAATTGTAATCTTTATTGGCATAGACCCCCCTCAAGACACCTGAATATCTTTTCCAAGGCCTTCGTGGCTGCTCTACCAAACATGAGTTGAAGGTGTATTTCTTGGCTGCTGGTTCCTTTATAGTCGTTCCTAAGAGGCAGAAGTTCTCCACCATTTCAACAGCTTCATTCTTCATTCCTTGACACTTGTCTGTGGTAACTGAGTCATAACTCAGTGGGAGGGGACAGCTGAGTTTTGTGCATAGACTCAATTCTGTTGTTCTTTGGGAATTGAGGCAAGTGGAAGATGAGATGTGTGGTTGAATGTAAAAAAACCCCTCAAACTGATTTCTCCAGGAGCAGTCAGAAAAGTCAAGATAGTGCCCGCAACCCTTCCTTATGTGCATTCTACATGTGACATACCTAAAAAAGAACTTCAGGTAAATGATCATGATAACTACCACACACCCCACTCCTGTGGGAAACTCTTGGCTGAGTATCTTTATTGTAAGAGTCCTTTATTAGTCATTGAGATATCCCCAAAGAATTTTACAGCATGATATAGTGTTCGATGTGTTTGGAATTTTCCTCTTCTGAGAACTTCTGGCTATTCCTAATGCTCACATCTGGTTGGTTTTCTCAGATCCCCAGAAGCCAGAGCAGAGTAATTGGATACACACCAAATAGGGCACTTTCTCCTCCTGAATCCTGGTCAATACACCCAGGCAGGGGGAGCTCAAGTGTGAAAGTATCCTTGGATCCTTGTACAGGCCCAAGAGAACTAGATCTGGGCCTCATTATGCTCTACAGAACCGTGTCTATTTGTTCCAAGGCAAAGGAACTGACAATCTGGGGAAGATTCCTGTATGATAGGCAAAATGTAATAAAGTAGTTAGCCTGAACTCTAAGCTGAGTGGATCGGACTGCTTGTGCCATACGGAATGTCAATTCATAAAATATTTCTCTGGTCTTTTAAAGAGTTGCCAACAGAAAGGGAGGGGGGAGCAGAGGGCAGCTTGCATGCCATAAATGTTTTCAAAGATAGTTTCTAGGTGACGAAAGTTTCTGCCGAGCAAAATTCTAACCAGAGAGCATGATTGATGACTCTTGGCTATGGAGGTGTCCCATTGGAGAATATGAGTTACAATATATCCAGGGGTGGTGGGAAACCAGGGTCAAGGATGACAATGAATGATGTGTCTCAGAGTCGGCTGCACCCAGGCAGCATCAGCATGTCTTCTAATAAATCATCTTTAGGTTTTGGAAGTTTGCCTTGAGACTCATGGTTTAAATGGGGGTAACTCCCAGAGCCCTGACATGGTCACAGTCCCCCTCCGAGATTCAGTATTGAGCCCTGAGCCAGAATGAAAGTGGTGAAGTATAGAAAGGAGTTGCCTGTACAACAATCTGGGAGGGGGAGTTCCAAGTTTGAGCTGTGGTGATTAGAATGCAGTACTGCAGGCTACATCTGCTGATTGCCGGCTGCCTGCAATTTGGCAGTTCGAATCTCACCAGGCTCACAGATGACTCAGCCTTCTGTCCTGCTGAGGTGGGTAAAATGAGGACCCCGATTGTTGGGGGCAAATAGGCTGACTCTGTAAATCACTTAGAGAGGTCTGTAAAGCACTGTGAAGTGGTATGTAAGTATAAGTGCTATAGATATTGCAGATTAACTCTGCCCACTGCCAGAAGTTTGATCCTGACTGATCCAATATTGAACTATATGTTTGATTTGGATATCTTTACCATTCCTGAAAGAGCACACACAAAGTATTGAGCCTCTGTGGCACAGTAGTTAGAGTGCAGTACTGCAGGCTACTTCTGCTGAGTGCCGGCTGCCTGCAATTTGGCAGTTCAAATCTCACCAGACTCACGGATGACTCAGCCTTCCGTCCTTCAGAGGTGGGTAAAATGAGGACCCAGATTGTTGGGGGCAAGAGGCTGACTCTGTACAACAACTTAGAGAGTGCTGTAAAGCACTGTGAAGTGGAGTATAAGTCTAAGTGCTATTGCTATGGCGTTCAGTTTATTTACAGCAGTGTTTCTCAAACTCGGCAACCTTAAGGGGTGTGGACTTAAGTTCCCAGAATCCCCCAGCCAGCATAATGATTGGGGAATTCTGGGAGTTGAAATCAACAAATGGTTGAGAAACACTAGTTTACAGCAACCCTATCTTACATTTAGTCTGTGTTCAATTAATGTTCCATCTGCAATCAATAGACACTTTAGTCCTTTTTCCTGAGCCAAGACTCAATCCATCTGTGGGGAGCAACGTGCCAAGTGATATCGGGTGCTGTGAGCAAGGGGGACCCCCAAATAGTTTGGGCTGTGCATTTTCTGTGGGTGTGTCACCCTCCATTTCCCCTGGCTTTCTTGTGTGTATTTTAATTCCCTTTTTTCTTTCTCTTCCATCAGCCCCTTCCCCACTTCAGCGGGGAACGAATCATTGCTTTTGCCAAAGATTCAGATTGATTCTGGCACAGGCTATTTGAAATTGAGCCAAAGTCTTATAAAATCTCCAGCCCTGTTCTTGTCAGTTATTTAGTGCCTCAAAAAGTAACTAAAGTCATTTTTAAGTCAAAGGCGGACACCTCTGTGTAGTTTTCTTGACAGCCGGTAGAAGCAGCTTGCTATTGCTGCGTTTGCGGGGGAGTATCTGACTCCCTGGTCTCATCTCCAATCCCAGGGTTTCTGAGTGGTCTTCCATTCAAACGCTAATTATGCCTGACACGCCGTACTTTACACATACAAAACACACATCAATTGATCTCTCTTAGCCCAGCCAAGCCCACAAAATCATTGTCGTTGGGGGGAAAATAGAAGGAGGGATCATGCCTTGAGTTGTACAGAATAAAAGTGGGATATATACGTCCAATAAATTGATTACAGGTAGTCCTTGACTTATGACTGCAATTGAGATAGAAAGTCCATTGCTGAGCAAGGTGTGCACATTACTGTACAGAGTGATGGGATGGCTGAGGTTTAGGAGTCCCTGTACTAGATCTTTAACCTCATTAATGTATAATTAATCTTACCGATTAAAGTTAAATTGCTGAGGTTGAGAAACACTGATCTAGATCAGCGGTTCTTAAACTGGAGTTAATTACCCCCAAGGGAGTCATTTGGTCAAATCTTGGGTTAATGGAGCAATTTCCAAAGTCTTGTTTGGAAGTCTTTCAAGAATCCAGGTTGAGGCTGTTGCTGTATAAGCACTTGTCTAAAACAACAATGCCGTTTAGAGTGCAGGTAGTCCTCGCTGAACGACTCTCCTTGAGATTGACAGCTCCACTGCTAAGGGACATGGTCACTAAGCGGGGGAAATCATTTGACCCCACCAGATTTACAGCCTCACTTCTGCTTCCCTCATGAAGTAAAACTGCAGTTGTTAAGCAAGACATCATGGGAGAGCAACTCGTGACTTTACCGCTGGCTTTGTCATTCATGCTACTTGTTAAAAGCCAGTCACAAAGCGTACAGATGGCAACCCTGTGATCACGAAACACGGCAATGACTGTCAATGCGAGGGTTGGTTGCAAAGTTGTTGTTTTTCCTTCAATCCTTGTAACCTTGAACACTTGCTAAAAGAGGCCGTTGTTAAGCAAGGACCATCTGTAACCGGGTCAAGCAATTCCCGTAGCCAAATGATTACATAGCTACAGGGTAGGTAGGTAGGTAGGTAGGTAGGTAGGCAGATAGATAGATAGATAGATAGATAGATAGATAGATAGATAGATAGATAGATAGATAGACAGACAGACAGACAGACTGACTGACTGACTGACTGACTGACTGACTGACTGACTGACTGACTTGATAGCCCAGTGGTTAGAGTACAGTACTGCAAGCTACTTCTTCTGACTGCCTACAATTTGGCAGTTCAAATCCCATCAGGCTCAAGATTGACTCAGCTTTCCATCCTTCCAAGGTGGGTAAAATGAGAACCCAGATTGTTGGGGGCAAGAAGCTGACTCTGCAAACCGCTTAGAGAGGAGTGTAAAAGCACTGTGAAGCCGTATATAAGTCTAAGTGCTATTGCTGTTGATAGATAGACAGATAGATAGATGATAGATAGATAGATGATAGATAGATAGATAGATAGATAGATAGATAGATAGATAGATAGATATAAATAGAGAGATGATAGATGGAGAAAGAGAGAGACAGACAGACATTGAGCCCAACATTTGCAGTGCTGAGTAAGATAGTGATTGAAGTTTCGCCCATTTTACAACCTTTCTTGCCACAGTTGTTAAGTGAATCACTGCAGTTGTTTAATTAGTAACACAGCTATTAAGTGAATCCGGCTTCCACACTGACTTTGCTTGTCAGAAGGTGCAAAATGTGATCACATGACCCCAGGACACACCAGCCATCATAATTATGAGCCAGTTGCCCATTATCTGAATTTTGATCACGTGGCCATGGGGATGATACAATGGTCATAAGTATGAAAAACTGTCCCAAGTCACTTTTTTCCAGTGCTGTTGTAACTTGAAACTGTCACAAAACAAATTATTGTAAGTCAAGGACTATACGTGTACTTATATGCGTATGTATATGTGTCTATGTGAGAATATTAACCACTGGAATCCTATTTCAAGGGAGGGCAACAGCTGAGCCATTTCTCAAGATTTTGTGCTTGTGTAATGTAGCCAGAATCTGAAAAGTCTCCCTGCATTGAAATTGCAGGTTTTTTTAGTGGCGCTGTGTACCTTCAAAACAGACTCCCGAAGGGGGAGTGAGTTGTAACGACACAAGTCTCTCTCTGATCATCTGATTCTTTTTGACTCTTCTCTGCTTTGATGTTGACATAAAGCTTATGGGGAAAAAATGAACAGTTGCCAGGAAGCCAATCTGCAGTCTTTGATACTCTGCTTCGAAGGAATCTTGACATGGCCTTTTCAGACTTTGCTCCTCAGATTTGGTGGAGGATGGTGGTGGCGGTGGTTGGGGAATAATGATTTCAACTCCCTAGGCCCGTGATGGCAAACCTATGGCACACGTGTTACAGGCGGCACGCAGGGCCATTTGTGCCGGCACACGAGCTGCAGGCAAACTTACCTCACTGCATGTGCGCGCCTCACAGCTGATTTTTGGCAGGTTTGAGGCCTTTTTCAGCCTCCCAGAGGCTTGAGGAAGGCTTCTGCAGGCTTTGCAGGCCAAAAACTAGGCCTGTTTCATCACTTCCTGATTTTCCGAAAATACCAGAAGTGACGAAACGGGGCTAGTTTTCAGCCTGCAAAGCCTGCAGAAGCCTTCCTAAGCCTCTGGGAGGCTGAAAAAAGCCTCAAACGGGCCAAAAATCAGCTGTGAGGTGCGCGCATGCAGTGAGGTACGGTTGCCTTCTGGGTGCTGGCACATGAGCACGAGTGTGCAAGAGCGTGCACAATTTTTGGCACAGGAGCCCAAAGAGATTAGCCATCACTGTCCTAGGCGCAGCGCTCCTTGTTGTAAAATTGGGTTTCTCAACCTTGGCCACTTTAAGATGTGCAAACTTCAACTCCCAGAATTCCCCAGCCAGCATAGTTTAGCAACCACATCATTTATTTAACAACTGAAGTGATTTGCTTAACAACCATGGCAAAAAAAAAAAAAAGGTCATAAAATTGGGTGTAACACTTCACATCCAAGTTGCATAGCTGGCTAGAGAATTCTGGGAGTTGAAGTCCACACATCTTAAAAGTGGCCAAAGTTAAGAATCACTGTGTAGAGGACCATAGAGATGGCCTAGGCTAGGGGAAATTATGCAACAGCAATGAACGAAAGTTGATTTAAGGAAGTTTAGCGGAAGGGGAACCAATGTCCACTTTAAGAAGAGGAAGGAAAAATACCGTCAAGCTTTCAAGATTCTCTTACTCTAGCCTAGATCAAACCAGTTGAGGTACACAATGACTTGCAGTCTATTTCCTGTTAGGCTACCTTCAAAGCACAGGTGGTCTTCAGCAGGTTCTGATCAGTTCTGGAGAACCAGTAGGGGAAATTTTGAGTAGTTTGGAGAACTGGCAAATCCCACCTCTGACTGGCCCCGCCCCCATCTCCTCTCTGCTTCCCATTGAGTCTGGATGGTGGGGAATGGAAGGATTTATATTCCTTGCAGACAGCTGGTCATTTGCATTCTTTTAGAGAATGGTTAAGGCCACTTGGAAGTTTATCTGTGTATAAATCCTTCCACTCCCCACCATCCAGTCAGAGTTGAAGAAGCTTCTTGGATGAGAAGCGAAACTTCTTCAAAGGAAAAAAAAAAAAGTCCAGCTACCTCTTGAAAAAAAGCACTTTTGGGACAACCATGACTGGATGACTGAGAATCTCCAGAGACAGAGCTGTGGTCATTTTTTCCACTTCGAATGTCTGAAGAGAATTCCCTCCTATGGAAGCAATTCCCTTTTCCCAGCCCCTTCCTTTTCGCTGCTGAGCTGTTGCTCCTCCCCCTGAAGACAATATCCCAATATACATCTGATTAATTAAACCGCCTACGCAAAGATCCCTTCCCAGGAGCGTCTTTGTTTATTAACCTTCCCTTGTTCGGTGGTTAATGGTAGATTCAAAGCAGGGAAGCTGGGGGGGGGGTGGGCGGGGGGAGGCGAGGAGCAGGAGATCAGAAATAATGACGTTTATAAATGAAGGCAAGCGAAAAATGCAATCTGCTTTCATCTCGTTAACAAGTTCTTGGTCTGCCTCACTTGGAGGAGTGGCGGGGATGGTGGGGAAAAAGGAACAGGAGAGAGAGAAAAAAAATATTTCCTCGGATTTGCTTTCGATTAGGAAGGCATAAAGACAGAATAAATCAAAACTGTTTTTCATATTTGGGGAGGAGGGCGTGTTGAGTCCGACTGGCTTGTTACGACCACAAGTGAGCCCAAATTTTTTGTTGCTAAGTGTTGGAAGAAATGTCCATCTTGGTTCAATTCCAAGTGGGGAGAAAGACACCGGAAATATGGAAGCGGCTTGGAAAGAAGGTTTATTGATGAACAGGACCACATGCCTTGGAGATCCTGAGCAGTAAAAAGGAAAGAAAACGCTGAGAAAAGGTGATCATATGACCCCAAGGCACAGCAACCTGTCAGCTTTGGAAGCCATATTCCACGCTGCCACATAGCTTGAGAAAGGGGGTGGGTGGGGGTGATTTCAATTAAGTAGCTCTAAGTAGACAAAATAAAATTCTTTTGTTAGTTCAAGGTCATTGAGTGTGGCGCAGGATGAAATAAGGATCTTACTTTTGGATGGATGGTGATTGGGCCATGTGATGTGATGACAGCCAAGGGGGGATGGATTTGTAGTTTGGGAAATTGCGGGAAAACCCGAAAACGTTTAGATTCGGGATTCCACAGATGTGCCAGGTGCTATTCTAATAAAGGTACTTTTGAGATATGTTGGTCTCGGAATTACTGATTGGAATGGAGGTTTGCTTGGAACACTGACACAACCATTATAAATACACTCCCATTGCCAAGCATCCAAATTTTGATCATGTGATCATGTAGATGCTGCAACGGTTGTATAAGTCACTTTTTTCCCGTGTTGTCATAACTTCAAATGGTCACTAAATGAATGATTGAAGGATTACCTTTATAGTTTATTATAAAGGTAAGGTTGAGGAATACCTTTATAATTTATTAACAATTAGCAGTGTCCAGTGTCTTTTCTTATTTGCCAGGAAACATCTGGACAAACATTTTGCATGATTTTAGACAATCCACATGCCCCTTGGTTTGCCTGTTTGTTGGTTTGTTCCAGTTCTCATCACTCATAGAGTAACAAACACGACCTCTAGATAATATGCCATTTAGTTAAATAAGCTTACAACAAGCCATGGTTATAAATTGCTTAAACTGCACTTCTCTGACTGCTGCTTGCTCTGTGTCCTGCCCCTGGTGGAGACTGACTCTGAGGGAGAGGAGGAACAGCCAACAGGGAATGGAGGTGTGGCTCCGGAAGTTGTGGAGGAGGCTGCGGAAGGGCAGAGGCCGGCTGAGCAGTCAGAGGACCCAGGCCCATCCCCTCTCCATCCTAGGGCACGCAGGGAGGAGAGGATAAGGGAGAGACATGGTTTACTGGGGAGGAGAGGGCCTTGATCCTCTTCATGGGCTGTAGCTGTGACAACTGGACAAGAGGACAGACATGCGTACGGGCGAGTGCTGGAAACAAAGCATGGAAATATCTCTAGTTTATGGTTCCTCTCTGAGTTTGGCGTCCTTCCCCATGTGTGTTATCTGTGGACATCCTCCAGCCCTTATCTTGCCTTGTTTGTGTTGCTTTTTTTCCTCCTTCTTGTAACTGTTTGTGTGGGAGTTTTTTTGTCTTCCATCAAAGATATTTGGAGCTTGGAAGCAAAATGAAGGAATAAAGGGGGCTTTACCTGTTTTCTGTGACTGTGTTTTTGTTTTGTATCCCACCCTGGGTCATCACACTCTGCAATCAGGTTTGGATATCAATATCATACTAGGCTGAACTATACAGTAACTGGGTTTATGGTATCACAAACTTGTTTATTTGATGTGAGTGGCTGTCTTACCCCATGGCACCCCTAGGTGGCAGCACCTAGCTGATCGAGAGAGCTCAGCAGGATCAGTTTTGGTTAAAGATTGGATGGGGGAATAATCAGAAAAATCCACACTGGAGATTTAAAAAACAAAAAACAAAACCAACCCAGAAGAGGGCACTAATAAACCATTTGGCATATTTGAAGGTACCTTTTTGCAAAGATCACGTGGCTCCTCATAAGCACTGATGATGTTCCCTAGTTTGGGTTAATGAAACGTCTGCAAGAAAACAGCCAAGCTCAGAGAACAGCAAGGACCCCTCGTGTGGCTACTGCATGTCTTAAAGAATTGCAGTCAAGGGCTACAGATACCTACAGACATGTTCCTGTGTGCTCTGAAGCAATTTCTGGAATCAGATCCAAAATGCTGCACAATCTATTACGGTTGGGAGGTTGGGTTGGCACCTAAAGTCTATTTTGTTAATAAATGATACATTATACAAATGGAAGATGATTCACGGGAGACAAAGTACCAGATTGAATGTAGGTCTGGTCAGATTGATTTTGGCACCACGGGAACGAGAGATTTGGCCACAAGGCAGCAGCCAACCAGCTGAGCTTCGGAGCAAAGCAGATTAGGAGCATTAAAAAGAAGTTGAAAATGAGAATGTGGACGCCTTTCATTAGCATCCAAGACTGCCCTGCTAGAACAGTGGGTGCACATGTTCCTTGATGCCTGCCTGGCCTCGGGTTGAGAGCATGACAGCCATAGGGGAAACTTGGTATACAGGTAGCCCTCAATTGAGCCCAAAATGTATGTTGCTGAGATGTTGGTTGAGTGAATGGGTTCCAATTTACGACCTTTCTTGTCACAATTACGAAGACAATCACTTTTATTGGTAAAATAAAAAATAACATGGTGGCGTTGGAAGTTAAAATCCACCCCTCTCTTAGGAAAATAAAATATTCTAGGCTGGTGTCACTAACCTTTTGGACCTCAGGGACCACCAAACTCATAATTTTAAACCTCACGGACCAGAGACCCTGGGAAAATCCCCCAAAAAGTCTGCAGGAAAATTCCCCACCCCGTTTTCCTACCAATCGATCATTCTTTATTTGGGATCTCAGGATACCATCTCCAGCTCCATTGTCAGGGGTGGAAAGAGAGAGAGAGAGAGAGAGAGACTTTTGGCTTCATGCAAGGAAAGCAGCAGAGGCAGCAAAAGTCTTTCTTTCTCTCCCCCAAACTCTGCTAGAAATGAGTCTTTGTGAGACTTGTCATGCTGACGCAACCTCTTGGAGCAAGGATGCCTTGCAGGGTCCCAAAGACTTATTTCTGGTGGAGTTTGGGGGAGAGAAAGAAAGACTTTTGCTGCTTTCCTTGCATGCAGCCAAAAGCAAAAGAAGAAAGAAGTGGAAAGAAACAACCCTGTGGCCAGGCCAGGCGCGTGGGGCAAGTTTCCCCCTCCGCCCTTTCCCCCCTCCCCTCACTACCTTGTGTTGTTCATAATGCAAGGGACGCAATCCTTGTGTTCCCAGAGGCCATGTTGGGGGCACAGCCTTGTGTTCCCGCACAGCCTGGATTAATTGCTTTGGGGATGACATTTCTCTGAGGACCACCAAAATTTTCTTGCGGACCCCAGTGGTTTCCAAATATTTCATTACCAGGCTAGGTAACATCTTCAGCAGAGTTTAGGGGATGTCTGTGTTCTTCTGTTTATAAGGGCTTCATGTGGTCAGTAGGTCTTGTGAATGGTCAGGCATGGGTGTGTCAAGTGAGGGTCTTGTGATAGGTCAGGTAGGAGTTATCGGTGGGAGTTTTGTGGTGGGTCTTGTGTCTTGTGATGGGGTGGTTACATCAGGTGAGGGTCATTGGGTGGTGAAGTGATGGTTGTGGGGGTGGGTGGGTTGCTTGGATTGGTTGAGAGTCGGTGCTTGTTCTGGTTGGCAGTGTGGTTGATTTGGATTCCGAGGGTTCATAAGCTGGTTGTAGGTTAGTGCAGAGGTTTCCAACCTTGGCAATTTTAAGACTTGTGGACTTCAACTCCCAAAATTCCAGTTTTGCTGGTTGTAGGTTAGTACAAGGGTCTCCAACCTTGGCAACTTTAAGACTTGTGGACTTCAACTCCCAGAATTCCTCAGCCAGCTGAAGAATTCTGGGAGTTAAAGTCCACAAGTCTTAAAGTTGCCATGGTTGGAGACCCCTGGATTAGTGTGTCTGTTGATGGAATTGCTTGTGAAGTGCCAGGTTTCAATGAACTCATGAGCGTGGTGAATGGTAGCATGGCTGATGAACAAAACACACACACACAAACAAACAAAATTGGCCATGCTATCACCTGCCATGCTCGTGAATTCATCGAAGCCTGGCACTCCATAAGCAACTGACCTACAGCTAGCCTACGAACCTTCTCCTCCTCCCAGGCAACAGTTTGGTTGGGCATCTCTAAAATCATTTGGGATCAACACTTCAGCTCATGTCTGCACCGTTTTGCCCCTTCAAAAGCCAGCAACCCCCAGTTTTCCCATTAGGGAAGATTTAACCCCATCTCCACCCCCCAGGAGAAACATTTGGTTCCATGTGCAATTGAGGCTCTCTTGATGCAATGGGTCAGGCTCTCATAGTTACCTGCAGCAAATCTAGACTGGGTCAAATGAATAATACAGTGCTGTAACAGCATAGTGGCATCATTTTATTTGTGCAGTTCATCTACTGCATCAAACCTTGTGGATTCTAAGTGGTTTTACAGATTTTAAACTAAGAATAAAAACATCTTTTAAAAGCTAAGTAATTAATAAAACATTATGTGGGCCTTTCTACATACCTTCATGGCTCTCAGACAGCCGTTGCATTTCTAGATATTTCTCATTTCCAAAAGATCAGTGTATGTCAGGTTTTTCAAGGCATCCTGCTTTTTTTAAAGATCTCTGTCTCCCTTAAAAAGATTCCTAAGATGGCTAAATGTTGGAGTTCTGCCATAATTAGGATGTACACCTCCACAAGATGCAGGGCAGGGCAGCTCTTTCAGTGTTTCTCTTTCAGGTTGCACTGATACTGGCGTGAAAGGTCTGAAATGATTTAAATTCAACTAAAATTAAAAGGAGTTGAAGTGATTGCCGTGCAGTGGTATATTTATTGATTTTCTCCTATCTTATTAAAAAGCATAGCTTTGGTAGCAACTGTGAGGAAGCATTGCTAGATTATGCTGTATTAGACTGGCATGAAAGGTAGGTGTGTGTGTGTGTGTGTGTGTGTGTGCATGCAGTAAACACAACCATGATGGAACATAGTCTGGAGGAGGGAGGGGCTGTTTTCCAGAGCAGCCAAGCTTGGAATGTGGGCGGGAAAAGAGCAAGGTTGAAGCCTCTCTAGCAATTCTACACTTATGGCAGATAATTGCTTTAGTCTAGCAAGATTCTGTTTGTAGGCGAGCAATGAACTACCTAGAAGCAACTCCATCTGTCATTCTTGGTTCTTTGGACCAGGTACAGTGACACTCCAGCACAGAGACACCACACAAACACACACATTTTTATTGATGCATAAATCATCACTTTAACTTCAGAGAAGGAATAGAATAGAATAACAGAAGTGGAAGGGACCTTGGAGGTCTTCTAGTCCAACCGCCTGCTCAGACAGGAAACCCTATACTATTTCAGACAAATCTCTTCTTAAAAGCCTCCAGTGTTGGAGCATTCACAACTTCTGGAGGCATGTTGTTCCACCGATTAATTGTTCCAACTGTCAGGAAATTCTTCCTTAGTTCTAGGTGGCTTCTCTCCGTGATTAATTTTTATCCATTGCTTCTTGTCCTGCTTTCAAGTGCTTTGGAGAAGGTGTCTGGCATGAAAAACCAAATCCACTCATGAAGGTTCAAATTAACTGACTTATTGCTAAAAGCCAATACACTATAAAGTCCTGGTCAGCATCTGATGAGAGTTAGATACAGATCAAAAGCATTCAAGGAGATTGGACTCTGTTTGCTTATGGCTACATAAGGATTCTAAACTGATGCCTCTTTTAAACTCCTCCCCCTGTCTCTGCCTGTCCTCCTATAGAAAGGCACTTTCATTTGGTGGGAACACTAGTTGAAAAATGGAGGAATAGGGTTGAAGGCCACTGTTTGGGTCACTGGCTAAGCTCCCTCACGCAGATGTAAGATACGTGGTGTACTAGGTTCAACTTGGTTTATAAAGCAAAAGCATTCTTACATAGAAATATAGAAGCTATGTTACGCCCTTTCCTGGACCAACAATCTCGACTCCCAGTCACTCATGCCCTAGTCACCTCCCATCTTGACTACTACAATGCACTCTACATGTGGCTGCCCTTGAAAAGCATCTGAAAGTTAGTGCAAAATGCAGCAGCCTGCATGATTTTGTGATTTTGTGAAAACCTTGAGGTGCACATGTGCTACTTCTCCTGTAGGAGCTGCATTGGTTGCCAATTTGCTTCCGGGTGCAATTCAAGCTGCTGGTTATCACCTTTAAAGTCCTTTATGGCTTGGGACCAGGTTATCTGAGGTTACTGTCTCTTGCCGGTCACATCCACCCAACCCACTAAAGCGGGGAGGCAAGGAATGTTGCGGGTCCCATCCCTGAGGGTTTTCTGACCCAAGCCTCGTTCAAATCAAATAAACACCAAGTATATATAAAAGCAAACCTTTTTAAAGCATCTCTGTGAATTCTGTTCATTCACAGCAAACTGATTGTCCCAGATAAGAGCAAGCCCTTTCAAGGCTGCCAAGAACACAAGATTAATTGCAGGGAAATATCCAAAACCAAAAGTCTCTGAAAACAAATCAGAATAGGCAGAACTTCCACAAGAACTTGGAGTTGAAAGAACTTCTTTGCTTCCTGCAAAGAACCCAATCCCTGAGGGCTGGCTTTTATCCCTTATGAGATGGGCCATCACCTTTTAGCCTAACTCCCAAGTCGCCCGTGCTGCTGCAGCTGCTCTTTCCTTCGAGCAGCCCTGGGCACAGGCTCCTCGGGGTCCTCTTCATCACTGCTGCCAGCCTCCACAATCCCCGAAGGCAGCACTCCACTCCCTGATGGTCCTGGCCCCATCCCTGCACCACACGCAGGCCCCTCATCTGAGTCCTCGCTCTCCGGGACCTCAGCCGTCCGTACCTGCTGCCGGCGAACCACAACAGAGAGAGATACATCTGGTGGGACCCTGAAGAAGGGCCTTCTTTGTGGTGGCTCCCTCCCTCTGGAACATCATCGCTCCGGAAATTAGACTGGCCCCCATTCCAACACCTTTTTGGAAGGCCCTGAAGACCTGGTTCTGCCAGCGGGCTTGAGGGACGCAGAGCGGGATGGAGCCCATTAAATGACTGGTATGAACGTGTGCTGTCGCTGGGGTAGGTGGTGGGTGGGAGGTTGTGATTTTTTTATTATTCTTTTTTAGTATTTTTTTTTATTTTGATTTCTTTTTATATTGTGTTTTTATTTTCTGTAAGCCGCCTTCAGACACCGTGAGGGAGTAGGTGGCGATATAAATTTTTCAAATAAATAACCCTATAATGGGGAGTGGAACCCATTTCTTTTCAGCCAGGGGGACACATGGGGGATTTCAGTTGTGGCTTGCTCTTCCTGCCCCACTGGATGACCTCCCCTCCATCCTCCAAGGACCCCTTCTTCATCTTTTTCACCGATAGGTGAGCACACAGTCCTCCTTAGACCCTGCGATGGATGTCAGCTTCCTGCTGTTTTAATTTTCAAAGAGTGACGCAGAACCGATCAGAAGCTCAGAAGCCTGCTTGGGAAAGAGAGCAAGGATGCTAGAGATGAAAATTGTCTTGGCAACTCCCTTGCTTTCCACTTAATTTATTTCCACTTAATTTATTCTTTAATCAATAGAATTTAGACAAATGTAAATACTGGGTGGGGTAAAAACACGTTTAAAAAAAAAAGTGCTCCCACTACCGCAGTCTGTGCGGGATAATTCGGCTACAGGAACTAAAGGGAAGGCGAGATCCTGAAAGGTTTTAATGCAAGAGAAGATTTGTTTGCTGTCAATGGAAGAGCAATCAATTTATAACTCCGAGGGGGGCAAGCTTCCCCACAGCTAGGATCCCGAATGTTCAAAGCCTCAGCTCAAATGGCAGACCGGCACAGGCGAGAGAGTTATCTGGAACTCTTCTTGACTCCCTCAAGCCATGACATTTTTATTTAATTCCTTTTCATTTTATATCCAATTGCACAGTTTGGAGATTCTTCCTCAGAGGAGTTATTTTCTTCAAATGAGACTTCCTCAGCTGTATCGCTTCCAGCTCACGATACAGCTGACGTGTGCGCGCAGGGACAATTATTTTCTCCTGGCAGAACAGTCTAATTGTTCATAGTTCTTTAATGGATTAAAGCAGAGGTCTCCAAACTCGGCAACTTTAAGACTTGTGGACTTCAACTCTCAGAATTCTCCAGCCAGCTATGCTGGCTGGAGAATTCTGGGAGTTGAAGTCCACAAGTCTTAAAGTTGCCAAAGTTGGAGGCTCCTGCACTAATCCACAATCCACAAATTTTTCGGCTCCTGTGCCAATAAGTGCATGCTGGGGCCCCCTGCATATGCGTGCGTGACCCCCCGATGTGCACCATGTGTCTCTGTGCATGCACGCACAATCACCCCGCACGCCATCGATCAGCGTGTGCACGTGTGATCCCCCGTGTCACACACCGCACATCTTTGCACATGCGTGCACAACCCCCACATGTGCTGTGCGTCTCTGTGCATTCACGCACCCGCTCACACGCATGCGTGCCAGATACCCGACAGTCAGCTGTCAGGTGGAGGCAGCACACATGCATGCACAATGGGACTCTTCCAGGTGAGCTCAGCGTGCCACTTCCGGCACGTGTGCAATACGTTCGCCAACACGGGCCTAAACACTTAGGAAAGCATTTATTAATCAGATTTAATGGTTGCCATCTATCCAGCAAAGCTCTGGGCAAAAAACATTGTCAACCATCACACATACAGAGAGAGAGGGAGAGGAAGAGGGAGGGAGGCAGAGGTGGTATTCTGCAGGTTTCGACCAAGTTTGGAAACTGGGCTCGTTTGTGATGGCGAGATGTTATCAATGCGGAAATTTTGAGTAGTTCGGAGAACCAGCAAACGCCACCTCTGACTGGAGATATTACAGTATCTTTCCCCTGCCACGTCCACCAAGCCACACCCACAGAACCGGTAGTAAAAAAAATTGAATCCCACCACTGGAGGGAGGGAGGGAGAGGGAGAGTAAGAGAAAGAGAGGGATAATCGAGGCCCCCTCATTTAAAAAAATCTCAAAATACTCATCTGATCTTACTATTCAATCCACTTAAGCTCCACAAGCTGAGGTATTTTGGTGAACTATTGGGGATACCCATGGGTGGGATTCAAATTTTGAACAACCGGTTCTGTGGGCATGGCTTAGGTGGTAGGCATGGCTTGGTGGTCATGTTATTGGCTGGGCATGGCCAACTCAATATCACTCACATCGAGGCACGTATCTCCTCGCCTGGCCTCTCATGACTGTGGGAATGCTGCAACAGTCGTAAGTGTGAAAAATGATCATAGGTCACTTTTTTCAGTGCCACTGTAACTTTGAATGGACACTCCACAGAAGCAAAGTAGCAGCAAAGGAGGGGAAAACAAACTCCAGAGAGGTTCCTGAGACAGGAAGTCTAGTCCTGCCAAGGATGTAATAAGGGTTAACGGAGAGGCCGTTTCTGTAAGCAACACCAGAATGTTTCCTTCCTGCCTTCCTTACAGGATTAGGCCAGTAATTTCTTCTAACAACCAGTTCTCTGAACTGCTTAGAATGTTAACAACCGGTTCTAGCGAATAGGGGTGAACCTGTAGAATCCCATCCCTGGGCATATCGAAGGCATCTGGACTCTGTAAATCACTGGGAAAATAGTTTAGCTTCTCCTCTGCACCACCTGATTTCATTCTTCAGATATTTTTAAAATGAAAAATAACAGATTGGAAACTGGCATGCAAATGGGTTGTTTTTATTTACAAGAATGCCTCCAGGAACACCTGTGCTCCATAGGTGTTCTTTTAAAAAAATTAATATGGTAGGCAACTGCAATGCAGGTATGCTTATCTACCTGCCCAATTGTTATGTTGAGTTAAATAAGCGCAAAGGAGTAACTTCCCAATCTGCCTTTTTAAAAATGGGTGTTCTCAATCTCTTCTGTTTCAGCCAGTTGGGCAACCACTTCCTGGCAACCATTTTGTGAGAGCCCCTACGACATACTCTCAAAATTCCAAATGTGCCTACCAGGGACCTATTTTAAAAAGAAAATTGGCACTAGGAGGGGAAAAGCTGCAACATTTCTGTTACAAATAATCTTTTGAAAGAGTTTTGAGAAATGGGAGGACTGGTCATAAGTCTCTTTTTTCAGCGCCTTTATCCCTGTGGACATGGGGCCTCCGAAACTACAGCTCATGTCTATACTGTACCTTTTTTAAAATATTGTTTCTTTTAGGAGTAGAAAGGCTCATGGGTCCGTTTCATAACACCTCACCTGGTAAAATACCTGGACAACATGATGCTTTCTATGTACAATTGTTGTTATCTGATCAGTCTGATGTAGTCTCTTTGAATGTAGCTAAATTTCATTATACTGCCCGCAAATTTAGAAAGATTCTGACTGCCCACTGACAATCCACCACTAATTGTGAAATATTGTCTTGTCTTTTTTATTTATCTTGTTTTTTTAATGCTTCTTATTTATAACGCTGGTCTCTGACCATAATAAAATTACTACTTTCAGTGCCATTGTAATTTCAAGCAGTCACTAAATGAATTGTTATAAGTTAAAGGACTACCTGTAGACTCCTTGGAGAAAAGCAGAGAAATTACCTAGCTCTGAATCCATCCTAGCTCTGAATCCATCAAATAAAGCTAATTCTTTCTCCACTTGTATAGACATTAGAGACATCTTGAGTAGGACAAGATACAGCACAAATCCAAAGTTGTTAGAAATTCTGTTTATATAAACACATAGAGCAAACAAGGAGTACAGTCACCATGTGCTTTACTGCTCAACTATATAGCTGTATAGGAACATCTACTTAGAACAAAAGAGGATAGAGTATATTATATACCATAGATCCAAACTTGTGAACATTGCCATCTATTGGCTGAATACTACTGTAGTTGTTGCATAGAAATACATTCCAACAATGAATTCCAACAAAAGTAGTGCTGGGTTCTGTCTAAAGGATATAAACGGAGCCTCATTTCAACCAGTTAAGCTGAATCTGGCCAGAGGGAGAGTATGATGGTGCTTTGTTGGCCGGATATTTTTCTACCAAGATGTTTTGGAAAATCATAAGCATTCAAATTTAATTGATTTTCTCCCCATCCTTGCCCTGAAAAATTGCTTTATTGATGAAGGTGAAGGCAGGGCCCAGGACTCAGAGGATGGAGAGAGTGAGACATCCAAGAAGCAGGAAGATTCCCCAATGCCTCTGGATGGGTTTACAGCTCTTCAAAGTGTGGTCTGAAAATGGTCCTTCCTCAAGCCTCCAAATTGGAAATAATCCAGCAGCAGAACTTTGCAGTTGCCTAGCAACTCTGGGTCACATCCAGACAAATCTGGGTCAACAGTTAAGCTTTGCTGCCCTTGAGGGTGGAAGCATCTTCGTATGAGCCAACAGAATTAGTTGGTTGGCTTCACACAGCAGACCAAAGCTGTAAAGCAGGGGTCCCCTAACTTGGCAACTTTAAGACTTGTAGACTTCAACTCCCAGAATTCCTCAACCAGCAAAGTTGAAGTCCACAAGTCTTAAAGTTGCCAAGTTTGGGGACCCCTGCTGTAAAGGAACCCACACATCTCCTATAGATTGTAAATGCTGATCTTATAGGTAGTCCTCGATTTACAGCTGGTTGCTTGGTGACCGTTCAAAGTTACAATGGACCCCCAAAAGGGACTTTCAAAGTTCTGACATTGCCTTCCTCATGGGTCACAGGACAACATTTTGGGCCCTTGCAACTGGCCCTCATTTATGGCTCTTTCCACAATCAGGTTACCCCAATTTACAAGAGTTTTGCCAGAAACCGAGTTTACTTCTGATTTCTACCAAACATCAGCCTATAGCAAACGATGAATTCACTTAATGACCATGGGGTTTGCTTGATGACTACCGTGTTTGCTTAACAACCACAGCAAAAGTCATAAAAATCGGCCCAGACCTGCTTTACAATCAGCATGACTTACAACCGTATTTGCCAGGCTCAATTGCAGTCATTAGAGGGGACATACTAGCACTGCCCTGTATGAAGCCAACTCTGGCATATGTAATTTACAGTCCCCTGTGACCCTGTTTCCCCCTCCCCCCCCGGATGTGTCATAAACCAGATTTTCCAATTGAGCACCTCCACAGGCTGGGTGTCATCATTCACATTCTCCAATTAAGTATATTCATGGGCAAAATCTCTGGTATTTTAGTTACAATCTGTTAAAGATAAGAGTTGGAAGGTACTTTCGCTTTCAACTTGTGCATTGCTTTTCCAGATTTCTTTCCTTCCTCCCCCCCCCTTTTTTTTTATGGCAACTACTAAAACAGGCATAGGAATGTTTTATGAGTTGACCCATAAATTGAGGGCTACTTGTAGAAGAAGTTTGCCTCTTGGAAGTCCTGAGTGATGCAGTTTTAATTTCATTTATCTGTTTTTTTTCAGCCACTGGGAAGCATGGTTTGTGGGACTATGGGGTATGGATCCAAAGAATATTTGCATGCTCTTTCTTGCATTTTTCCTGAACTTGGGAAAAACATATATAGATAAAAAGATTTGGGCCTTTGGTGGCCAACCAGACTTCTAATCTTATTCTTGGCAATCAATCTCCAAGTCTCTGCTTTGGCTGCTCTTCCAGAACAAAAGAGATTTATAAAACAAAATAAAACTCCAAGGTAGTGGCAGAATGCCAATATAAATGTAAAACTAAATCCACGCATATAAAAACAGCAGGCTTGAACTTTAGACTATCCCAAATGTCTATATAAACATATCAGCCAAATCCACCTCAAGCAGCAAGTGTCCCAACAATGCAGTATGATTTAAAACAACCGTATTCAATAGCAGCAGCTGCTTAACCAATCAAGCAACTATACCGTATCAGTTTGAGCCGAATTATCAAACTCTGCTCTGCATCTTTCTTGTCTGATTAAAAGTATTCTACCCTCCCAACTTTTAAAACTATTTTATCAGCCCTTGGTGTTCTCTGAGCTTGGTTTTCTTGCAGATGCTTCATTACCCAAACTAGGTAACATCACCTGTGCAATGCAACGGTGCAGACTTCAGCCTTGCAAGATTCCATTAATGTAGCTTTACAATAAAGTAGATTCAGCTCATCTGCTCATATTTCCTGTCTGGTTTATTTGGGGGGGGGGGTGGCTAACGGGAAAGCATAAGAACAGGTAATGTTAATCACCAGAGAAATCAAGAGATCCAGTCAATTCAAATGGGTAATAAAGATTTATTGCAAACTTAAGCTCTCTACAAGAATCTGAACTGCTAATGGTCAAAGCAGTTTGGCAGTAGATAAGGAATTCACGGTGGTCTGGACTTAGATCTCTTGTGGCCGTGAAGGGACTCATGACTGATGATGCATTTGACCCTTCCACCTCAGCCTGGTCATCTGCTACAGGTAGCAGGTAATAGCAGGTGGGAAGCAGTCAGCCGGCATAGAGCTTAGCGATCAGGGAAGCAAATATTACACTGGTATGCCTCTCCGCAGCTCCTGTGTTGATGGACAGCACTAGTCCTCTGGTTGAACCCAGAGTCAGTCAGTCCCACCCCAGATTGGCAGCCAGTCTTCTAAATTTACCTTTAAAAGACGTGTTTGATTCTTTGGACATTGGCACAGTTAAATTATCAAAGTGAGAAGCACTCTGAATTACTACGCAAAATCTGGAACTCTACAATATGTAGACGGTTAGCTATTTATTCCAGTTTATTTAGTATTATTATTTATGAGATGTATCCCATTCATTTAATACTGCCCTGGGTGGCATTGATTTAATTAACTTTTTTTTTTTACTTTGCCAGTGGTTCAGCTCCAAATGCCACCTTTGCAGCAATCATCCAGTGTTATCTTGTAAAACAAACATATACACAAAGACGTAGAAACATAGAAACAAGGACCACATGCATACTATTAATGTGGAAGCCATTCTTAAAACTAATCCCAGCACTTAAAGGAGGCATAATAACAGCAACACATCACAAAACACCACAAATGCTTGGCTGAACAAAAAAATATCTAAGAAGGAATGAAGAAGGAAGGAAGCTCAAAGGAGAGAGATTCACCTCTGTCTCCATGCATATAATTCAGAGGTGACATTCAGCAGGTTCTGACCAGTTCTGGAGAACTGGAAGCGGGAAATTTGAGTAGTTCGGAGAACTGGCACATCCCACCTCTGACTGGCCCCGCCCCATCTATTCTCCGCCTCCTGAGTCCCAGCTGATTGGCTGGGTCTTCTTTGGTTGCCCTGCACAGGAGAATGGAGCTGGAAAGCAGGTTAGTGGGGTGGAGAGGGAATGGGGGTTTTGCAGAAACCTTCCCCCGTCACGCCCACCAAGCCACGCCCACCAAGCCACAACATGCCCACCAAGCCACGCCCACAGAACCAGTAGAAAAAGATTTTGAATGCCACCACTGGTATAATTGTCTTAAACATCATACCAACAAATTGCTTAGGGTGTACCGGCCCCTTCAAATTTCAACTCCAAGTCTGTTTCACTGGTTACCAATTAAACCAAGAGCTATTTACCAAAAAAATAAGCCAGGTGAGATGCCAGCATGGGGCTTGCCTGTGAAATTCCTTTTCCTTATTTATCTCTGAAAAGTTGGCACAGGGCCTGGTTCTTGAGTGTCTCTGATCACGTCTGATTCAGTATTGCAGGGCTAACATGCTGTGGGCTCCTTCAATTAATCGATTGGGATCACAGATAGGTGCCTTTTCTGTAGCAGCACCTGCCCTCTGGAACAAGGTTCCCCCCACCCCACCCCCACCCCCCCATGCACATGATCCGGATGGCCCCCATTCTGCAATTTTCAAAAGGCCCATGATGACCTGGCTCTTTGCCCAGGTGTTTGATGAGGGAAACCTCTCACTTCATCACGCTTGGCATCTTTTATCTTTATCTCGCTCTCTTATGTTTTATTGATTTTATTGTTTGCTTGTTGTGAGACAGCCAGAGTCAGCAAACAGTGATAATAATTCCAGAAGGGTCAAGAGATGAGGCCATCTTAACGTTCTGCCATTCCTCGGATTGTTTGGTTGCATTTATATCTTCTCTCTTTCCTCTGGGAACCTAAGGGGATATCTAGAGAAGTATCGATACGTATTTAGCCTTACAACCAGGGGTGGAATTCTACCAGTTCGGATCGGTTCTATAGAACCGGTTATTACAATTCTGCGCAGTTCGGAGAACCGGCAAATCGTGCCACTGGCTGGCCCCTTCCTCCCCTCCTGTTGGATTTCTTGCTTTCTAGCTAATCTAAATTGCTGTTGTACTGCTTTGCCTTCACCCAGGAGGCTTCCCTGAGGCCCAGTCAGGGGTGGGATTCAGGGGGCTTTGGGGGCAAGAAGTGGCCTGAGATCAGAACTGAACCTTCTTTAGGACTGAAGCTTCTATTTTTCAGTGCAGACTCAGGCAGCAGATTGCAGAAAAGTAATCTCTGAATGAATCTGTGATTCTGCAAGCAACTCCATCTGACTGCCTGCTTTGCCTGATTTTCGGTAAAAGTTGCACTTTTAAAAATAATAACTTCAGTATTTACATAAATATTTACAATATTTACATACCATCCACGCCTAGCCAGTCATGTGACCACCAAGCCATGCCCAGTCAGCAAGCCACACCCACCCAGTCACATGACCACCAAGCCCACCCACAAATTAGGCCATGCTCACAGAACCGGTTGTTAAGAAATTTGAATCCCACTCCTGCTTACAACATGTTCACTTGTTGAGTGTTGAGGCAGATTGGAATGCAAGTTCATATGTGTTGTGGGGAAGGTGCTGGGTTAGAAAACAGGCGAAGGTCAATATTGCTCCTGCTTTCCTTAGGCATGGAAACCAGACAGAAGAGTCTGGGCTGTCATGCCCTTGGTAGAGTCGGACTCTGAGGAAGAGGAAGAACAGCTGACAGGGAGTGGAGGTGTGGCTCCAGAGGTTGTGGAGCAGTGGTGGGATTAAAAAATTTTTTACTACCAGTTCTGTGGGCGTGGCTTGGTGGGCATGGCAGGGGAAGGATACTGTAAAATCTGCAGTCAGAGATGGTATTTGCCAGTTCTCTGAACTACTCAAAATTTCCACTACTGGTTCTCCAGAACTGGTCAGAACCTGCTGAATACCACCTCTGTTGTGGAGGAGGCTGGGGAAGGGTAGAGGCTGGCTGGACAGTCAGAGAAAGAACCAGGACACGCAGGGAGGAACTGAGAAGGAAACAACTGGACTTACGAGAGAGGAAGCGGCCATGATCGCCTTATTGGTTGCAGCTGGGGAGAATAGTATATAAGAGAGATGGTTCCAATACAGTGTTGCCAGAAGCAAAGTGTGTTTTATTTTGGGCTGAAGTTATCTTGGTTGGCATCCTTCCCACAGAGTGTGCCTTGTTATTTCCTTGAAGTTGGTAATTACTTATCCTGGTCTGTTGTGGAATTTCCACCATTGTAGTTTGTTTTGAGCTTTTTTATTTCACCTCTATCTGCTCATTAAGTTCGGACTGTATTGCTTTCTTTTAAAGACTATTTTTGAATAAGTTTTATCTCCAACTGAGAATTATTGAACAGTGGGGCCAAGTTGGAGGCATTAAAGGACAATTATTTACATTTTGGGTTTGGTTACGTTTGTGTTACACTCTGTGTCATCACATGGACAGTATCACCCTTGCAATAGTATCTGTGAGACCAGGCGAAGAGATGCAGCCCTTACCCACCTCAGAGTTGTTATGGGGAAAACAGGGCAAGGGATCCCCAAAGGTGCTTTTTTCAAGAGGCAACTGGACTTTCTGGTTTTTCTTCAAAAACATTTCGCTTCTCATCTAAGAAGCTGCTTCAGCTCTGAGTGGTGGGAAATGGAAGGATCCAGTCAGAGCTGAAGAAGCTTTATTTATTTTATTTATTATTTATTTGATTGGTCAATCGCTTACAAGATCATAGGTATAAGCAGGGGTGGGATTCAATTTTTTTAACAACTGGTTCTGTGGGCGTGGCTTAGGTGGTGGGCGTGGCTTGGTGGTCATGTGACTGGGTGGACGTGGCTTGGTGGTCATGTTATTGGCTGGGTGTGGCCAATTCAATATCACTCACATCGAGGCACACATCTCCTCGCCTGGCCTCTTCTGACTGTGGGGATGCTGCAACAGTCGTAAGTGTGAAAAATGGTCATAAGTCACTTTTTTCAGTGCCATTGTAACTTTGAATGGTCACTCCACACAAGCAAAATACCAGCAAAGGAGGGGGAAAAAACTCCAGAGAGGTTCCTGACACAGGAAGTCTAGTCCTGCCAAGAATGCAATAAGGGTTAACAGAGAGGCAGTTTCTGTAAGCAACACCAGAATGTTTCCTTCCTGCCTTCCTTACAGGATTAGGCCAGTAATTTCTTCTAACAACCAGTTCTCCAAACTGCTTAGAATGTTAACAACTGGTTCTAGCAAATAGATGCGAACCGGTAGAATCCCACCCCTGATGCATGCCCTTATAGCTTACTTGCTTACAGCTTCTTGGATGAGAAGCAAAACCAGTGGTGGGATTCAGCCAGTTCGGGAGAACTGGTTGCTAACTTTCTCAGCAGCTTGGTGAACTGGTTCTTGGAAGAAATCATTAGGGCAGAGAACCGGTTGTTAAGTTATTTGAATCCCACCACTGAGCAAAACGTCTTCAAAGAAAAACCAGGAAGTCCAGTTTCCTTCTGAAAAAGCACTTTTGGGACAACCATGACTTGGATGACTTGAGAATCTCCACAGACAGGGGAAGGGAGCATTATGTACCTTGCCTTGCAGTTGTACATAAAAAAGGATAGAAAATAATTGGGCAACACAAAGTACAGGTTGGCCCAATGGACTTGGTTTACACACCCATCTTGCTCTGCTTACTGTGCTGTGCCAATGTGTCAGTGATTTTTTTTCAACAGACTTCTGTTCAACTTCCTATGAGCCAGTCATTATGTCATCAGAGTAATTAGGCGGAGCATTCTGTGTTAAATGCAGGTTCCTAGGGGAAGCATTAGGCCATTGATTTCCTGCGGAGGAAACATTTCAGTTTTATTTCCAGCAATGTTCAGACTTCTCCATGCAGCCACCCACTCTGTCTGCCCGCTTCTCTTCCCAAGTGGGAGAAAGCCAGCTCTCGTCACCAAATTCTGGCTAGAGGCTAAGGCAGGGGCAGGCAACTGTGGCCTCTTTACAACCTGTGGACTTCTACTCCCAGAATTCCACTCCCAAGCTGGCTCAGGAATTCCGGGAGTTGAAGTCCACAGGTTTGTCAAGGGGTCATAGTTGCCCTCCCCAGGCTGGGGTATTAAAGACAAGATTACTTGGTCTGGATTGCAAAACCTCTGTGTACCACTAGATGGCAACAAGGAGCTGATGTTCTGCATCATTGATAGGGAAGAGGAAGGGCAAAAATAGGCCACCAAAATGAAAAAGAAGGTTTGAAAGACCTGGGAATGTTTGGCTTGTAGAAGGGACTGTTGTGAGGGGATATGAGAACTGTCTTCAAATACCTGAAGGGCTTCATATTGCAGTAGGTTTGGATTTGCTCCAGGTGGTAAAACTAGAAAAAATACTTTAGGATGAAACTTCGGGATTCAATTTTTTTTTACTATCGGTTCTGTGGGCATGGCATGGCGTGGCTTGGTGGGCGTGGCAGGGGAAGGTTACTGCAAAATCCCCATTCCCTCCCCACCCCGCTAACCTGCTTTCCAGCTCCCTTCTCCTGTGTAGGGCAATAAGACCCAACCTGAGACTCAATGGGAGGCCGAGAATAGATGGGGGCAGAGGTGGGATTTGCTGGTTCTCCGAAAAACTCAAAAATTTCCGTTACCGGTTCTCCAGAACTGATCAGAACCTGCTGAATACCACCTCTGATACTGATCAGATGCAAAGGAGAACTTCTTGACTATCCATCATGGTTTCTTCTACTTCGCTGGAGGTTTTTAGAAGCTGGATAATCACCCATGGAGATGGTGTGGTGAATCCTGCAGTGTGCAAGGAGTTAGACTTCATGACCTCTACGGTCCCTTCCAACTTTATGATATCTACTGATCATTTGAATTTTTGCAGCCCAGATCTGGCAGTCATCATGAAGGTGTTTTATTTCTTGTCAGGCCTGCAGATACTGATGTCCTTACACCAAAACTTTGAAATTCTAATTTAAATGTACTGGCTTTGTTTATACATTACAATAATTTTAAAAAATGTGGCTCGTTTGATTTTTAACTCAAATATTCATTGAGGTTTATGGACTTTAATCTATGGCTTATATTGTACTGAGCTAGTTAGCCAATTGCAGATTGATAACGTTTAAATAATAGATAAAACTAGGCTTAATGCAGTCTGTAAGTCCAGTCATCTGACAACATAATTTTGAGTCATTCAACAGCCATAACTGCATGCTGCATTTGTTGAAAAATCTGGATTACATTAAAATGCAGCTAAGCAATTTGTGATTCAGCATGTTGTGGGAATTTAGTCTTTTTTTTTTGAGGTGGGGGGGGAGTTGTATAGATTGAGTTATGGTTTCTTTATTTGAGCCCAGCATGAAAACAATTATTGTTTATTCAACTGGGCCGTAGGTTTGGTATGCTGTGGAAAACCAGCTTGTGTGTGTGTGTGTGTGTGTGTGTTTGTGTACAGTGAGCTACAAGGCAAATGTAAGCTCTTGTGTGAGCTTTGTAACCCAAAAGTCCAAATGTACATCACCACTTGGCCCGATTGTAATATTTAAAATCTATCTGCAGCTTTCTAATAAACCTCTACGTTTTCTTCTGCTGCTTTCTCTGCCTTACAACTTAAATACATGCGATGTTTTAGGTTGGCTACATTTTCTATTTTGTGTGTGTGTGTGTGTGTGTGTGTGATTTCGTGTCCAGAGACCTAGCGCAAATTGAAACCTACTGTATCTTGTCTCCAGCAGGATCTAAGTTTCCATGCAGTCTTAGGTCTACCGAGAAGTAGCCCCGATTGAATTCAATTATAGATTTACTTGGAGATTAATAGGCACAACATTGCAGCCTGACACCATCTGTTTCATGTCTCTGGATGACCAGGAAGCAGAGTTTCTAGATTTTGCCCTTGGAATTTCAGCTTGGCTTCACTCAATCTCCCTTTCATTTATCCAGTCCAAAAAAACACGCACCAAGGAACATCCTGTTCCCTAGTAATCTGCAAGCTTTCTTGCTAAGACCTTTTAAATCAGGCGTGTCCAACCTTTTGCCTTGCCTGGGCAGCACTGAGTGAAGAGGAATTGTCTTGGGCCGCATATAAATATATATATATATAATCCAGTTTAATGCATTTAAATGCACATAATGTTAACAGTTTATGATCTTGCTAGGATGTCATTATTAGCTGTCCAGGGCTGCAGGCGGCCTGTTCATGCTTTGGCCTGAATTGGAGCCCTTGGTCTATAGGGACTCCTCCATTTACAACTACAACTGAGCACAAAATTTCAATTGCTAAGCAAGATGGATGTTGGTGAATTTTACCTTGTTTTACAACCGTTCTTGCCACCGTTGTTAAATGAATCACTGCGCTTCTTAAATTAGTAACATGGTTAAGTGAATTTGGCTTCCCCATTGATCCGGGGACACTGCAACAGTCAAGCATCTGAATGTAAATCACTTGACCATGGGGATGATGCTCCAATGGTCGTAAGTGTGAAAAATGGTCCTAAGACACTCTTTTCAGTGCCCTAACTTCAAATGGTCACTAAAAATGGTGGTAAGTTGAGAGTTATTTGTATACATAAGCTTCCCATGTGAGAGCCAAACTTGTTTTTATTTAGAATTTATTTTATTTAGGATGTAGAATCTGTTTCAAATAGGCTATTCAAATATTTGCTGTACATCCACGGTCTTTCCACACTTGTCCCAGTCTTACACTGGGAGGCTGAAATTTAAGGTTCAGAGAAACTGTATGTCCCAGGCACCCAGCCACCTTCCATAGCTACAAGAGGACTGGGAGAATTCGGGTGGACATCTCCACCGCACAACATAAACCAAAGAAGGTTTGTCCTGGAAGATTCTCGTTCATCCAGGTAAGAGTGGCTGAAAGTTGAGTCATGGCCACACAACTTCTTGCCATCATGGGTTTAGGGGGACCCCATTTTTGGCTTCCAGGGTAGTTTCATTTCTCACCTCACCTGAATAGGCTCCTTTGGTGAATAGGCACAGAGTCGTTAAAGAGTTGTGGCTCCTAAATTCTTCTCTTAGGTGGGACCCTAAACGTGACCTCCCTAGTGAACTCGTGAGGCAGCCTCGGACTTCCTGGAGACCGATGCAAGAACATCATGTGAAAATGAAACCGCCCTGGAGGACCTATGAATGGGCTTCCTCCCTAACCAAATTGCTCAGATCAAAGAAACGATTTGGAAAAGCAGCGAAACGTTTCCAACTGAGAAAGGCGACGTCCAGTTGTCATGTCTGAAGTTGCAGACGCACCAGTTCTTGCAGGACAAGAAACAACGGAAGTTTCCTTGTTCAAAGAGAGAAGCAACCTGGAATTAAGGAGAAACTTTCCAACAGCAAGAACAATATGCCAGTGGAACGGCTTTGCCTTCAGAAGCGGTAGGAGCTTCATCACTGGAGGTTTCTAAGAAGAGTTTGGACGGTCAGTTGCCTGAAATGGTATAGGGTCTCCCGCTTGAGCATGGGGGTGGACTAGAAGACCTTCTGGGTCCCTTTCAGCTCTATTCTGGAATAGACATATTTATATACAAGGCTTGCATATAGGTATATGAGATGAGAGGTGTCTGTACAGAGGTGTACATACTTGTATAATACTGTATATATACAGGTGTATATAGATAGGTAATTTTTGACTTACAACCACAATTGAGCCCAAAATTTCTGTAGTTAAGTGAGACATTTGTTAACTGGGTTTTGTCCCATTTGATGACCTTTCTTGCCACGGCGGTTAAATGAATCAGTGCAGTAGTTCAGTTAGTAACCTGGTCGTTAAGTGAATATGGCTTCCCCATTGACATGGCTTGTCAGGAGGTTGCAAAAGGCGATCCCATGACCCCAGGACACTGCAACTGTCATAAATGTGAACCAGTTGCCAAGCATCTGAATTCTGATCATGTGACCATGGGGATGTTACAAAGGTTGTAGCTTTGAAAAGCAGTCATAACTCACATTTTTCAGTGCTGTTGTAACTTTGAATGGTCACTAAATGAATTGTTGTAAGTTGAGGGCTGTGTGTGTGTGTGTGTGTGTGTGTGTGTGTGTGTGTGTGTACACACTCTCTCACACGCACACACACAGAGCTTTGCTGGCTGAGGAATTCTGGGAGTTGAAGTCCACAAGTCTTAAAGTTGCCAAGTTTGGAGACCCCTGATCTATTAAAAGCAACAGAGTTTGCAAGGGGCAGAAGAGGGGAGAAGAAGGCAGGTGCGGTGAAGAAGAAACAGCAATGCTATCTTAGAGCTGAAGAAGCTTCTTGGATGAGAAGCAAAAGGTCTTCAAAGAAAAACCTGACAGTCCAACTGCCTCTTGAAAAAAAGCACCTTTGGGGACAACCAAGACCTGGATGGCTGAGAATCTCCACAGACAAACCATATGAGATGAACGGTTCCCGGCCGAAGCCGGTGCAACCTCGACCTGCCAACCGAGGGTTCCCCTCCTCCGTAACCACCACTTGAGCAGCAACTTTCTGGCCTCCCCCGCGCCTTGCTCTGGACGGGAAGGTCGGAGAAAAGCAACCGAAGGCACCGAGGAAGGGAGGCTAATCCGTCCCCGGCGCACACGGTGCGCTCCAGGCCTCAGGTCGGAGCTGGCCCTGCTCGGCCCGGAGTGGCTGGAAGCTGCTTCCTGCTCGTGCCGCCGCTGCCACCGCCGCCGCCAAGCGCAAGGCCGGAGAGCGCGCGGTGCCTGGCACCGACCGCCTGGCACCGACCGGCCAGAAGCTGAGGAGACCGACCGACCGACTGACCGGCGGCCCTTGAGCTCCAGTTTCGGGCAGGGTCTGCCTCCCGCCAGCCTCTCTGAGGGGCGAAGGAGGAGCGAAGGCGGGGCGGTCCCGGAGCGCGCAGGGGAAAGAAAGAAAAAAAAAAGAAAAGTTTTGCCCGGAGTTTGTGCAGGCGGTGAAGGCGAGGCCAGACGAGGCGCGGGCACCTTCCAGGATGGACGCCCTCAAATCCGCCGGGAGGGCCATCATCCGCAGCCCCAGCATCGCCAAGCAGAGCTGGGCCAGCGGCCGGCACAAGAGTAAGTTTACCGCCAGGCGGGAGCCACGGAGCCTTTTCGCCCTGCCTCAACCCGGCTCAGCTCGGGGCCTTCGCCGCTCGGAGGGCAAAGCGGGGGGCTCCGCATCGCCGGGCAATAGTAGGGACGGCCGGGGAGGAGATCCTAAGCCTTTTTTTTTTTCCTACAGGGAGGGGTAGGTTAAGCGGAGAAAGACGAGGATGACGGCATTTCGCGGGGAAGGGGTGGGAGGAGAAGGAGGAATAGGGGGGGTTCCCTCTGGCGGCCGGGTATCCCCCTCGGATGGGGACGCGGGGCGGGGGGCGGCGGCGCGCGCGGCCGGGGAATCCCAGCGAAAGTGGAAGCGTAACTTTGTGTCTGCGAACTTTTTGCAAAGGAGCCGGCGGCTCTCCTCGAATTGCAGCCGCCTTCCCCCGCGCGCGGTGTCTGATTTCCCCGGGTCCGGTCGGAAGAGCGCCAGCCCGGAATGGGAGCTTTTTAACTTACAGGAGTCTCCAAACTTGGGCCACTTTAAGACTTGTTGGACTTCAACTCCCAGAATTCTCCAGCCAGCTGTCTTTGAAATGGCCAAGTTTTGGGGACCCTTAGCGCCTTCCGAACAGAGGTGGGGTTTCTCACCCTTTTGCATCTTTTTAAGAGGCGCGGACTACAACTCCCCAAATTCCGTGGGGAATTCTGGGAGTTGAACTCCACACGGCCTTAAAGTTGCTTAAGGTTGCCGAACATTGGCTTCAAGTTCTTAAAACTTTCCAAGTCTCTTTCCTCTCATCATTCCCCTCAAGGTGTTTTGGACTACCGTTCCCAGAATTCCTAGCAAGTGACTGTACTGGCTGGTGATGCTGGGACCGGTAGTCCGAATGTGTTCTGGAGATAAAATGGGTCGTAGGTTTTGTTGCTACCGGGCACGCGTTCTTTCAATCTTCAAAGTCTTTAAAATGGTCTTATAAGCTGAAAAGTCGTAAGAATGCAAAAACCGGAAGTGTCAGAGAACACTTGTCTCCCTCTCGGTTTGCACCCGACATAGTTGCCTATTGCGTGAGTGATGCTGCTGCAATTTCTGTTGTTTGCTTTGTTAAAAATTTCTACTGTAGGATTGTTAAAGCGGGGCTTCATCCTTTTTTTTATTTTTGAGCTCTGATAGGACTGAATACAAATATTAACAAGAGTTCCTTGCCACACTGATTTCTCTGATTGCGTTTGTCTCTGTGGGTTGCACAGGAAATCTAAACCACTCTTTAAAGGTGAGATATCCAAAGCCTCCTTTAGCCAGGATGAGATTAAGTCACCATTAATCCCCTAACAGGCTGGGATTGTACACAGTCCTTACCTGGATTTACTCCATTTTTAACTTCCAGAATCTTGGAATCTGGACTTTTGACAACTAAAGCATAGGCTCACAAATTCCCAGTTGAAAAATAAAAAATTCCGTGGAAGGTGATCCACATGAGTGAGCGTTTGATATTATGAAATCAGACAGAACTTTGTTATCTCGCTGTACCTATTATTCCTAGTTAGCAAATTGAGGTTATCTTTTCATGAGATCCAGCTGACAGTTGGGTGGATGGAACAGCAACAGATATTTCTTTACTGGATTTATATGCCACTCCAGTCAAAAGTGAATCTCAAATGGCTAACATGCTTCCAAATAGTAATAGGATTAAAAACAAAATGCAGCTACAAATGTGCATTATCCAGACACCCGAGAACAACCATAACACATAAATATTCATCCTCCTTGACTGATCAAATGCAACCCACTGAAGGCCCACTGAAGCGGTTGGGATCTGCCTTAATTGTTTTCCCAAAAATTAACAGTGGTGGTCTAACCTGTTATTTGAGGAAGATACTGCTCCAGAGAAGGAGGTATTTATGTTATTTCTTTTTCTGTGGCTTCTTATTATGGGCCGTGCCCTGAACTCCAATGATTGGGCTGATGAATAAGGACAATGAAATAAACAGATGGGAATCCAGACAGCTGTGATCTTCATTCAACTGAATAGATCTAGTTTGAAAAGAGCAGGCTCTGCTGATCAGAATGATGTAATTCGGACTCTTCTATTTATAAAACCACCCAGTGTTGTCCTTCTTCTGATGTATGACAATGTATCATCTTAATATCTAACAAGAGGCGACTTCTTGTGACTCTTGAGGATGCAAGGAATGGACCATTACTCCAAAAATACCCTGCAAATCTGAAGGGGTTATGTGCTAATGATGCAATTTATGGTCTTTTGTGTTGTGAAAATGGATGGAAATAACATGAATAGTCCAGATTTCTTTTGGGGAGAGGGAAGACAATGTTGTTGATAAAAAGGGAAAAGAAGCATGAAATATTTGTCTAATGCAAGGCTATCCAAACTTGACAAGTTTAAGACTTGTAGACTTCAATTCCCAGAATTCCTCAGCCAGGAATTCTGGGAATTAAAAGTTCATAATTCCTCAGCCAGGAATTCCAGGAGTTAAAAGTTCACAAGATTTAAAATTGCCAAGTTTGGAGACCCCTGGTCCATAATTTTCAGAGTCCTCTAGTGGTTTGCTAACTATTAGCGTGTTTTTTTAAGTTTGTTTGTTTTTAGACATGGGATGTAATTATCACCTAAATATTAGGACTCAAATTTCAAACAGTAATATGTAAGTAAGATAACGTAATGGACATTTGGGCAGCCGTGATTCCATCCTCCTGAAAAAGCAAACCCCTTTGAAGGCCATCACCAAGTGGGAACCCCCTGTGCCTGGGGAAAAGGGGGAAGACTATTTGAAAGTAGACACCATGTTTCCTCCCGTTCCATCCCTCAGGTGTCCCTGGCTTTGCAAACCAAACGGGGATTCAAGGCTTTGCCTTTTGCTTAGTCTCAGCTTTTTCACGTCTCATGTCTTCCCAATCGCAGCAACCGGATGCATTGATTCAGACAGACAACAACTACCTTTGGAAAAGTTAATTTTTTTTTTTTCTGAATAAACCTCAAAATAGGAATCATCCTTCCCACCCATCCTTGCATATCTTGTTTTAACATAGCAAGTTATAATTAAGTTTAAGTGAGCAACTCTACTCTGTGTGTCATGTAAACATAGTCTTGAGGACTGTAACTTATTCTTTTTCCTGGACAAAATGATTTAAATGGCCTCCCTCCTCCTCCTCCTCTTTCTTCCCCCTTCTCCTCCTCCTCTCCTCTCTGAGAGAGATGAGCAGTTAAGAGTAGGATAAATAAATAAATAACATTGATCTTCTCTTCCTTGTTTATCTCCCCTTCCTCCTCCCCTTCATTCTCATTCTCTTTATAAAGGAAAATGAGAACCACAAACGACACACTATTTGGGGGGAGGGACTAAATGTTAGCATCATGCACCCTGAGACCCCAGTGCCCCTCCTCCATCATTCATTTATAATTCAGTGTGTCATGCAAATCCAGATAGATGCATTACTTGAATAAGCCAACCATCCCTGAGTTATCCTTGGGTAAAGGTGCCCCAGAGACAGTCTGGGTCAGCAAGGAAGGTTGGTCTGGAGAATTGTTAAATGTTTGGAAAGGTCAGAGCAGCTAATCTAACAGGGCTCTATAAAGTTTTCAAATTGTAGCAGTTGCTGGAGCCAATGGTGAGTCTCAAAATTTGAAAACTTTTACATTTTAGCAGGGTTTTGGAGGCGTGCAAATAATGGCTGACACAATACCTATAAAAATGTAGGTTTGGTTCAGTTTAGGAAGCCTATTTCTATAGGTTATTAACAAAGGCCCTTCTTTCATCACTCCTTATTACCCATCCCCCTCCCACTTGGGACTGTATGATTGTAACTTTGTCGCTTGTATCCTTACGATTTATATTGACTGTTTCCTAGTATGATTTGATTGCTTATTGTACCCTGTGACTATCATTAAATGTTGTACCTTATGATTCTTGACGAATGTATAGTTTCTTTTTATGAGAGCATATGCACCAAGACAAATTCTTTGTGTGTCCAATCACACTTGGCCAATAAAGAATTCTATCACTATCTATCACTATCACTTTGTCATCTGAATTTGTCATCTGAATCCCCCCCCTTTTTTTTCCCTGTAGTGGAGCTCCCAAGAAAGGCTCTGTCCGTCCTCTACAATGTCTTCCTAGACCTAGATTTATTTATTCAATGTATAGAATCATCCATCCAGACTCAAGACTCTGTATGGATTACAGAAAGGACGAATACAATCTTAAAACACATGAAAGCATATAAAATCAATGCAGTACAAACTACTGTCATTCCAGCTGAACAGCTGCTTTTATATTCTGAGAATTGATAGCGTGTCCCGATTGTGCTCTTTTGATTAATTCTGCTTTTGCAATTTGCTGCTTTCACTTACTGCTACGCATTTCACATTTTATCTATTGTTATTTGTAGCTATCCTGATGAATTGCTTGAGTGCTGGGGTTAAAATCATGCCAGCAGTTTTTGTACAGGCCTTTTAAAACAGAGTTGTCTGACTGGCCCTATCTTTTAGCCTATGTCTAAAGAGGGATACTAGAAATGAAATTTTATGGCACAAGTTAGCTGGGGCCAGGTTCCTGAAAGATCATTTCCTCCCATAATTATTTGCCCGGAATGTAAAATAATCTTATGTACCTTTTAGTTGCCAAGTTGGGGGGAAAATCCCTCAAAGGATTGTGTTAAATATACTTGTGACCTGTTTGAAGTACCTGCAGTCCAGGAGTGGATAATCGGTTGCGTGCTGCACTTAGTAAGACTACAAATCCCACAATGTTTCCCCACTGGCTGAGCCTGATGAGGCTACATCCAGAAATCTAGGCGTCACTAGCTGGCTCACATATTTAATCTCTCTATGCCTTTATTATACCCCATATCACTGATGGGAGGGACTTCAGTGAGTTATTAGTACAGTACAAGTGAGATTCAAACTGGAGATTTCCTGATCTTCCTGCTCAGGTTTTTAGTCACCTTGCTGTAATTTATAGTCTTCCTGTCTGGTTTTAAAACATAGCAGTTAATAGTAGAGTCATAAAAGCAAATACATTATGAAAGTCAGCTTCTGGTTTTTCCTTTTTGCTGTATTACGTGTATAACCTTGTGAAGTTGCTTACAAAGCTATAGGTTAGCCTGAGAAGGTTAAAAAATTAAAATAAAACCAAAAGAATGATGAATCACATCCTGTTGCACCTTTAAGAGAAAAAATATTGTAGACCTTTAAAAATCTGTAAGTTCTTTATAAAACTGGAGTAAATGGCTAAACCTGGTCAGTCAATCAATATTTCTTGAGGCTCAGATCTGTAGTTTTTTAGTTAGTTGGATTCTAGTTTCATGGCAATTTTTGCTAAAAAGAAGTTTTGTTGTTCCTATTCTCTTTTTCCTGTTCCCTTAACAAAAAAAGCCCTTTAAAATAATCCAGTGTGCGTTAAAAGTTGATATTCAGAGTCCCAAATGTGCTTTTTCAAGAGGCAACAGGACTTTCTACTTTCTGTTTGAAGGAGTTTCGCTTCTCATCCAAGGAGCTTCTTCAGGTCTTTTCTTCTTCAAAGGAAAATCAGAAAGTCTAATCGCCTCTTGGGACAACCATGGCAAATTATTCAGACTGTATGCAGGTAGTCCTCGACTTACAACCTGTTGTGGTTAGCCGGCAGGTGCAGATGGCTTAGGAGAGCAAGGACTCAGATGAGGGGCCAGGACCATTAGGGAGTGGACTGCTGCCTTCAGAGATTGTGGGGGCTGGCAGCAGTGATGAGGAGGTTCCCAAGGAGCCTGTGCCAAGTGTGCGTGTCTGCAGGATTGCTTGGAGGAAAGAGCAGTTACAACAGCACGGGCGACCCGGGAGTAAGGCTGCAAAGTAATGGTCCCTCCTTCAAGAAGATGAAAGCCAGCTGTGAAACAAACATAATTTGCAGAAGGCAAAAACGTTTTGAAACTTGAGCCTCATGGACATTCCAGTATCCTGAGTTTGTATTTGAAGATTCTTATTTTGCAAATTATTTCTTGTCTGTTGTCTTTTGGCAAGCCTCGCACAGTTTGGCAAGGCTTGTGCTTATCACAGCTAATTATTTTGTAAAAGCATTACAAGGTTTCTGTTCCTTTTGGATTGTGTTTGATTTGTTGGAAAAGGGCGTGGTCAGAACACCACCTTTTTTTTTTAGCAGCCATTCAGAGTTACAACTGTTACTGGAAAAAGTGACTTAAAACTGGTCCTCGCCCTTACAACTGTTGCAGTCTCTCCATCATCACAGGATCAAATTCACACACTGGCAGCCAGCATGTATTTAAAATGGTTGCAGCATCCTGGGGTCTCACAATTGCCACCTGCAATCTTCTCAGGGGGCTTCTGACAAGCAAATGGGGAAAGCTGGATTTGCTTAATGACCACCTGAGTCACTTAATGAGTCACTGCAGTGATTCGCTTCACAACCACGGGGCAGAAAAAAGCCATAAAATGAGGCTTGAGTCACCTAACAACCGCCTGGCTTAGCAATGAGAATTCTGATCTCAACTGTGGCTGGTTGGTATTGATTGGCCTCGATTTGTTTTCAGAACTGCAGGATGCTTTTAATTTTAAGTATATAAGCTTAGATCAGTCAGCCTTGTGTTTTGAGTACATGATGCTCAGCTACACTTGGCTATTGTCATAGCTGAATCTAATGTTCCTGCTCTCCGGGGTTGTAAAAAAACACTCACAACCGCTTTGTGACTCTTCCTTTCTTATCATGTACTGGATGCGACAGACTTCCAAGATTAAAAGTCTTGCCTTGAATTGTGATTCATATCCGTTGCTTCTCCTCTTTCCCTTCTTCTGCAGCTGACACTAGGATCTGTGAAAGTTTACTGTGTGCTACACCACATGAAATGGAGTGCTGTTGTTCTGTAGAAGTATAAAAAAAAAATATTCTTGAGGATGT
The DNA here is from genome assembly GCF_900518735.1 of Pseudonaja textilis. The sequence goes on along the minus strand of NW_020769327.1, from coordinate 7,598,591 downwards.
TTAAATCGTGCTCTCCTTCAGTGCGGGATTTGAAAATGCTGGGTACCACCGTGAGCATCTCTGCCAAGCAACCGTTTAGTTGTGGCTTAAATGGGGCTTTAAAAGTCCACATTCTGGACAAAGAGGACCACTGGTTTGAAAGAGGGATCAAAGAGGTGTTGGAAGAAATATCCTTCTGGGTTCACCTCCATGTAGGGAAAAGGACACTGGAAATATGGAAGCCGCTTTGAAAGAAGGTTTATTGATGAACAGGATGGGTTCCTGGGCAGAAAAGGGAAGAAAATGCTGAGAGTACCTGGGTTCTATACCCTCTCCGGCTTTGAACTTCTTGGAGGACGGGAAGAATATCCTGATTGGTTTCTGTCAGAGGTCATAACTAGCCTTGTAGGTTGTCTGTGTGCAAAGTTTGGTTGAAAATTTCTGGGTGGTGCAATGAAGGGCAATTAAATGGCTCGGCCTGAAGGAGGTAGATCTTTGTTATGTAGAATAGACTGCCCCAGACCTTAATGGCCCATTAACAAGGGGAGGGGGCTGAATTTCTACCTCTTTGAGTTTCTACTTCTCTTTTAGGGGAAATATTCTGCCTTTTTAGTATATCCTAAAATATTTCATTTTTCTAGAAGAGGGGTGAGTTTTAACTTCCAACAGAGGCTTCTACATTAAGACTGAGTAGCCCTTTCTCAATAGAGGGGGTGGGGATATAGACATCACCTATCTCCTATCTACAGTCCTTTCAGCGATTCCAAGAAGGTTCCACACCGATTTGCACTATTCAGGGAACAGATAGACCTCCAAGTGGCCTCCTCAACTCTCAGAAAGAGTACTAACAACCAGATGACTGCAAGGAATATAAGTCCTTCCGTCCTCCACCATTCAGTTAGAACTGAAGAAGATTCTTAGATGAGAAGTGAAACAGCTTCAAAAAAAAAATAAAGCCCAGCTGCCTTTTGAAAAAGCACCTTTGGGATGACAATGACCTGGGTGACTGAGATTCTCCTTAGACATTTATGGCTTAAACATTTCTAGCCAAAAATACTTTCCTATTGATTCTACTGGAGCCATTTTGAGCAGTGTTTCTCCATCTTAGCACCTTTAAGATGTGTCAACTTCAATTCCTAGATTTAGTAATTTCTTGCTAATAGATTTGAAATACATTTTGGGGGGGACAGAAATGTGGACCTTTAACATTTAGCATCTGTCCTTAAAATTACAATTGTGTGTGCATGTTTCAAGATGTACATCTTTTCCCCCACTTAACATTGTTATTACTATACTGTCTTTTTAATTCGGTGATGATTGTTTAAAAGAAGAAAAGAAAGTAAATCTGGTATGTATATTGTCGTATTTTTTGCATATCCACACACTTATTATGGTCAAGTAAAAGTGAGAATTGATGCTCTGTGTAACTCAGTGTTACAAAATAATTGTTGATACAGATCAGGAATCTTAACTTTCCCTCTTCAGACACTTCGCACAGCCAAATATTCTAAAAAAAGGATAATTTCCCCACATTTGATGCTTTCCAGATGTGTAGAGTTACAGCTTCCAACATCCTTATGCCACGTGTTGTGGCCCATACGGGCTGCGGGTCATGGAACGTATAATTCAAGACACCTGGAATAGTCTATATCAGGGGTCTCCAACCTTGGCCACTTTAAGACTTGTGGACTTCAATTCCCAGAGCTGGCTGAGGAACACTGGGAGCTGAAGTCCACAAGTCTTTAAGTGGCCAAAGTTGGAGACCCCTGGTCTATATTAAGATTATTTGTGGCTCTTTAATCGATTTCAGGTCTTCAACTTCGTGACACAATTAGGACATTGCTAAGCAAGGCAATTAAGGGCCTAGTTTTATGATTTATTTATTTTTTTTGCCAAGGTTGCTAAGCAAATCACTACCGAGATGCAGTTTGTATATGTTAAAAAGACACAAATATATAATTTTTATGGTTATTGTATTTGTGTTCTGTACCTTGTTGGGAATAGTTCTCATGGGTCGAGTGGCATCTTACATTTGCGAATGATGTAAATCAGAGGTCCCCAATCCCAAGGCCGTGTGCTGGCACCCATGCGTGTGCGCAGCTCAAGTCATGCAAGTGACAGGTCAGCGCACGTGTGTGTGCAGGTCAGCTTGTAGTTGAGTTGTGTGTGTGTGCTGGCCCAATGTTTGCGCGGCCCAGTTCCCCAGTTCTCCCCCAGCCAGGCCACCAAGCCACAAAGGTTGGGGGTCCCTGGTATAATAGGAAGCACCCAATAACCGAAACCAAATGGCCCTTCATTTACTTGAAGGAAGAAAGATGCCCACAGGACGGATTTTAAACATCTCGTGATTCTGCTGGGTAATTGCATTCAAACCTTCAAAGGAGAAACCTGACTCTTATTTCTTCTGAGAGTCTTTGAAATGTCATTTCTGGCGGGAAGCTTGAGGGAAAGGACAAGGACACGCAGTAAAAAGGGCTTTCGAAATCAATCACCCAGATGTTTTCCTATCTTGAAAACTTGTGTTGTTCTCAGTCCTTGAGGATCCTTCAAAAGTGTTAGCTGCCTTCATCCCCGTCCCCAGTCATGTGCTTCTGTTGAGCCAGAGCAAGTTGGGTCGTGGTAGGCTGCATGGGTTGGAGTTGGTTAAGAGG
>NW_020769327.1:7558843-7589709 GCF_900518735.1 Pseudonaja textilis | reverse complement strand
AAAAAAAAAAAAAAAAGATTTTCAGAATTTTAAGTTTTTCAAAAGAATTTCCAGCATTATCTGAATTTTTGTAAATTGCTCACAGATAATGGGGTTAGACAGTTTTATAACTGTATGGTATACATACAGGTAGTCCTCAATTTACAACAGTTCATTTAGTAACCAAAGTTATAATGGCACTGATAAAAGTGATTTATGATCATTTTTTACACTTACAAGCTTTGTAGCATCTCCATGGTCACATGATCAAAATTCGGAGGCTTAGCAGCTGACTCATATTTATGACGGTTGCAGTGTTCCCTTTTGCGACCTTCCGAGAAGCAAAGTCAATGGGGAAATCAGATTCACTTAAAACCATGTTATTAATTAAACAACTGCAGTGATTCATTTAACAACTGGCAAGAAAGGTCGTAAAATGGGACAAAACTCACTTAACACATTTCTCACTTAGCAACATAACTTTTGGGCTCTATTATGCACATATAAATCTCTGTATCGTTAATGTGTTTATTCAGGGGGTTATGAGTGCAGCTAATTCTACCCAGAATCAAACTGTAAAGTTATTGGTGGAATTTTTGGATCTAGGAAAAAAAAAAAAAACAACCCAGTGAAAATGTTGATGAGCCTGAGGAATAAGTGGGTGGATGATCTACATGAGTCCCCAGCTTGACTTAACACAACGGCCACACAGCCTCTGAACTAATATAGTAATAGTTGTAATAGTGCAACCCAGAGCATTAAATCCGCTGATCGATATCAAAACGAAAAGCAATCAAGTTAATGCACCCGTCTTTGCCAATCCCAGCTGTTCTTTCTGCCCAGAGTAAGCACTGTTCATCCCTATCAAAACTCATTCCCCACAGAAAAAAATCCTGCAACTGTTTATAGGCAAATTTAGCCCCAAGAATACTAATTGATTCACTTCTTTGTTTCACCAACGCAACCTTCTAAGGAAGATTTGGAAAAGTTGTAGGCCGGCTTTCCAAATCCTGGGGCCTTCCTGGCGAATGTGGCTCCCGTTATTCTCTGAAAATATGGCATGTGGCTATTTAAAGCTAAAAGCGGGAATGTTAAAAGTTTTGGGATAAATCATCTTGTAACATGTATGGAATCCCAGGGAGTCCCTTGAGACCTTGTAACGATATGTGTGAATCACCTTGGGAGATGGAGATTGGGGTGGCGGGGGAGAGATGCTGTCTAGGTCAGGGCTCTCTGAACTTGGCAACTTTAAGACTTGTGGCCGGACATGGCTGAATGGGAAATTCTGGGAGTTGAAGTCCAAAAGTCTGACATGTTCCCAAGAGGAAACACCCCTGGCCTAAGGAATGGTCAGATAAGAGATGGTATCAGAGGTATCATTCAGCAGGTTATGACCAGTTCTGGAGAACCAGTAGTGGAAATGTTGAGTAGTTCGGAGAACCAACAAATCCCACCTCTGACTGGCCCCGCCCCCATCTATGCTCCGCCTCCTGAGTCCCAGCTGATTGGCTGGGTCTTCTTTGGTTGCCCTGCACCGGAGAACAGAGCTGGAAAGCAGGTTAGGGAGGTGGGTAAGGAAGGGAGATTTTACAGTATCCTTCCCCTGCCATGCCCACCAAGCCACACCCACAGAACCGGTGGTAAAAAACTTGAATCCCACCACTGGATGGTATCGCCTGCAGTTGCCAAAGGGGAAAAGAAAGAAACTCAGAAAGGAAGCTTCCCAACTTTTCAGACTATAAGAAAGACAGTGGGAGATTTGTGCTTTCAGACTTGCAAAAAATTCTTTTTAATATAGCCATATAGTGTAGTAGAATTAGCTTATGAACTACATGGGAAGGCTGACACATCTGCCTTGTTGCTTCTAGGGCAGACTTCAAAGCAAGAAATGCCTGAAGCTGCAGGTCTCCACCTGCTGGGTTACAAGTCCCCTTAAACTCAGTTTGGTTCGTTTTTGAATTGGCTGGCGTTGAGCTGCATAAGTAAATACGTTGGTTTGCTGTGGCACAAAGAGGAGGAGATCCCACAAGGAATACAAGCTGATCTGCTGGTTAGGAAACATTGAAGGAAGTTGATGCAACAGGTGCTCGTTGGGTTAAGTCAGCCTGAGGCTAGCCTCACCAGTGGAATATGCTGTCCTTCCATATTTTTCCTTTAACTTACTTTTAATACTGGCACCAAGAGGAGCCGCCCAGGATAATCCTACAGGGTGTGTGAAGTGCGAGCTTTTTGTGTGAGGCTTGAGAAAGCCACTTAGCCGAAACATCAATGGAGGCGGCAGTGTGTTAGAAAGATTAGCTTTGTGCCTGGGTATCAGCCTTCAAGGAAGGCAGGTCAAGGAACAGATGCCACCAGAAATAATGATATAGATCCGTGATGGCTTAGCTCAACTGTTCTGTACTAAAGCCGCTTGCTGCTGTGAAATTAAAACCGAACCTCCTCTCCTCTGCTTGCGTTTTGCATTTGGAGCAGATTTCTTTTCAGGTGGGGAGGGGGAGTAGAATTCCTTAGCATCAGAGCGTGTTAATAATAATATAGGAAATATTAATGCTGTGATGGTCATTTTGAAAAATCCTTTCTTAGTCAGCACCTAGAAGCCAAGAGGAACATACATGCCAAAATTTCAAGTTTGTAGGCTTTACGGTTCTGGAGATTTTGTGATGAAGTGTGAGGGGTATTTTGCTTTTATATATATAGATTCCTTCCTCCTTCTATTTTTCCCAAATCAACGCTGTGAGGTTGACTGGGATGGGAAAGAAGACTGGCCCAAAGTCACCCAACCAGCTTTCATGCTTAAGGTGCAAACAGAACTCACAGCCTCCTGATTTCTAAGCCAGCATCTTGATTGCTACGCCAAGCTGACTTTCTTCTTCCTAGTCATCTCAATCTTTTCAATCTTCTTGAACTTTTCCTTTGATACTATTCCATTTTTTTTAACCTTATCTATTTTGCTACTTTATTTTTATTAGTCCATGATTATAATTTTTTTAAAAAAATCTGTTTATGGAAACACCTCTTATATCTTCTTGGCTTGCTATAGAAAGCTTGCAGGGAGAATCTGTTTCCAGAATTTTCAGAAAGGTAAAAATATCCCTCTCGATCTCTTTCCCCCTTTCAAATTGGTGCTAAAAGATCAATTCATTTGAACTCAACTGCTGGCAGCTTCACCGATGCATCCTCCCAGGTGTTCTTGAGAGCAGCATAGAAGAGGATTGGCATCTGTTTTTTATTTTAAAATAAGTTAGAGACTAATTTCTAATCTCCTGCTATCATTAGAATGTATTTTTGTCAGGGCAGTATTGTGTAACCCGTTGTGAGCACATTCCAGGGATAAGGGACTTGCATTGTACAAAACTTTTTTGCCTTCAGAGCAGTTCTCTTTTACATTCGTGTACGTTGTGTGTGTGAGAGAGAAAAAAATTAACAGATCTGTAAAAATAATAAGCTTTTTTTCTGCTGTCTACAATTGCTTTTCGTCCATTTTCTACAACCTGTTGTGCTCTGGTTGTGCTGGACTTCAGCCCCATCCAGGGCATTGGGAAAGCTGACCAAGCACATTGTAAAAGAGTAATAGACCGTATAGGTAACAAGGTGTAATCCTAGTTGCTGGAGATAGATGCTAGTCCTCATCATTTAGCTCTCTGTCAGTGTGGATGGAGGATTACAGGATTTAGTGTTAGGCACATCTGGAGAGATCTGGATTACGAAAGGCTATTTTGGTAGAAGAATGAAGGTCAGGTTAAGGGTTAGGGTTAGGAAACACTGAGCATTTCCCCATCTGGAGACCACCGGAAGTGAGCCAGTTTGGTGTAGTGGTTAAGGCACCAGGCTAGAAATTGGGAGACTGTGTGTTCAAATCCTGCCTTAGCCATGAAAACTGGCTGAGTGACTCTGGGTCAGACACATTTGCAGCCTTGAGTTAAGACAAAGTCATTGTGTACCTGTGTCCAGGTAAAATCGTCTTGGTGGCATCGACTCCAAAATACATTTCATTGGTTTATACAGGATTTATTCTCAAATGACAGTTTTGGGGGCAGATAGCCCAGCCAATTTCCAACCAAGATCTCGGTCTTTATGACATGCTGAGCCTTCAATCAAGACAGTGTTCACATAGCATACAGGCAAATCAGTGGCTTAAGAGGATGGTCTGATTCCCACAGTTTGCTGAGATGTTGGCTGGCTTCCCATACCACAACCAACCATTCCCATTTTAATCTTCTCCAGTGTATTGTGTGAACCCAGTCGTATTGCGCCATAATATCAAAGGAGTTTTTACATCAGCACGGTGAAGGGTCTATTTCTCTGCCAACGGTTGTGTTGCTTAAAGGGTGTGGTGTTGTCAGATGGCAGGCTGAGACGTGACAGATGAAGCAGAGCCAAAATCATCTCCTATTAGCACCATTTCTTTTCTTTAATTTACTTTTAACACTTTTTCCTCTCTTCCTTCCGAGCTGTAAGTCCCCAGGGGAAACTCTTCTGAGGAATCTGACCTGATCTGTTTGCAAAATAGTTTTGAAATTAATTCAGAAATTGTTTCATGTTAAGGCAAGAGGCATAACGTAGCCAAATTTAGCAGGATATGATAATAGCCATCAACGGCCACATAGAGATAAACAACATCTACATACCACTCAAAAGAGGCAACCCAAAAGCCCAACAGGAAACAAAAAGTCCAAAACAGGTATCTTCAGCAGCAAGCAATAGCAATACCACTTAGACTTATATACCACTTTATAGTGCTTTACAGCCCACTCTAAGTGATTTACAGAGTCAACCTCTTGTCCCCAACAATTTGAGTCCTCATTTTACCCACCTCGGAAGGATGGAAGACTGAGTCAATCTTGAGCCAGTGGGACTTGAACTGTCAAATTGTAGGCAGCTGGCTGCAGCAGAAGTAGCTTGCGGTACTGTACTCTAACCACTGTGCCACAGAGGCTCCATATGAGCAGAGACCAACATTAATACTAGATCAACGTAGAAATAAACTATACCACAATCTAGAAACTACCAACTTAGACAAGCATGCTAAGAGTAAACAACAACTAATCAATGAACCACCAAAGATATTCCCACCAACACTGACAGGGTAAGCCATTAGTATATACAACATCACTTGCGTCAGGGGCGCCTGTGGTGGCCCACGCATTCTGCCAGTGAACAAACTCCGTTTTCTCTGGCAGAGTCACCGCAGGCTGGTCCTTCGCAATTTCCAGGGCTCTCAGCCTTGAGTTTGACACCCCAGTCATAGAACAATTGTTAAGTGAGCTTTGTCCCATTTTACGACCTTTCTTATCATACTTGTTAAGTGAATTATTGCAGTTAAGGTAGTGACGTGGTTATTAAGTGAATCTGGCTTGCTTGCTTGCCAGAAGATCACAATAGGGGATCACATGATCCCAGGATAGTGCATCCATCACGAAGCAATTGCCAAGCATCGAAATTCTGGTCATGAAAATACTGCAAGAGTTGTAAGGGTGAAAAATGGCCACAGGTCACTTTTTTTTCAGTGCTATTGTAACTTTGAATGATCCCTACCTAAATAGAACATAGAATAATAGAGTTGAAAGGGACCTTAGAGGCCTCCTAGTCCAACCCCCTGCTTCAGCAGGAGACCAGGGGTGGGCTGCTAGCGGTTCGCCCCGGTTCGAGCAAACCAGTAGTTCCGGCGGTCAGTTGGCTCCGCCCACCCGCCCCTGCTCTAGTCCAGGGGTCTCCAACCTTGGCAACTTGAAGACTTGTGGACTTCAACTTTGCTGGCTGAGGAACTCTGGGAGTTGAAGTCCAAAAGTCTTCAAGTTGCCAAGGTTGGAGGCCCCTGCTCTAGTGTGTCCTATATTTCTGAGTTTTGCAGCTCAGCTGATTCGTGCGGCACAGTGGATTGCCGCACGAATCAGCTGTTGTACTCACTGGGGCTGCAACACAAGGTGAGTTATAGAGCTGAAAATGGGCAGTTTTCAATATCACACCGGTTGAATCACATCACTGCAGGAGACCTTATACCGGTGATGGCAAACCTATGGCACATGTGCCAGAAGTGGCACGCAGAGCCTCTCTGCCGGCACACGAGCCATCATCCGGAACTGATCCACTGTGCATACGTGCTCGCCTTCCACCAGCCAACTGATTGTCGGGTATCTGCCGCGCATACACGGGGGGAGATGCGCATGCATGTACCAGGGGTGGGGGCGCGGGGGGTTGCACTCGCATGCGCAGAGGCACGCGGTGTGCACACATGCATGCACAGGGGGCGGGGGGTCACACGCACATTGCATTATGGGTGCAAGCACACTTGCATGCGCACTTTCGGCATGCGACGACGAGAAAGTTAATGGCTGTCCCATCTCTTCTTGAAAGCCTCCAGTGATGGAGCACCTATTTCTGAGGACTACCTGAGCACTAAAGGAACAAACGTTGCATGCATTTCCACACAAATCGAGTTCTCCTATCTCTGGATAGTGAGAAAATGCCGGAGCTCCTTTACAACAGCCCCGTCCTTCCAAAAAGTCATTCCAAGTGGTCTTGATAATAATAATTAAAAAGGTTCTTTTCATTTTATAGAACTCCCGGAGAACTGGACGGACACCCGAGAGACCTTGCTGGAGGGAATGCTCTTCAGCCTGAAATACCTGGGCATGACATTGGTTGAGCAGCCCAAAGGAGAAGAATTATCTGCTACGGCTGTCAAAAGGATTGTGGCAACGGTGAGGGACCCAGAGCCCGTTTCCATTCACACCTTCCCTGTCTCCTATTGTACCTAAACAGGTGTTTCTCAACCATGGCAACTTTAAGAGTGGTGGGATTCAGAATTTTTTACTACCCCGGTTCTGTAGGCATGGCTTGGTGGGCGTGGCGTGGCTTGGTGGGCATGACTTGTTGGCTGTGGCAGGGGAAGGTTATTGTAAAATCCCCCTTCCCTCCACACCCCACTAACCTGCTTTCCAGCTCCCTTCTCCTGTGCAGGGCAACAAAAGGAGACCCAGCTAATCAGCTGGGACTCAGGAGGCGGAGAAGAGATGGGGGCGGGGCCAGTCAGAGGTGGGATTTGCCGGTTCTCCGAACTACTCAAAATTTCCACTAGAAAAAAACTTCTGAACTAGTCAGAACCTGCTGAATACCACCACTGGGGTGGACCAACTCCCAGAATTCCCCAGCCAGCTGCCTGGGGAATTCTGGGAGATGAAGTCCACCCGTCTTAAACTTTCCAAGATTGAGAAAAATGCTTCCCTAAGCAATCCGGGTCGGCGACCCACTGTTGCGAACAGGACAATAAGAATAATATATTTCCACAGCTCTCCCTATTTAACACTGGCTGGATGTGAGAGATGGTCCCGAAAACATGGGTGATAAGGGGGTTTTCAGTCTGCTTAAGATCTATAATTTAAAACCAATTAGCATTTTTATCACTTGCTTTAAAACGTTTTTCGTCCCTCTCCGTTGTTGTTTCTTTATGGACTTCATACATTTTTTATGTGTCTGCCTGTGACTACATTAACCTGCTCATGGAGGAAGAATTTATTTTCTAATTTCTCCTGGTTAACTTAGACACCCAATAACGCCTATTTGGGCAATCAGTGCACACAAAAAACCCTGGGTTTGTTGTGTACATGTGCCCATTAATCCTCGACTTGCAACCACAATTGAGCTCAAAATGTCTTTTCCTTTTTTATATATATAAAAAGTTTTTTTTATTTTTAACAACAAACAGACAAATACAAGAATAAAACAATGAAATAAAACCATCTTTCAATTGTACAGTGTACAATATGTGTAGTCTTTTCCTCTTAAATTTAAATTTACCTTCATATTACATTAATCAACTTTCCATGTCATGTTATATTATTATTAAACCATCATTAGACCTTAGTTTCAAATGCACATTATCCTTTAGAGCAAATGTCATGCCCCTGGTGGAGACGGACTCTGAGGGAGAGGAGGAACAGATGACAGGGAGTGGAAGGGTGGCTTCGGAGGTTGTGGAGGAGGCTGGGGAAGGGCAGAGGCCGGCTGAGCAGTCAGAGGAGGACCCAGGCCCATATCCCTTCTCCATCCTAGGGCACGCAGGGAGGAGAGGATAAGGGAGAGACATGGTTTACTGGGGAGGAGAGGGCCTTGATCCTCTTCATGGGCTGCAGCTGTGACAACTGAATAAGAGCAGACATGTGTATGGGCCAGTGCTGGAAACAAAGCGTGTAAATATCTCTAGTTTATAGTTCCTCTCCGAGTTTGGCGTTCTTCCCACTGTGTGTTATCTGTGGACGTCCTCCAGCCCTTATCTTGCCTGGTTTGTGTTGCTTTTTACTCTTTATAATTTAAACAGCATTTTCCTCCTTTTCGTAACTGCTTGTGGGGGAGGTTTTTTTTGTCTTCCATCAAAGATATTCAGAGCTTGGAAGCAAAGTGAAGGAATAAAAGGGGCTCACCTGTTTTCTGTGACTGTGTTTGTTTTGTATCCCACCCTGGGTCATCACAGCAAATCTCAGTTCTTACTAATTTTAATTCATTTTAAAAGCCATTCAATAATAATCAATCATAACATTATCATTGCTGTTTAAATGTCTTTTCCTAAGTGAGACAGTTGTTAAGTGAGTTTTGCCCCATTTTATGACCTTTCTTTCTTGCCACCATTGTAAAGTGAATCACTGCAGTTGATAAATTAGTAACCCGGTTGTTAAGTGAGTCTAGCTCCCCCATTGTCTTCGCTTGTCAGAAGGCTGCAAAAGGGGAAATCTCGCGACCCAGGGACACTGCAACCCTCATAAGTATCAGCCAGGAGCCTGAATTTGGATCATGTGACCATAGGGATGCTGCCACGGTCATAAGTGTGAAAAATAGTTGTGTCCCTTTTTCAGTGCCTTTGTAACTTTGCACGGTCCCTAAAGGAACTGTTGTAAGTCGAGGACCACCTGTATTTGTGTTGGTACAGGTAGTCCTTGACTTAACAACCATTCGTTTTGCAGCTTGTTCGTCCTATGGTCAAAATTCAGGTGCTTGGCTCATATTTATAACGGTTGCAGAGATTTCCCCTTTTGCAACGTCTTGACAGGCGAAGTCAAAAATGTGGCACTGAAAAATGTGTCCAATGAGTGGTCCTTGCACTTATGACCACCGTCGCATCCCCATGGTCACATGTTCAGAATTGGGGTGCTTGGCGACTGGTACATATTTATGATGGTTGGAAGGGCTCAGGGTCAGTCACAGCTGGCTTCTGACAAACGAAGTCAGTGGGGAAAGCCAGATTTGCTTAATGACCACCTGGTTCACTTAACAACTGCAGTGATTCACTTAACAACCATGGCAAAGAAGGTCGTAAAATTGGGTGCCACTCACTTAACGACTCCCTTGCTTAGCAATGGAAATTCAGGTCCCAGCTGTAATCATAAATCAAGGACTATCTGTAAAGTATTGATTGCATACATATATAAGCATAGCATATATACATATAAGCCTATATGTATATGTATATGTATATGAATATGTATATGTATATGCATATGTATATTTCCACATTTAGCCAGTCCTGCTGGGAAAGACAGAATGGACAATTTCACTGCGTCTGTTAGATTTAACTGACCTTTCTTAGTTATCAGCCGTCCCTTTTTCCAAACGATCCCTAAATTGAGTTTTTCCTGTAATGCAAATTGTCGTGCCAGTCACACTGTATTCACCTTGAGAAGAAAAGTATTTGTCAATTAAAAAAAAGTTCAGTGACATTTTTCATTTGTTCCGTTATTGTTTCAAAAAGTGAAGTTTAATCAATTTTTTTAAAGGACATTTTGATATAGATTTAAAAATCCATTCTAATCCATTCTAAATTTAAATAAGTTTCTTCCTACCAAAACAATGCATTTTTGGCATACTGCTACGTAAGAAACGAAGTGACCACGTTTGCTAGATGTTAAGGGCATTTCCAGGGTTTTTCTTCTTTCTCTGCCTGTTAATTGTTGAATTACAACAAAAATCAGTTAGAACAAATCAACGTTTACCTTTCTTGATTAATTGGTGGGAGACCTTTTCATTCAACAGAATTGCAGTTTTCAATTAGACCAATTAATACTTGCAGTCCTGATTTTAACTAATGTTATCTACTTTCTTTATTGAGCTGGGGTTTTGTTTTAATGACTTACTGAATTGTTGCATTTGGAAAAAGACACATTGTGATTGGAATAGTTTTACCCCTACAACAATTCTGCAACAACAAGGAGCTGCTGATACAGTTCTACAGAGGAATTACTGAGTCTGTCATCTGCACCTCTATAACTGCCTGGTTTGGCTCTGCAACCCAACAGGACAGACACAGACTTCAGAGGGTAATTAAGACTGCAGAAAAAACAATTACTACCAACCTGCCTTCCATCAAGGACCCGTATACTGCACGAGTCAAAAAGAGGGCTGTGAAAATGTTTACAGACCCCTCGCATCCTGGACATAAACTGTTTCAACTCCTTCCCTCAAAATGATGCTATAGGGCACTGCACACCAGAACAACTAGACACAAGGACAGTTTTTTCCTGAACGCCATCACTCTGCTAAACAAATAATTCCCTCAACACTGTTCAACTATTACAAAGTCTGAATTACTATTACTATTAATCTTCTCATCACTCCTTATTACCCATCCCCTCCCACCTGTGACTGTATGATTGTAACTTTGTCGCTTGTATCCTTACGATTTATATTGACTATTTCCTAGTATGATTTGATTGCTTATTGTATCCTATGACTATCATTAAGTGTTGTACCTGATGATTCTTGACTCTTGACGAATGAATGTATCTTTTCTTTTACATGCACTGAGAGCATTTGCACCAAGACAAATTCCTTGTGTGTCCAAACACATTTGGCCAATAAAGAATAATATTCCATTCTATTCTATTAGCACTGTTACCATCCTATAGACTAAGATATATAGAATAGAGTAGGCCAGTCCAACACACAGTCTGCGGATCATACATAGCCTGCTAAGTAGCCTTGTGTGTGACCCAATGGCACTTTTTAAAAAGTCATCAAATTTGCTGCCTCCAGAAAGATCCCCTGCCAAGAATCTCCAGTCCTTAACGTCCCTTCTGAGACGTTAGCTGCATTCCCATTACAGGTAGTCCTTGTCTTACAACCACAGCTGAACTCAAAATTTCTGTTGCTAAGTGAGACAGCTGTTGAGGGATTTTTGCACCATTTTATGACCTTTCTTGCCACAATTGTTGAGTGAATCACTGCAGTTGTTAAATTAGTAGCATGGTTGTTAAATGAACCTGGCTTCCCCATTGAGTTTGCTCGTCAGACGGCCGCAAAAGGGGATCCCATAACCCCAGGACATTGCAATTGTCATACCTGTGAGTCAATTTCCAAGCGTATGAATTTTGATCGTATGTCCTTGGGGAGGCTGCAGTGGGAAAGGTCACAAGTCACTTTTTTTCATTGCTGTTGTAACTTCAAATGGTTATTAAACAAACTGTTTAATATCTGTTTTCTAATCTGCAGCTCTTCCTTTGTCTCCCAAGGTCATTCCTACATACCATTACACCTGAGGAAATGAAATGAAATATGGAAATGAATATATAGAAATATAGAGAAACCTAACCATATGACTTACTAAGGGATAGGAAATACTGAACGACCATGGAATACTAATTGGCTGTGATTACAGAACTCACTTAACCTAGTTAATTTCTGGGGTTGTGCAACACAGTGTGATATAATTAATCAGGCTGGATTATGTAACTCACTAAGCCACCCACAGACCTAACTAGGATTTTTTTAAAAAACTAATCAAGCTTAGCATGTTCTGGAATTGCGTTTGTAGATTTTTGCTTGAGCTATTAGGGATAGCAAAGTGAACACAACCAAAGAAAGTTAAAAGGAGATGCAAAGAAATGAGAGAGGAATGCAACGGAATGTCAGAATAATACCAGGTCTTCCATCCTGCAACCTTTTGTTAGACATTCCACCTGTTAATACTTCATTGTCATGTGCTTGGAAGTGAAGTTGAAGAACGCGAAGTAAAAATGTTCTTAACTCGCTCTGAAAGCCCACCAGAATTCACTTCATAAAATAGTGTGTTATTCATAAAACAGATGCAATTTTAGAGGATCAAACTTCAGTAAAATGGTGATAGATTATAGAAGGAATTCAAAGGTTGCTCGAATAAAAGAAATTCCATCTAACCTTGTTCTCTGTCAAATAAAGATGAAGGGTGTAAGCTTGGTCCTTCCTAATGCCCTTGGCACTCAGGAGAATTTATAGGGGCGGAAGATTTTCAGGGGTTTTCCTGAGTATTTCTTTAATGATGCAAGTAGTTTGCTTTGGTTTGACAATATTTCTGTCTATAGGCAAAGTACAATAAAAGAAACTGCTTAGAAGTAACTCTTTCTTGCTTTGAGGGGCCTGACAGTAAGATTGTGAATTGATTTATCTTTGTGGCAACATCTGAATGCAGTTCTTTTCTCTATTCCAAGGCAAAGGCCAGTGGGAGAAAACTCCGAAAAGTGACTCTGAAAGTATCACCCAGAGGAATCGTTCTCAGTGACAGCATAACAAATGAATCAATTGAAAACGTGTCAATATACAGGTACGCCTCATCCATACCTTTCAAATTTTCAGAGCAAATAATTAAGTCCTCTCCTTCCCAGGAGAGCGTTCGAAGGGTTAACGTTTGAAACTGTAATTAATAGAAATAGGATATTCTTTTTTCTTCTTTTCTCTTATTTACATTTAATACTCTAAGGCAGTGGTGGCTAACCTATTTGGGCTCCTGTGCCAAAAATTGTGCACGCACTTGCACATTCATGCTCGTGTGCCAACACCCAGAAGGCAATGCGCACCCCCATGTCTCCTACTCATGCGTGTGCAATCCCCACGCATCCCTGCCGCTTCCTTACCTGCACTGCACCCCACAGCTGATTTTCGGCCGGTTTGAGGCCTTTTTCGGCCTACCAGAGGCTTGAGGAAGGCTTCTGTATGCTTTGCAGGCCGAAAACTAGCCCCGTTTTGTCACTTCTGGTATTTTCGGAAAAACAGGAAGTGATGAAATGGGCCTAGTTTTTGGCCTGCAAAGCCTGCAGAAACCTTTCTCAAGCCTTTGGGAGGCCAAAAAAGGCCTCAAACTGGCCAGAAATCAGCTGTTAGGTGTGCACATGCACAATGAGGTAAGTTTGCCTGCAGCTCACGTGCCAACACAAATGGCTCTGTGTGCCACTTGTGGCACGTGTGCCATAGGTTCACCATCACGGCTCTAAGGCAATTGTATCACAGATTATTAGGTATCTATTACATACAAATCATTGCATCGAAATCACATTGTACTAAAACTGAGATGATGGAGCAATAGATGGTCAGTATGGATAGATTTAATAATATGTTAAAGAACTGAGCTAGTTTTATATTAACATTTTATGGATACACTTTTTGTTTCCACAGGTGTCACTCAGTCATTCATTATTCCATTTTTTTGTTCTGATTTTATTAGCACAGCTATATTTTTGGTGATGCTTCATCATATCGTCTGGTTGATACACTTACCCATAGAGGTTACCTTTGTGTGTGTGTGTGTGTGTGTGTGTGTGTGTGTATGTAGTACTTTCCATTATTTAGTGATACAGTCATTAAGTAAATTGTGCTGATTTATTGACCTTGTTTGCAGTGATTGTTAAGCAAATCCAGCATTACATTATTTTCGCCTCATTTTACAACCTTTTTTGCTAAGGCTGTTAAGTGAATCACTGCAGTTGTTAAATTGGTAACACGATTGTTTGGTGCATCTGGTTTCTCCCACTGACTTTGCTTGTTGGAAGTTTGCAAAAGGTGACCACATGACCTCAAGACACTGCAGCTGTCATAAATACGAGTCAGTTGCCGCAGGTCTGAATTTTAATCACGCGACCATGGTACTAAGACCCTTTTTTCACTGCCCTTGTAATTTTGAATGGTCACTAAATGAGCTATTGTAACTCGAGGATGACCTGTAATTAAGTAGATTTAATGACAAGATTGTAAGGCTGCTTTTAAGGAAGGACTCAACCTTTACGATGTTGACCAGACAGGGAACACAATCAGATAAATTAATACTAGATGGGCTCCAGCATGAGTTTGAAAACTTGGAAGACTAAATCTCTGATCCTGGTGACTGACCCAGAGTGGATCTTGAAACTAATTCTACTGTACTGTAAAGCTACATCAGAGGTCTCCAAACTTGGCAACTTTAAGACTTGTTAACTTCAACTCCCAGAATTCTCCAGCCAGCTGGAGGATTCTGGGAGTTGAAATCCACAAGTCTTAAAGTTGCCAAGTTTGGGGATCTCTGAACTACATTAACAGAACCTTGCAAGTCTTAAAGTGCAGTTCTCCTGCTGTTGCCTTTATAGCCTGAGAACTTAGGGGAGGGTCCCTTCTGAGCCTCTTGCTCCACCCACTGTGCAGCTGCAGGCGATGCTGTCTCTTATCTGACTTATGTTCCCTAGGCAACATCTCTTCAACCTGCCTCCGAGGGCCTTTCCCACATCCCGTTAGGAAAAAAGGCATCTTCCAATCCCAATGAGTAGAGTAGAGTAGAGTAGAGTAGAGTAGAGTAGAATAGAATAGAATAGAATAGAATAGAATAGAATAGAATAGAATAGAATAGAATAGAATAGAATAGAATAGAATAGAATAACAGAGTTGGAAGGGACCTTGGAGGCCTTCTAGTCCAACCCTCTGTCTAGGCTGGAAACCCTACACCACTTCAGACAAATGGTTATCCAACATCTTTTTAAAAACTTCCAGTGTTGGAGCATTCACAACTTCTGGAGGCAAGTTGTTCCACTGATTAATTGTCCTAATTATCAGGCAATTTCTCCTTAGTTCTAAGTTGCTTCTCTCCTTGATTAATTTCCACCCATTGCTTCTTGTCCTGCCTTTAGGTGCTTTGGAGAATAGCTTGACTCCCTCTTCTTTGTGGCAGCCCCTCAAATATTGGAAGACTGCTATCATGTCTCCCCTAGTCCTTCTTTTCATTAGGGTAGACATGCCCAATTCCTGCAACCATTCTTCATATGTTTTAGCCTCCAGTCCCCTAATCCTCTTTGTTGCTCTTCTCTACACTCTTTCTGGCACTTTAATACAATACAAGATCAGAAGAGAACTAATATGCCCCCCCCCAAAATAGAAAATCCAGCAAAGAAAAACTCTGAGACCAGTAGGCAGATGCAGAGGAACAATCTATGCACTTGTTTAAGAACAAGGAATTCTTCAAGGAGTTCCTGAAAGCAATTAATGAGGCATGTAATCCTTGGAGAAACCAGTGGCAGAGCTCGGCCCACTTAGAGGAATAACAGACCCCCTCATTACTGCCAATTTTTGACAGAACACTGAACACATTTCTGTTCCAATTCCCATGCGTTTAATGGACCACTCTGGGGTCAGAATAAGTCTTTCCTGCTATTTTTCCTCTTTTTTTAAGTGGAGGACTACCTGTAAATAAAAATACTGTACACATATATTCTACTTGCTGTATTTTCTTGGCTAGTTCTGGAGGACATTCTTGGAAGAGGTGTGAAATGGTGAGGATGCCCCTCAGACCATGGACTATTCGTGTTATCTTCACACTGCTTTGAAGTTGCCTGCATTTGTTTTCTTGGCGTTTGACATTATTCTTTGGAGGATTTCTTTATTGCTGTTCCATCAGTTCCATCGGCATCAAGGGATTTGCAGAGCAGGAGGCAGGAGCTTCAAAATGAGTGATCTCCAAGAGAGCCACAGCCCAGATCCTCCTGTTGGATGCGCCCACCCGTCCCAAGTTGCCTTAGGAACTAAATGCATTCTTAAAGCAATGTCATCTCATCATTGGCAGGCGATAAATCTCTCCCTCCCCGATCGCAGCAAACTGTTGCTTCCATTCTCTTCTTCTGAGAAAGGTTATCGGATTGCTAAGCCTGCTTTTGTCCGATAAAAAGGCAATTCAGAAGATACACTGATCACATGAAAGTTGGTTGTGGCTGCTCCAGAGAAATGAGTGCTGAATACTACTTAGTCTTTAGGTAGAGCCTAATTTCTAGGCTTTGGTCTGGTCTGAGCATGGATGGGAAGATCTCAAAGGCCAGGCTGCTTTCCTAAGCACCTAGCAATGTCTTCTTGAGAGCTTCTTGTGACCTTCTCCTATTCTGAACCTAAACCAAAGGTTCACACTTGGGGGGATGGTGAGCGCCATGGTGACAATCAGTGGATCTTGGACAAAGAAATGGGATCACAAAAATCCTTACTGAAAGAAAATGAGAATAGAAGGGAATAACAGAGTTGGAAGGGACCTTGGAGGTCTTCTAGTCTAACCCCTTGCTTAGGCAGGACACCCTAGAGTATTTCATACAAATTGTTATCCAGTCTCTTTTTATAAATCTGCAGTGTTGGAGTATTTACAACTTCTGGAGGCAAGTTGTTCCTCTGATTAATTGTTCTAACTGTCAGGAAATTTCTCCTTAGTTCTAAGTTGCTTCTCTCCTTGATTAGTTTCCACCCATTGCTTCTTGTCCTGCCCTCAGGTACTTTGGAGAATGTTTCCTCTCATGTCCTAAAGGTGCTTTCCCAAAAGGCAACTGGACTTTCTTGGTTTTTTTTCTTGCAAATGTTTCACTTCTTATGCAAGAGGTTTCTTCAGTTCTTCAGAACTACTTCAGAACTTCTTCAGAACTTTTTCAGAACTGAGGAAGCTTCTTGGATGAGAAGCAAAACATTTTCAAAGGAAAAAAACCGAGAAAGTCCAGTTGCCTTTTGGAAAAGCACCTTTGGGACAACCATGACTTGAATGATTGAGAATCTCCATAGACATTTCTTCTCCCATATCTTTTTAGAAAGCTGTCCAACCCAGATTTTTCCAAGGGGCCTTCAGAACAGGTGATGCAACTTAGTTGGAAACAGCCAGCCCAGGAAGGAAATAATTATTTAGTTCAGGGATAGTTGGCTTTTATTTAACTGAGTTCAGTGTTACTATTTCACTATTGTATCCCTTTTGCCAAACAACCCAGAGTCTTAAGGAGACACATCTGAAGAAATAAGTAACGCTGACATTTCATGACAACCACATTGACCACTTTAGATGATCCCTCCCTGTCTGCTTAATCATTTTTTCCCATCTGGCACATAAAAATTAGAATTTGGCATGATTAAAAGAATCCTCCTTGCAAGATATTGTGGGAGGATCACACAACCTCTGCAGTGGAAAAGCCCTTTATATAAAAGAGCAAGATTTACCAGTGTTACTGGAGTTTGAAACAATGCTGTTTCTCTTTTATTCGGCCTCTCATTTTAAGAATGAAAAACAATGCTCCTTAGAAAGCAGCAGTTTGAGGAAGATGAATAGCTGTTTGTTTTCCCTTATTCCCCCAATGTTATAAGATCTCCCACTAGAAAATTCTGTTACTCCATCCGCTTTCATCTAATAAATTTTATGAATCTGTAGCTAAGCTTTCATTTTTCTCATCGGGAAAGCAAACGTTTACAGTGAAGCCTCATATTAAATATTGGAAGTCAACAACTACCCAGCTTCTACTTAAGCTTCTAGTCCTTATGGCAATAGTGGTGAACCTTTTCGGCACCGAGTGCCGAAACGAGAGCGCATGCACGCACCAGAAACCAGAGAAGCAGCTCCCCGACGTGCACGCACGGGAGTACCAGAAACCGGAAGCTTAGCTTCCCGGCACTCACATGCGTGCCAGCGACCTGGTCTTCTGGTTTGTAACGTGCATGTGTGCATGAAGACCAGCTGGCCAGTGCACATGTGCGCTCTGGAACCCAGAAGAGCAACGGGTGATAGCTGGAGTGCCCAGAGGAATGGGTCTGCCTGCCACTTCCGGCATGCATGCCATAGATTAACCATCACGGCCTTATGGTTTTAAATATTAACATGAAGAAATGACCAGTGAAAGACAACATTAGAAACCTAATTAAAAATGGTAATTGTTGTTATGAAATATGTACAGAATAACCCTTGAGTAACCAGGAATGCACATGGAAACGTTTATGAGAATAGCTATGAATAATTATCCAGCCACACACAGATAACACCAAATTGAGTTAAAGTTTACTTTAAGAAATAGCACAGGCGAATAAACGGTCCAGGTCATATACGTTTTACAGTCCAAAGAATATCCAATTACAAAATCTTCTTACCGGTTGCCTTTGTCATTTCCAGTAAACAAAGATATCAAAGTATAAGCTCAGCATAAACCTTAGATAGCAACAGAATGTCAGAGAGACAGAATGCCAGAGAGCAAGCTATGATCTCTAGCTCCCTCTTATGGTAATTTGCAATATAATCAACCGATCGGAATATAGTATAAATCAATACAGTGATTTTATCTTAAAGCTACAAACATACATTGTTGGTTTATATATTGCCAACCCAACTAATTGGTGGAACAGATTCCTAACAGTTGTGATGTTCACAGCCTTGATAGTTTCCTTCACCCAAGTCTGACATCTTAAAAACCATGATTGAAAGGGTTTCTTTGGCTCAAGGTGCCTTTCTGTCTTGTGTTTTGTGTATATACTGTTTGGCAAAAAGCGACAATTCTTTCATTAACGGTATTATTAAATGCCTATTTTTTTTCTTTTTCCCACTGACACTGGGAGATTGTTAAACATCTAAACATTGTGGAGGGATTAAAAGTTAGAACTGACCCATTCAGTGTGTTTGGCCCATTTAAGAATGCTTAGTGGGCCCCATATATGCCATGTGGGAACTCTTGGGGTCCATAGTTAGTATTTATTTATTGATTAATTGACTGGATTTTACCTTTATTACTTTATAATTAACTTTATAAATAACTTTATAAAACTTTATAAATAACTTTATAAAGTGATGAACATACCTAACACTCCTTCCTCCTCCTTTTCCCCCCACAATAACAACCCTGTGAGGTGAGTTGGACTGAGAGAGAAAGTGACTGTCCCAAAGGCCCCAGCCAGCTTTCACGCCTAAAGCAGGACCACAACTCACAGTCTCCCGATGACTGGCCCAAAGGCACCCAGTGGGCATTCATGCTTAATGTCAGACTAGAACTCACAATGTCCTGGTGATAGGACCAAAAATCTCCCAGCCTAAGGTGGAACTAGAACTCATTGTCTCCTGGTTTCTAATCCAGCACCTTGATCACTGTCCCAAACTGGGTCTCTGTTGTCATTGCTCAGTAGTGGCCCTCACTTTGGGGTACAACTGAAATTCTGTTAGCACTATATCAACCATCATTCTATGAGGATGCTAAGGAAAAAATCTTGCGCTGTAAGTGGAATATAATAGAGACTGATCCCCAGGAGGGAGGGGCTGTATTCCAGAGGAGTAAGAGGCAGCTCAGTCCAGATATTTTGTGAGAGAGAAAGAGGGTGAAGACAGTTCCTCCCTAATAGTTCACAGAGTATATGTTTGAGGTAAATATAGTAGAGTGCCTAATGTGGCAATGTTCTATCTATAGGTTTGGCAAGAATAATGAAATCAGCTTGGAAGAATCACTGCGTGTCTTCCTTGGTTCTTTGGACCTAAGAATACATTTGATGCTGCCTTACGATGACAGATTGAGTCATCCTTTTTGTGGTCACTTTCATTAATTTTATTTTGTGGTTTGTGTTTGTGCAATCTTGTGCTTTATATTTATTATAATAACTACTGAAGAATTTGATGAAGATGAAAATGATACAATGGTGGAAATACTTTAACAAAGCATAATTTCAGCTGGAATTTAAGAAAAAGAAACAAAAAGAACCATATAGGCATAATGTACAACTAGCTCAGCCTTTTAACACAGTATTAAATCTTGACCAAGTAGAAACACTGTGCTCCAACTTTCCATTACTACAATATAAAGACACTGCAGAAAATCAGCCAAGAACACATCTCTTTGACATCTGGAGTTTTCTTTCCACCTATATAGAATAATTCTCTCGGAATCTCAGATTCTGTATTGGGGGCGGGGGTTTAATTCAACATCATATTTGCATCTAAAACTGTTTAATTCCCCCCATTTGTATAAATTATGAACTGCTGTAAATTGTGTCAGATTTGGTGGTGTGGAAGCGTGATCAATCATTGAAGGCTAAAAGGCCATTCCTGCCTCCAGAGTCACAGTGGGGGAAGCGCTGAAGAAAGATGTGTGTCCAGGCACTTATTCCTGTCCCAGCTGTGTCAGCTGATCTCCTTGACGGGACTCTGCTGCCCTTTAGAAGTCAGTTCTGGTGGATTTCCTTATTTTAAAGGAACGTAGAGATGACTGTGGGGAAGGTACAGATATTCCTTGACTGATGATCACAACAGGAACCAGAATGTTTGTTGCTAAGCAAAACAGTTATTCAGTGATTTGATGACTTGATGACTTTATTGGCACAGTTGTGAAGCAAAACACGGCAACTGTTCAGTGAATCGTAAAGTTGTTCAGTGAATCTGGCTTGTCCCATTGACACTGTTTGTTGGAGGCTAGTTGGGAAGGTTGCACATGAGATGATGGACAGTGCTAAGCCTGTGTCAACTTCCATCCTGCAAGGTTTTCCTTCTATAGAAACAAAAACACTGATTTTGTTAGAGCCTTTGTTAGTCAGCTTGGCTTGATAGCAGGTAAAACAGTCTTCATCTTGTTTTTGGAAATGTTGGGTTGTCTGAGGCTTTTGGGCAAAAGTCTTTCCTGCTTGACAGATCCTGGCTAAATGACCCTTCCTTTGGCATTTTAGACAAATGGCATTCCTGAACTTGCAGGATGCCCTGAGGTGGTTTCCACCACAGCTTAGACAAATGGGCTGAGGCCCTGGAGGTAGATTGGGGTTTGGCCTGTTCTCCCTTTGACTGTTTTTTTGCTGCCTGAGGCGATTTACATCATTAGCCTCTTCTTAGCCTTCTTCATAGCCTTCTCTGTGGAGGCTTCAACGTAATGGATGGCTGAGCTGCTCTGGCTAATTGGATTTCCCTGAATTTCTGCTGCTGAAAGTGCTGATAGTTCAGCAGCTTGAGACACTTCAATTGCTAATTTAAGGGTTAAATCCCCTTTAGCCAATAGACACCTTTGTAGCCTTAAATCCCTGACTCCACAAACTAGTTGGTCTAATAACATGTCTTCCAGATAGTCTCTAAACCCACAATGCAAGGCAGCTGTTCGTAGGGCAGCCATGTACCCACTAATAGTCTCTCCCTCAGCCTGAATCCGTCTCCTAAAAGCATGACGCCTGGCAATTTGGGATGGCTTAGGGGAATAGTGGTTGGAAAGAATTTCCTGCAATTCTTCCCATGGAACAGTCTTAATTGAATGTGGAGCCAGTAATGCTGTAGCAGTGTCAAACACTGTGGCTCCGCAAAAACTTAAAAAGTAGGACTTTTTCCTATGGTTGGAAATGTCAGCGAGGTCTATGGCATCTAGGAAACAGTCAAATCGGTTTCTGTAGGATTCCCATGTTTCTGCTGTCAGTCTGAAAGGCAGGAATGCAGGGTTCGAAGTCATCTCGACTCAGCGGTGCCGGATCTTCCGAGGAAAGTTGAAATTCGTGCTCGCGAATAGTGGCAGTAAGCTCTTAAAGTGACATTCAGCTCGGTAGTGACTTTTTTGTAGTGACTTCGCTTAGCGATTCTTTGCCCGGTTGCCTCTTATATGTATCCCGCCCTCGTCGCCAGTTTTGTAGAGCGGTGGAATAACCTGAGGCGAACACGGAGCAAACTTCAGCTTTTACTTTATTGTAACAATAAAGGTTTTCCACGGCTGCCGCGCTAACAAGGCAGCCAGCTGGCGGACAACAGCTGATGCCGTTTGACAGCAACCTTTTATAGCTGGCTGTCAAACGGCATCAGCCAATAGGAACGGTCTGTGTTCCCACTGGAAACACGGACCGGAGTGAAGACTTCAGCTCAGTCTTTTCCGAACGCCACACTTTAGCTGGAAAATGGGAAAATCAATAGACAGCCAGTTGCAGTGGTGTATTATATGTTTTGGCTGCTCGACTCCCACACTTGAACACACTGTGTTTCCAAATCATTTCAAGGCAGCTTCCCATCAAACATGTTGCTGTGATCAAGAATGTTTGTGCTGCCTGATGCTGTTCTTCTAACAAGAAGAGCAGAGATGATTTTAAGACAGAATTGTTTAATCTGAACACACCATCAGAGCAGCTGACAAAAAAAAAATGGAATTATATTTTTAAATGATCTAGCTAGCGCAAGGATGAGGCTCCATTATTGCTGATTTGCCTGCGAAGCTTTAATGTCGGAATTTGGAAATGATGAAGGACTTCATGTGAGAGTGTGTTTAGCAGAAAGGATGTGGGTCATTTTCCTCTCCTTACTGAATTCTTAACATGTTTTCTTTACTCTTTTTTTTTACTTTTGTCTCTTCTCCTTCTTCCTCCTTCTCCTTGTCCTCCTCCTCCTCTTCCTTTTCCTTTTATTTCTCCTTCTTCTGCTTCTCCTCCTACTTCTTCTCCTCCTTCCTTTTCCTCCCCTTCCCCTTCTCTTCCCTTCCCCCTCCTCTTCCTCCTCTCCTGCCTGCCTCCCTCCATCCCTCCCTCCTTTCTTTTTCTTAATGTTCACAGGATATCCTACTGTACAGCAGACAAAGTACACGACAAAGTATTTGCCTACATTGCCCAGAGTCAGCACAACGAGAACCTGGAATGCCACGCTTTCCTCTGTTCCAAGAAAAAAATGGTCAGTATTAAGTGGAAAAGTCACTGCTGTGTTCATTTATTCAATTCATATGGCTGCCCATATGGCATTTCCAGTTTTCGGTAAAATCACCCCCATAGAGACCCATTGGTTCACTTAACGGCCAAGGCATTCGTTTAACAACCGCAGCAGCCAATGCATGCCCATCGTGTTTGCTTAACAACCGCCTCAAAAACGGTCATAAAACAGGGTCAGATCTCCCGAATAGCTATTTCTAATTTCAATGCTGCTTTCAAAATGTCCTTGAAAACTTTTCCTGCCAAAGGTGTTTTCCTTCTCCTCCTTTTTTTTTTCCCCCTAGACAAAAAATTGCCTGCTAATTTGACATGATACGAAGACAGGGTGCACATCTTCAAGGCACGGACTCTGTATGTCTATTTTTCACATCTCCAGCATATAATTACTCTGTATTTTTAGCGCCTGGGCAATTCACAACATTATCTGGGTCTATTAAACTTGATTTGAATGTGACAGCTGAAATTGTAAACAGCTGTGAGGAGTTTCATACTTAATTACCATATTTAAGGAGTTGTTGGGGTTTTTTTTCCTTCCCTTTTTCCCCCCCTGATAAAAAAAGCACTTTGCTCCTCCACCAAAGATTTAAATGGTTCTGACAAAATCTCTTTTTTTCCTTTCATGTCATACTGGGACAGGTACAAATTTTCCTCTGTTCTTCTAAACAGCCCCATCGCTCTGGTTTGTCTAGCACGCTAGCCAGTTAATGGGTGGGAGGTTTTATAGATTGGAATCCAAGTTTCTCATCAGCATCCTACAACTGGATATTTGAGGGGGGGGGGGTTATAGCATCCATTGATCTATAAGAAAACAAAATGTGTGTGCAAAATTCTCTACCTATTTATTTGTCATAACTCTCTTAGAGTGCCTGTCTTAGAGTGAATTATAGTTCTTGTTCGGGCATCTTGATAAGCCATAATTTTTCCGAGTTCTGCCTGGTACATATTATCTAATTCCACAATTGTGTAATGCTATACAGTATTGCTTTTGCTATATTGCTTTCATTCCAATGCTGTTGGCTAAAAAAAAAAAGTTAAAACCTGAAATAAAGAACAAAGTTTGGGTTTGCCTACGCAGAAGGTTAACAAACCACAGGTTTCAAGTACAGTAGGCTATTTCAATAAAATAACCTGGATTAAAACCAAACACAACATGTTGGGGTTTGGCAGAATGCATGAATGTTGCCACGCTTTGATTATCTCCTAAATTCCCAGGCCTTTATATGCCACAACATTTATTCCAGAATTGTGGCATCTCAAGCTGATTTTTGTGATGCATCTATTGATCAGCTGTTTGCAGCTTTGGAACTAAATTTTGCTGCAACTCACTGTTTTTTAGATAGGGATATATGAGGAGAGAAGAAACTGTAATATTAATCCTGTGCCAGCATGTAGTTTTGCGGAAGTTAACTGGAGTCTTTGATCCACTTTTACCTCAACAGGCCTTCTAAGCTAACTAGATGTGTAGGTAAAAATGGGTGCCACTTTCTGGATAGTTTGAAGAATGCTCCATGAATGGGATTTATATTTAATTGGCAGTTTTCATCACTTATAGAAAACATAGAAAACCGAGGGCAGGAAAAGGCCTAGTGGTCCATCAAGTCTGCCTTTTGAATTTATTTGTTTTTGTTTTCTTTTCAATTTATTTATTAATGTTTATTTGTTGCTTTTGTGTTTTCTTTTCTTTTTTAATTTTTGTTGGATGATGGACATACGTTTATCCCAAGCATTTTAAAACTCAGTTACTGATGATTGACCCGCTATCTTCACTGGAAGTTGGCTCTAAGCTTCCACTATACTTTCTGTGAAGTAATGCTTTCTAATGTTACTTTTGAATTTTCCTCCCGTCAGTTTGAGGTTATGCCCCCATGTTCTTGATTTTTACTTACTGTTGAAAATACAACCTTCTAAAACAGGGGTGTCAAAACTCAAGAACTGGGGGCCGGAGCCGGCTGCCCTGGAAACAGTGAAGGACCGGCTTGCGGTGCCTCTGCAAGCAAAAATGGAGCACGGGACGGCTGCCTGTGGCCCTCTCAAGCTCCATTTTCACTGACAGAGAGTTGCAGGAGGCCATCACTGCCGAAAACAGAGCGTGGGAGCCCCTTTTCGCTGGCAGAGCAGCGGAATCACCACAGGCACTCCCAACATGAGTGACGTCAAGCTGGCCATGTTCCCCCCGGCCCCCCGAGGTCAAACACAGGCCTGTTGCGGCCCTCAATGAAATAGAGTTTAACACCCCTGTTCTAGAACCTGATTCACGCCCTTAATATAATTAAAGGCTTCAGTCATGCTTCCCTTTCCCTTCTGTTCTCTTAGGGTGTACATACTCAGTTCCTCCAATCTGTCCTCATACGTTTGTTCCTCAGACCTTGTGCCATTTTTGTTACCTGTTTCTGGACTCACTCAATCTTATCAATATCTTTGATTAAGTGAGGTCTCCAGAACTAAACACAGTATTCCACGTGGAGCCTGATTAAAGCAGTAGCAGTAGCACTTAGACTTATATACAGCTTCACAGTGCTTTACAGCCATCTCTGGGCTGTTTACAGAGTCAGCAACTCATTTTACCAGCCTTGGCAAGATGGAAGGCTGAGTCAACCTTAAACCGGTGAGGATCGAATGCCTGGCAGTGAGCGGAATTAGCCTGCAATACTGCATTCTAACCACTGTGCCACCACAGCTTCTTGCCCTATTTAGCAGGGTTTGGACCTCTTCGTGATGATGCATCCCAGAACTTCCCCTCATTTAGGATGTGAAGAAACCCCAGTATTTGGAAGGATTAACTTCGAGTGTTGTACATCACCCAGAGTCACTTTCATATAAGATGGGCAGCTATATAAGTATAGTAACAAGACCTGTGTTTGTTCAATCAATCAATCAATCAATCAATCAATCCCTCCCCAGTTACCACTAGGAGGGTTCAGCCTGTAAATCTAAATACATAGAATTGATCTATGACTGGTTGGTTTCTCTCCCTCCCCCCTCCCCCCCCCAGAAAACACATGCACGGCTATATTCCACACTTCAATTCTAAGTTGAGGTATTAATAGAGGTGAGAAGAGAAAGAAAAAAAAGTGATATTCAAAAAGAACCCAACAACTCCATATTTATTTCCCAAAATGACCTGTACTAGGCCAGATAGAGGTCTAGAAGTTATTTGCAGAATATTTCAGGTTTTATCTCATTTCATAGGCAAAATAGACTCTTTTTAACCCTGCAGGCTAGGGGTCTCCAACCTTGGCAACTTAAGCCTGGAAGACTTCAACTCCCAGCTGGCTAGGGAATTCTGGGAGTTTAAGTCTGGCAGGCTTAAAGTTGCCAAGGTTAGAGACCCCTGCTGTAGGCCAAATGGAAGGGATTGGGAAGAATCTTTGAATGAGAAATTATCCAGTAGTTCAACATGCCTCTTGTTGTGGTTCGCTGGCAGCAGGTGTGGATGGCTGAGGTCTCAGAGAGCGAGGACTCAGATGAGGGGCCTGCATGTGATGCAGGGATGGGGCCAGGACCATCAGGGAGTGGAGTGCTGCCTTCGGAGATTGTGGAGGCTGGCAGCAGTGATGAAGAGCTCCCCGAGGAGCCTGTGCCCAGTGTGCGCAGGGCTGCTCGAAGGAAAGAGCAGCTGCAGCAGCACAGGCAACTCGGGAGTAAGGCTGCAAGGTAATGGCCCCTCCCTGAGGAGGTAAAAGCCAGCTGAGAAACCGGAGTTCTTTGCAGGAAGCAAAGAAGTTTTTTTACTCAAGCCTGGTGGACGTTCGGAATATCTTGGTTGGTGTTTGGAGACTCTTTGTGCTTGAAATATTTCTTAGTAACTTTAGCTAGAGTTTTTGGCAGCCTTGCACAACCTTGGCAAGGCTCATTATTATTGGAGACAATTAATTTGAAACAGCCTTTTAACCGTGAAGGAACGGAATTCATAAAGAATCATTAGAAGGTTTTTCTGTTACCTCCGTTTCACGTTTGTTTCCTTGGAACAAAGTTTGGGTCAGAACACCTCTTTCCCTTTTGGGGGGAATCTCTCAGTTACGTTGAACTGAGAGTTAGTGGCTAGAACAAAGTTGTTTCCCTCAAATTTGCAACAGTCCTATTTTAACTACTGCACCATGCTGACTTACGTTTAAAGGAGGGGTGGATTTTTCCCCCCCAAAATGAACCACTTTCTGTAGTCAAAGCAATTCTCTATAAACTCTACTCTTCCTCTTCAAAGAAAGGAAGACAAGCCTTCCAAATAATTGTGTGAATTCACCCGAGGTTTTCTGCAGCTGCCTCTTGACTCTCTGTAGCCACAAGACTGCCAGCAACACTATTAAATTGAGTCTTAACTGGTGTGGGACCGACAGAGCTGTAGAAGGAGGAAGGAGGCTCCTGGCTTAACGTATCTCCTTCGCTGGGTTCAGATCTGCAAAAGGAGCTGCCTATTAGTGCCCCATTATAATTGCTGTTGTATCTGTTTTTTTCCCTCACCCCCCCCTCCTCTCCCTTCAGGCTCAAGCCGTCACACTTACGGTTGCTCAGGCTTTCAAGGTAGCATTTGAATTTTGGCAGGCATCCAAGGAAGGTGAGTGTGAAATCCAGCTACTCCTGATGGTCTCAATAAGAGGACTGAGAGCGGCCGTGGTTTTTTGCTTTTTCATGGTTGTTCTTAATGTTTGAGTTTCTTGTGGATCATTGTTTGTTTTTATTTTATTTATTTTTTCGTCAGTGTGTTTAGGAGACTGCAAGGGGAATGTGTTGCATCAAATTGGGATAGTTCTGTTCCACTTTTAAGTACAGTAGCTGTCATGCCCCTTGGTGGAGACTGACTCTGAGGGAGAGGAGGAACAGCCGACAGGGAGTGGAGGTGTGGCTCCGGAGGTTGTGGAGGAGGCTGGGGAAGGGCAGAGGCCGGCTGAGCAGTCAGAGGAGGACCCGGCCCATCCCCTCTTCATCCTAGGGCATGCAGGGAGGGGAGGATAAGGGAGAAACCTGGTTTACTGGGGAGGAGAGGGCCTTGATCCTCTTCATGGGCTGCAGCTGTGACAACTGGATAAGAGGACAGACATGTGTACAGGCGAGTGCTGGAAACAAAGCATGGAACTTTCTCTAGTTTATTGTTCCTCTCTGAGTTTGACGTCCTTCCCAGTGTGTGTTCTGATATCTGTGGACGTCTTCAAGCCCTTATCTTGCCTGGTTTGTGTTGTTTTTTACTCTTTTATAATTTAAACGGCATTTCCTCCTTCTCGTAACTGCTCGTGTGGGAGGTTTTTTTTCTCCAGTCAAGGATATTTGGAAGCTTGGAAGCAAAATGAAGAAACAAAAGGGGCTTCACTTTTTTTGTGACTGTGTTTATTTTGTATCCCACCCTGGGTCATCACAATAGTCCTCGACTTACCTCGAATTGAGCCCAAAATTTCCATTGTTAAACAAGGCAGTTAAGTACTTTTGCCCCATTTTATGAGCTTCTTATTTGTTAAGCGAATCCCTGCAGTTGCTAAATGACTTGTGCAGTCATTAAGTGAATCTGGCTTCCCACGTTTGACTTTGCTTCTCAGAAGCCAGGTGGGAAAGTTGCAAGTGGTGATGAATGACCCCAAGACAATGAGGCTCTCTTAAATACATACCAGTTGCCACATGCCCCAATTTTGATGACATGGTTTATGGGGATGCTGCAACAGTCCACAAGTGTGAACACCATCATAAATCACTTTTGTCCAGTGTTGTTGAAACTTCAGTCACTAAACAAATGGTTGTAAGTCAAAGACTAGCTGTATAATCTTATTTCTCAGGATTCTGGTGGAAGATTGGTGAGCGGGTTGCTGCCGTGCCTCCCACCCACCCCCACCAATCCCTGCAACGTGAAAATTTATCCCATTCCGCCTTTCAATCGGTTGCTAGTATTTAATGCTTAGG
Organism: Pseudonaja textilis; assembly: GCF_900518735.1. The sequence continues at coordinate 7,561,176 of NW_020769327.1, read as the reverse complement.
ATTGCTTTTCATTGTTGCTGTTGTTGTTGTCACCTTGGATGATGTAGGTGGCTGAGCATTGGTCAGCCCTCGCATTTGGTCTAGAACAGGGGTGTCAAATAGAGGATTGTGGGATGACCTGGGGGAGCCCTGGGGGCATGGCCAAGATGGGTGTGGCCGCCATGACATCGCTCGTGTCAGGGGTTCCTGTGGCGGCCCAAGCGCTCTGCCAGCAAAAATGGGCTCCTGGGCCCTGTTTTCGGCGACCGGGTTCTCCTTTTGCCCTTGGCCAGCAAAAAACAGAGCTCGGAGGAGGGACCGCGTGCCTCCCCCGAGCTTCGTTTTCATAGGCTGAGGGCTGCAGGAGGCCCTAGGGGCCAAAAGCAGAGCCTGGGACAGCTGCCTGTGGCCCTCCCAAGCTCCATTTTTGCTGGCAGAGGCACCACGGATTGGTCCTTCCCACATTTACTATAGATGCTCCTCAACTTCCAATGACAACGGAGTCCAAAATTTCCATTGTTAAGCAAGACAGGTGTAAATTTTGCCCCATTTTATGACCTACCTTGCCACAGTTGTTAAGTGAATCACTGTAATTGTTAATACCACATTTATTCAGTCAATCTGGATTCGACATTGCTTCACCACGTAAGAGCCGTGGGGGCACAGGTGTTCGAACAAAGTGTTGCAGGTGAATTCTGCTGACTGCCAGCAGTTCAATCCTGAACCAGCTCAAGGTTGACTCAGCCTTCTGTTCTTCCGAGGTGGGTAAAATGAGGACCCAGATTGTTGGGGGGCAAGAGGCTGACTCTGCGGACTGCTTAGAGAGGGCTGCAAAAGCACTGTGAAGCGGTATATAAGTTTAAGTGCTATTACTTGCGAAGGAAGGAAGGAAGGAAGGAAGGAAGGAAGGAAGGAAGGAAGGAATCCATAGTGGCACAGTTGTTAGAATGCAGCATTGCAAAGGTAACTCTGCCCACAGCCAGGAAGTTCGATTCTGACCTGCTCAAAGTTGACTCAGCCTTCCATCCTTCCAAGGTTGGTAAAATGAGGACCCAGATTGTTGGGGGCAAGAGGCTGACTCTGCAAACGGCTTAGAGAGGAGTGTAAAAGCACTGTGAAGCCGTATATAAGTCTAAGTGCTATTGCTCGTAAAAGGTAATCACATGACCCCAGCACACTGCAACAGTCATAAATACACGCCAGTTGCCAAGCATCCTAATTTTGACCAGAGGGATGCTGCAGAAGTTGTCAAAGCATAAAAAACAGTGGTGTCATGTTTTTGTTTTCCAGTGCCGTTGTAATTTCAGACGGTCACTAAATGAATGGTTGCAGGTTGAGGACTGCCTACCTCCCTCATCGCTGCACACACATTAACAGGCTCCCTTCTAGCTATTGAGGAAATGCATCCAGCCAGGGCTTCTGGTTGCAGCTGACCGCCTGGTATTAATGGAGAATACGCAGACAGTGAGCCATCTGTCTCTTTGTCAGCGGCGGATTGGTTGGAGCAGCTGCAGGCACGTCGGCCCCCTTCCAGACTGAATGTAGCTGTAATTAAATGGCTTCCCCAGGCTTGGCATCCTGCTGGTAGGAGGAGCCCTCCCAGTTGGCTGCTGCTGTTCAACAATCGCAAAGGCTAAAAGGTTGGCGTGTCTAAGAGAGAGATCGGCTTCCTGTGTCTCTGCCATTGAGTCGCCCCAAAGGGACACTCACTCTGCATATGGAGAGGCTCCGGGCTTCCCAAAAACATTTTCCACTGGGAATCCTCTCTTGCTGGAAACCCACAAGACCACTTCCTTTCTTAGTTGATGTTAGACCATCTTTCTCTTCCCTTCTTCCTTCTGCCTCTCCTTCCTTCTTTCCCTTCTTCCTTCTCCCTCTTCTTCCTTTCTTTCCTCCTTCCTTCCTTCTCCCTCTCCTTCCTTCCTTCCTTCTCCCTCTCCTTCCTTCCCTCCTTTCTTCCTTCTCCCTCTCCTTCCTTCCTTCCTTCCTTCTCCCTCTCCTTCCTTCTCTCTCTCTTTTCTTCCTTTCTTCCTTCTCCCTCTCCTTCCTTCTCCCTCTCCTTCCTTCCCCCTCTCCTTCCTTCTCCCTCCTTCCTTCCTTCCTTCTCCCTCTCCTTCCGTCCTTCTCCCTCTCCTTCCTTCCCCCTCTCCTTCCTTCCCCCTCTCCTTCCTTCCTTCCCTCCTTCCTTCTCCCTCTCCTTCCTTCCTTCTCCCTCTCCTTCCTTCTTCCTCTGCTTCTTTCCTTCCTCTCCTTCCTTCCCTCCTTCGTTCCTTCTCCATCTCCTTTCTTCCTTCCCTCCTCCCCTCTTTCCTTCCTTCTTCCTCTCCTTCCTCCCTCCCTTCCTTCTTTTCTCT
>NW_020769327.1:7513639-7533733 GCF_900518735.1 Pseudonaja textilis | reverse complement strand
AATAAAGGATAATAGTTGGGGTACCCGAAGAGATCTTGAGGCTGACATTCGGACCCCCCTAGAAAAAGGACATTAGTCCCTGTAAGAGAGAATAAAAAGATATGTTAAGCATTGCATACATTCTTATGGTTTATCAGGATACTTAGTATAAAATTTCTTTAGCAGGTCAGGAGCCCTAACGTCTTTTTCGTTCACCCACTCAGCATGAGAGGGGGGGAAATGTTTCCAGGCTACAAGATATTGTAGGCGACCCCTCCTTTTTCGAGAGTCTAAAATCTCTTTAACTTCAAAATGTTGTTCACCCTCAATCAACAATGGGACGGGGGGATCAGTCTGGGTCGGTCTCAATGTACAGGTGTGTTCGGGTTTTAGCAGGCTGACATGGAAAACAGGATGAATGCGACGAAGAGTCTTTGGTAGCGTCAATTGAACTGTCACGGGATTCACAATTCGCTCAATAGGGAAGGGCCCCACATACTTAGGGCCTAACTTCTTTGATCTCTGAGTGGTTTGCAGATACTTGGTTGAGAGGAATACTTTGTCGCCTACTTGATACGACTGTTGTGGGGTTCTTTTCTTGTCTGCAAACTTCTTATGGGATTGATGCGCTTCGTCCAGAGCTTTGCGAGCGACTGGCCAATTGAGTTGTAGTTGAGATATCCAGTCATCCAATGACTGGATATTGGGTTTCTCGCGAGGAAGTTCAGGTATGGGTACAAAATCTTGTCCCGTGGCCACTTTGAACGGGGTAAAACCAGTGCTGCTGTGAACGGAGTTGTTATACGCTACTTCGGCAAAAGGTAGCAGGTCCACCCAGGTGTCTTGCTGATAATTTATGTAACATCGGAGATATTGCTCTAGCACCCCGTTAGTCCTCTCGCAGGCCCCATTAGTTTGGGGGTGGTGGGCGGAGCTTAACCCTTGGGTGGAGCCTATCAACTTCAAAAATTCCCTCCAGAAGTTCGAGGTAAATTGAACTCCTCGATCTGATATTATACGTTCAGGAACACCATGCAGTCTGTAGACGTGTATAATGAACAGTTTGGCTAACGACTTCGCCGAGGGAATCTTGGTGCAAGGTATGAAATGTGCCTGTTTGGAAAACAAGTCGGTCACCACCCAGATCACCGTGTGCCCAGCACTCTCAGGTAAATCTACTATAAAGTCCATAGAGATTTCCTTCCAAGGGGCAGTTGGCCTGGCCACATTTTGCAACAGACCTGGCGGCTTACCGGGAGGTCTCTTAGCTGAGGCGCAAACTGGGCAGCTTGCTACATAAGTTTCAATGTCTTTTTTCAAAGAGGGCCACCAGAACTGCCGTTTCACTAGGTGTAAGGTCTTCACGAAACCAAAGTGACCCGCTGCCTTGGAATCATGAGTTTGTTGTAATACTTGGCTCCTCAGTGTTTTAGGTACATACAGCTTCGCTCCCATCCAGGCTAACCCATCTCTAACAGTGCAGTTATTTGCATTTGCCTGGAACCATTCATCTGTTTTCAAAGCTTCTTTAAATTGTTCGATCAAATCATTGGACAGATCTGCCTCTTGTTTCTTCTTTTGCGCCCTGGTGACCACCGGTGCTGCCAGCTGTGTGGTAGGCACAATCGGACTTATCACTTCTTTTCGAACACTGTTGTATTGTGGCATCCTAGATAAAGCATCCGCCATAAAATTCTTTCCTCCTGGGATGTACTTCAGAAAGAAATTGAATCGTTTGAAGTACTGGGCCCACCTAACTTGCTTAGGAGATAGTTTCCGAGGCGTTTTTAAGGCCTCCAGGTTTTTATGATCAGTCCAAACTTCAAATGGGTACCTCGCGCCTTCCAGAAAATGCCTCCAGGTCATTAGAGCCCAGCAGACTGCAAAAGCTTCTTTCTCCCAGACAGCCCATCTACGTTCAGTGTCAGTTAATTTACGGGATGTGTAAGCACACGGTTGTAGTGTCCCCTTCTCGTTTAATTGAAGTAAGACCGCTCCTACCGCTACATCACTTGCATCAGCTTGGATCACGAAGGGGACATCCATGTCCGGATGCTTTAGCACTGGCTCGGCAGCAAATAGTCTTTTTAGCTTCTCAAAAGCGGCTTGGCACTCCATAGACCAATTCAACGGCTGGCTAGGCTTTGGCTTCGCTTCTCCCTTTGTTTTTAGGAGGTTGGTGATAGGCATGGCTATTTTAGCAAAACATGGGATGAATTGCCGGTAAAAGTTAGCAAATCCAAGGAAACTTTGAAGTTGTTTTCGGGTTCTTGGTGGGGCCCACTCTAATACGGCTCGTACCTTCTCCGGGTCCATCTCAAGACCCTCGGGTGAGATACGATATCCCAGGTAGTCAATCTTTTCTTGATGGAACTCACATTTGGACAATTTGGCGTACAATTTGGCAGCGCGCAATTTGTGCAGCACGGACCGTACCAGTTTCACATGTTGGTCTCTGGTCTCCGAGTAGATAAGGATATCGTCAAGGTAGACCAAAACCCCCTTGTATAAATGTTCGTGGAGCACTTGGTTGATCAATTGCATGAAGACAGCTGGTGCCCCCTGTAGGCCAAACGGGAGAACATTGAATTGGAAGCAACCTATTGGGCAATTGAATGCAGTTTTCCACTCGTCTCCCTCTTTAATTCGGATTCGGTAATAGGCCTCCCTCAAGTCCAGTTTCGTGAAGATCTTCCCCTTGGCCAGGTGAGCCAACATGTCCTTCATTAGAGGGAGGGGGTACACATTTTCCACGGATACCGCGTTCAAATTTCGGTAGTCCACCACCAAGCGCTTGGAGCCATCTTTCTTCTCGCGGAACATCACAGGGGCCGCCACTCGAGGTCTGGCAGGTTGGATGAACCCTCGTTTCAAATTCTTGTCGATAAACGACCTCAATTCCTCTAACTCCTTTGGGGTCATCGAATACATCTTTGGTTTCGGTAGTGTCACCCCCGGTAGAAATTCAATGCTGCAATCGGTTGACCGATGGGGAGGGAGCTCATCGGAGGCCTCTTCGCTAAAAACTTCTCTTAGGTCCCAGTACTCTTTCGGGATTTTCTCCTCCCCTTCTATGCGTTCGGCCCCTGTGGAAGCTGTCTCAGCAGGGGTTTGGGGCTTGGGATGGGGATTCTCCCCCGGTTTAAGGGGGGTTTGCTCCTCCCTCCCTGGAGGTTGGTCAGTACGAATCCGTATCCACCCCTTTCTCCAGTTTACTTGGGGATTCCATTTCCGAAGCCAGGGCAATCCCAAGATTAGGGAGTGTTCCATCCCGGGAGCCACAATAAAGCACAAGGTCTCGCTGTGGGTTCCCATGGTCATCTCTAAGGGCTCCGTTATAAACCGTGCAGGGCAACCCCCCGCTTCAGACCCATCTAATTGGTAAAAGGATATGGGCGTTTTCAAATTTCTCAGTCCAATGCCCATGCCTTTAACTACTTTCATGCTAATTAGGCACCTCGTGCACCCCGAGTCCAATAAGGCCAGCATTTCCCCCTCAGTACCCGAGGTGGGCACCCTTAATTTAATTGGAATGGTAAGGGGGCCCCGGTTAGGACTTACCGAGACGTCATCTTCCGAGTCGGTCTCACTCTCGTCGGGAGGAGTCGGGGGTCCCAGCTCTTTTTCCGCTGGGGGAGTGACTTCTACAACCTCCCCTATTGTTAGCCCGGTTTCGCGAGGCCTGGTTGGGGAGGATTCGGGCTTCCTTCCAGGGCCCCGTCCTTTTTTTGGATCTGGTTTGACTCGACAATCCGCAATTCGGTGGCCTTCCTTCCCACAACGGAAACAGGCAGTGGATTTGGCCCTTGTCATCACCCCTCCCTTCCGGGGCTTAGGGATCTCTCGGAGCCGAGGAGGGAGCATGGTGCTCCATGCGGAGCCTCCTCTGCGTCTACTTCGGGCTAGATCTATTTCCACCTCTTCCGCTAACAGGTACCACAACTGCAAGTCATGGGGATCCCTTCTGGAGATGCACATGTGGTATACCTCTTCATTTAGGCCATCTTTGTAGGCTTCTATTAGAGCTTCCTGGGACCAGCCTCGAATGCGATATGCCAGCTGTCTGAACTCTTGGGTGTAGTCAGCAACTGATCTTCCCCCTTGAGTTATGGTTTTCATCCTGATCCTGGCCCTTCTCTCTGCCAGAGGGTCTTCAAACCTCCTCCTCAAGGCAGTCATAAAAACATCAAGGCTTCGCAGTTGGGGGGAGTTATCATTATACAGAGTCACCACCCAGTCAGCTGCCATCCCCTCCAGGGTTCTGGTAACACATCTTACTTTGGCTGCTTCAGAGGTGAACTCCCTTTCATATTCTGCCATATAGCTTCCAACCTGCACCAGGAAAAACCCCAAGTCCTTGGGATTTCCTCCAAACTTCACATCTAAGGAGGGCGGGTGGCGTCTTCTAGGCATTACCCCCGCTGCTGGGGCTCCCCAGACGGGAGCTGGTGGTTGCGCCGGCGTGGGATGGGCCAGGGGGGTGGTGGCAGCCCGACTTCCCCAGGCTGAACTCGCTCTCTCTTCCCCCTCATATGTTGGAGCCCTGCCGGGTTTCTCAGAAGCATCCTTAAAGCTTTTCCCGGCTTGATCCAGCCTGCATTCCATCTCCTCCCCCCCCTGCCACAGCCGTTCCCTCGCACCTCTTCGACTTACAGTGATTCCAGGAGGGGGGGGGGTCTTCCGGATTTTTCCATCCAACTCCTAACGACCATCTGGGCATCTCGGTTGGAGTTTCTTCCAGTGTAAGGTCAGCTAACAAATCGGTGGCTGGCATCTCTGGTAACAGCATTTGCTGCCCTCCCACAGCTCCCTGCTCATCCTCCTCGCTGGCTGGAGATGACATGATGTGAAAACCCCCTCGGAAGAAAAATTGGTGTTTTCTCCGGGTGGGCTGATGGGGACTTTCGGAATAATGTCGGTATGTGCTCCTTTCAAAATCCAAGAAAGAAATACTCAGACTCCATGGTTCAGAGCAAAGTTCTTCTTTTACTGGAAGATGAAAAGGAAGCTACAAATGGAATTCCGAAAGTGAGAATTTGGCGCGCAGATCACACATACAAAGAAATGGAATTGTTCCCACCCCCCAAAGTCCAGAAGTCTCTGCCAATTAAAAGTTCCGAATATGATCATGTGAGCATCTTCAGGTAGTGATGAGGCCTCTGTCCGTTGACCTTGACATATTTTGATAAGACCTCGCAGCTGCGCAAAAAGGATAGAGGCTAGGAAAGAAATGGAAAATTGGAAAGAAGAAATCCCCCCCCTTCTTCTGCCCACAGTAAAAGAATGCAAAACACCTCCAGCTCTCTTCCCCCCCACAATTACCCCTCCCCCCCGTTGCTAATGACAGCCGAAAGAAGTAAGCCTAGTAGTAGAGATACTAAGGGAGAAATAAAGGATAATAGTTGGGGTACCCGAAGAGATCTTGAGGCTGACAGTCGTCCTCAACATATGACCATTTGTTTAGTGACTGTTTGAAGTTGCAATAGCACTGAAGTGACTTATGATGGGTCTTCAGATTTAATGATCATTGTGTTGTGACCTGTCGGCCACTAGCCCCTCTAGTAGCTGAATCAGAGGAGGAGGAGGAGGAGGAGGAGGCGTGAGAATCAGGGTCAGCATCAGGGCAGTCTGAGAGCTCAGAGGAGGCAGCGGGAACGGAGCTGTCAGAAAGAGAGAGACAGACAGAAGCGGAGCCCGGGACATCCATCAGCCCTCAGATGGAGAGTCAACAGCCCCCAGGTCTGGAAATGGTTGATGAGGAAGAGGAGGAACAGCTGGGTCCAGTGCCTGACGCGCGACTGCACAGAAGGCAGAGGAGAGGAGGGCAGTGGAAATCTATGGGCCGGTCCTTGGGAAGGAAGAGCCACCTGTGTCAGTGAGGCCCCCCCTCTTGCTCTGGGGATAAAAGGCAGGGGGCGTAGATGAATAGGTTTGGCAGACAATATTTTTCCGGACTGATGGACTTGTTAGCCTGCAAGATAAACTTTTTTGCTGGGGCTGCTGTGGTGCTCCTAATAAAGGAACCTTTTGAGTTCATGTCAGAGGGTTTGTCATGTTTGGGTAGCTGGATCAGAACACATTGCAGCATCCCCATGGTCACTTGATCAAAACCGGGCTTGTGTTTATGACACTTGCAGCTTCCCAGCTGGCTTCCAACGAGCAAAGTCGGTGGGGGGGAAACCAGATTCACTTAAAGACTACATGATTTACTTAACAACTTCCGTGATCTGCTTAGAACAACTGTAGCAAAAATGTCCTAAAACAATGCACAGCTCACTTAACAATCGCCTTGCTTAGCAAATAGAAATTCTGGCTGGCCCCAATGGTGGCCATAAGTCAAAGACTGCCTGTATTTCTTTCCAAAGGAATATAAACCAGCTGTTAGATAGCTTTCCTCAAAAAATGAGCTTTTCCAGATCTATATCAAAATGATCAGTGTTGTCTCTCTTGCTGGCAGGGCTGATGAGCAATTTTTTTCCCCTATTTACTATCTGGGAAAATCTCAGAAAATGTAGATACTTTTTAGGCGACAGCGGTCCTTGTGTTTCTTTATCTTCTTAAGCCCCTTTTTCATTTTGCCTTGATTAATTGGGTTGTGCCTAAGTATTTAACCCTGAGAGGTGTCTATCTAGATTTTGAAAGCACACAGAAGGGTTTTTTGGCTTTAAAGTGTAAAAAAAAAATATATTAACTATGCTTGCATATGTTTTTCTTCCCTCTCTCACTGACCTGCAACCCTGTGAAAAAGTGTTCTCCCACTTAATTTCTCATTTTATATTCTGGATTTAGAAAAGCAAATAATGGGGAAACCAGGATTAGTGCTATTAAAAGATTACATTTAACACTGATTTTTGGATAATGGAATAATCACAGTTTCTCATATTGGTGACCTTGTGGGAAATATACTAAGCCATAATTGGCTTTTGAAATGCTAATGTTCCTTCCTGAAGGGACATAAATGCACTTTTTAATATGTCTGTAAATAGTACATCTTGAATCCAATGTTCTGCTTAGGGACTGGCAGATAATTGAACAGGAAACCACACAATCTGGAATTTTGCCCCTTAGAGATGGATTGGGAGCACTGTTTTTCAATCTTGCCAACTTTCAGAGCTGTGGACTTCAACACATCTGGAAATGGCTTAAGGTTGAGAAGTACTGATCTAGAAAAATCCAGAGGAGAAGTCTTCAAAGTTCCTTCGGGATGCAAAAAAATTAAGATTTTTGCCACACAGCCTTAACCTCCACATGATGCAAACCATTTCTGTTTTGGATTACTTTTAAAGCATCTCCTTTGTCTCTAAGCTGCATCTCCTTCTGAGTAAAGCTAGCTGTAATTTCATGCCCCAAATTCAGGGGTGGTATTCTACCGGTTTGGCCCGGTTCAAGTGAACTGGTAGCTCCGAGGATCAGCAATGAGCGATTGGTTTGCTTCAACGATCAGCAAAGTGTACGCTCACCAAAGCAGTTGTTACACTGGTTCAATTGCACCCCTGCCCAAATTGATGCGTGGCTGTCACACCCAAGCAGGCTGACGTGGCCTCAATGAAGACATCACTTCAGAATATAAGACAGGAGGAATATTACTGCCATATAGTGTCCATGCTAACAAATAATTCCTAAAGGGAAATGTCTAGCAGAGACATTGTGTCTCCAATTTATACCTTCCTTTGCTAGTTTTCTACAGGTAGTCCTAGACTTATGACTATACCTGAGCCCCAAATTTCCTGCCATGGTTGTTAACTGAATCACTGTAGTTATTAAGTTAGTAACCTGGTTGTTAAGTGAATCTGGCTTCTGCACTGACTTTGCTTGCCAGAAGACTGCAAAAGATGATCACATGACCCTGGGACACTGCAACTATTATAAATACATGCCAGTTGTCAAGCGCCTGAATTTTGATCGAATGACCATGGGGTTTGCTGTAATGGTCATGTGAAAAACTGTCACAAGTCACTTTTTTCCGTGCTGTTTTAACTTCAAGCAGTCACTAAACAATTGGTTGTAAATTGAGGACTGCCTGTGCTTTGGGCACAAGCCCAAAGTGGTATGTATGTTATCATCTCAAATCTCATTTCTTTGAATGTGTGGTGTGGTCTTAAGAGAAAGGAAGTTGTGATGGTTCTCAGAATTGTCAAAAAAAAGTTTCATCTCCATGCGGATATTAATTCCTCTATAAGTTTTTCAAAGCTTACATAATATACATAATATGCCTGTGTATTTAAATAAACATATGCTGTAAAAAGTACTTACTATTGTTGAGAAAATAAAATTTGTACTTATTTTCCACATGGACGTTGAATGTTGATTCATTTTCTTTTTCCTGCTTGGTACTAGAAAACCCAAAGCATTGCAAACTAAACAGTAATTAACCAAAGCCTGAAATCCAATTGAACATGTAGTCCCTGGAGATTAATTTGCACCTTCACTCTTGATTTTTAAGAAGCATCTGAAAACCTTCTTTTGAAGTCCACTGGGGAACAAGGATGGCCATTTTTAAGTGTATTCTTAATGAATTTTTATCAACATCACTGTTTATACTGTACATTAAGATGGCTGTTGAGCTTCTGGTGCATTACAGGTTTGTGAAAGAGAGCAGTATAAAAATGATCCATGAATAAATGAAAGATGTAGCTCTGTAAAGTTAGAAGTTACAAACATTGAAGGGCTATTGTGGTGCAGTGGTTAGAGTGAAGTACTGCAGGCTACTTCTGCTGACTGCCAGCTGCTAGCAGTTTGAGTACCACAGGCTCAAAGTTGACTCAGCCTTCCATCCTTCTGAGGTGGGTAAACTGAGGACCCAGATTGTTGGGGGGCAATATGGTGACACACTAAACCGCTGAGAGAGGGCTGTAAGACACTGAAGCAGTATATAAGTCTAAGTGCCATTGCCACAGTTCCAAAATTTGTCATAAATCTCTTCAGAAAATCCTTTACAGGTAGTCCATATTTTAGCAACTGTTTGACATTTAACTGACACTGAAAGAAAAGTTACTTATGACTGGTTCTCATGCTTAAAACCATTGCAATATCCCCTTGGTTACATGGTCAAAAGTTGGATATTTGGCAACCAGTATATATTTATAACGGTTGATTGCTGTGCCCCAGCCAGCTTATATCAAGCAAAATCAGCGGGGAAAACTGGATTGAAAAACTGAACCTCAACTTTTTCGAGTTTAGCCTGCATTTGACATTTGTGTTGTGTTTTGTTATACGCTGGTTTTTGTCTTTCTTCTGCTTTTTCTGACTTAAATGAGGCAAAATAAATAGATCGTGAGGTCCACAGTCTTCTCCACAGGCACATTTCAAGTGCGCAGCTTCTTTTGGGCTACAGGTAAGTCTCGATTAATGCTGATAATGAATCTCACAAAAATTCAAATTTGCATAATTTAAAGTGATATTTCTGTGGAAAATAGGATGACTGGTTTTTACCTGATGGACATAGGCAATGAAAATGGTTAAATTTTTATATGTTTAATAATGAAATATTACAAAGATTAAAAGAATATACTCATGACTTAGATGTATTTTTAACAAAGTCTTAAAAGTAATTATAGAAAGCAAAATGAAAAAAAAAAAACCTATTTCTATCCTTGATAGATTTCATAAATATTTAAAATAAATCAAGTGAACAAAGGACAAGCAGGGGGATAAACCCATACCCAAAATGTATCTGGTGTCTCAGGTATTCTGTGGTAGTTCTTCAAAACGAACCTTTTATATTTTTTTTGAGCTTTCCTTGAACGGAACATTTTTTCCCTCCATTTGGCAAACACAGCAGTTAGCATCTGAAAACTCCCAACAGCAACTGCACGTGTGTGCTAGCTTCCCAATAACTGAATTTTGGCTTGGGTTAAATGCAACCTGGTATCAATATATTTTACTTATCAAGTTTAGACTTTGAGTGGTTTACAGATATAGTTGGACTAAATCGAATATGGTACTATTTGAATTTGCAATAATTGTGATCTAGCTGTAGTGCTTATCCCTCCTGTTTTCTTTTTGAATAACAGGAGGGGAGAAGCCAAAACTACAGCTATTCCTTGACTTACAATGGTTCGTTTAGTAACCATTTACAACGGTGCTGAAAAAAAGTAACTTATAATTGTTTTTCGCACTTATGACTGTTGCAGTGTCTTGGGGTCATGTGCAGAGGTGGTATTCAGCGGGATCTGACCAGTTCTGGAGACCCGGTAGTGGAAATTTTGAGCAGAGAACCGGCAAATCCCACCTCTGAGTGGAGATTTTGCAGTATCCTTCCCCTGCCACTCCCATCAAGCCACGCCTGCAGAACTGGTAGTTAAAAAAAAAAATTGAATCCCACCACTGGTTTGTGATCCCCTTTTGCGACCTCTGATGAGCAGAATCAACGGGGAAATCATCTTTACTTAACAACCATGTTACTAACTTAACATCTGCAGTGATTCACTTAACAAATGTGGGAAGAAAGATTGCAAACTGGGGCAAAAGTCACTTAACCTATGTCCCACTTAGCCACAGAAATTCTAGGCACAATTGTCATAAGTCAAGGATTACCTGTATAATATATTTTTTATTATTGAGGATAAAGGTGGTCCTCAACTTATAACTAAATATTTAGAATTTAGAATAACAGAGTTGGAAGGGACCTTGGAGGTCTTCTAGTCCAACCCCCTGCTCAGGCAGGAACCACTTCAGACAAATGGATGTCCAATCTCTTCTTAAAAACTTCCAGTGTTGGAGCATCTGGAGGCAAGTTGTTCCACTGATTAATTGTTCTAATGCTCAGGAAATTCCTCCTTAGTTCTAAGTTGCCTCTGTCCTTGATTAGATTCCACCCATGGCTTCTTGTCCTGCCCTCGGGTGCTTTGGAGAATAGCTTGACTCCCTCTTCTTTGGGGCAGCCCCTGAGTTATTGGAACACTGCTATCATGTCACTTCTAGTCCTCCTTTTCATCAAACTAGACATACCCAGTTCCATTCATTTAGTGATCGCTCAAAGTTACAACGGCACTTTAAAAAAAAATGTGAATTACGACACTTACAGCATGGCCAGAGTGATCAACATTTGGTTACTTGGCACCTAAACATACTTAAGATGGGTGCAATATCCCAGGCTCATGGGACCACAATTTGCAACTTTCCCAGTCGAATCCCGACAGGCAAAATCAGTGAGGGAATCCGGATATGCTTTACCTGTTTCAGTAAACAACCACCATGATTCGCTTTCAACCCTGGCCAAAATGGTCATAAAATGAGGAGCAGTTCACTTAACAACCTCCTTGCCTAGCAGTGGAAATTGGGGGTCATAAATTGAGGACTGTCTGTGATCTATTTTATTACAGCCCACTTCTGCAATTGATCTTACTCCATCCGCCCCACTAACTTTTTTGAATAACAGGAGGGGAGAAGCGAGGAAAGTCATATTTTTTTAATTATTGGGGATAATGCATTTCATTACCTCTGCAGTCAGAAACATTCCCTTGAAGTGAAAATCTGTTCTCCCCCTTCTTCTCCCCCTCTTGTTCCCTTTCAACAGTGCTGAATTCTGAACAGGCCAAATTAACCAAACCATACTATTTTGACTGTGCTGTATCAGTGTAGAATAGGTCTTAAAAGCTAATTTTACTATTAAATAGGCTGTTCCAGTCTAAGGCTACATTTCAAATGAATACTAAATGTCTCCAGCTTGGCCTCATGAATAAGTGATGGTGGTGGCTGTGGAACAAATTGATCTTTCAATTTTGATTTGACCTTTTCCAAGCTTCTGGGTTGAAATTTTAGAATCCCAATATGCTGTCTCTTAGACCCTGAACAAATCCTCTCCTTATTGATCTATGTGTTTATCTTGCTCCAACTTTTCTCAGCCAGTAATAAATTAAAGATTGTACAGATTAAAAAGAGAAAAAAAACTCACCACCCAACCCAAAACCATCCAATCTAAAAGGAATTTGATGAAAGTTTGCAAGTCCTGCCAAGATGGAAGTTTCAAATTAAAAGCTGATTGTCGGCTGATGGATTTTGTCAGGAGAATTGACATCATCTTCAACTGTTTTGGGCCTAGCAAATAACTCAGTGTGTCACAAAGTCCTGATCTTCTTGCATTTCTTTTTTTATATATATAAATTTTATTAAACATACAAGATATTTAAAAACAATGAACATGGTGCAATCATCCTAACCCACATAGTTGTCTTACATCGCTATATCATATAAGAAATAGTACATATTTATATTCTATATACATAATATGTAATATATACATAAACCTTAATCATTTCTTATTTTCTTGATCCTTCCTCTTTTCCAACCAGCGATAAAACTTATCCCATATTTTATAATAATCCGATTCATCCTTATTTTTTAGTTCTTGTGTCAATTTATCCATTTCTGCGCACATCCAAATTTTCTCAATTATTTCTTTTTGCTTCGAGTTCCCTTGCATTTCCACTATTGGGCATAGGCTAATCTTGCAGCTGTGATTCCATGAATTATTAAATATATAATAATCTTTGTCATATTTTCCCACATTAATTCTTAACAAGAAAAAATCGGGTCTATATTCTAATTTTGCACATCTTCTTGCATTTCAGCTAGTATGAGTGATGGCCTACAGCTGACATCTCTTCCTTCTTTTCCAATGTTTCTGTGAACTAACTGGCTCAAGCAAGCATAGAGTTTGACCCCCCCATCTCACTGTACTATTTCTTATTTTCACTCTCTTGTGGCAGTGGAAAATAAGTAGCAACATAGCAACATCTCTGGGGTGCAGTGATCCCATTTTGCAAATTCTTGTGCTTTTCTGTATCTTAATAGCCATCCAATCCAGGGGTCCCCAATCCCCCAATCTGTGGACTGACACTGGGCCGCGGCATGCCAGCAACCGGATCACATGAACAACCAAACCCCATCTGTGGGGTGCAGGCAGCATGTGAAACCACGGACCCTCTAGTCCACAGAAAATCCTCTCCCCACGGAACCATGGATGGGTTGGGGACTGCTGACCCAGTCAAGCAAATCCGTGCATGTAATCCTCTACCCATGATAAGAGACCAACGTTTCTGCTGCTAAGCAAGAAAATGGTGAACTGAGTCTTGTCCGGTGGTGGGATTCGAATATTTTTTGCCACCGGTTTGGTGGGCGTGGCTTGGCGGGCACGCTTTGCAGGCGGGCACATGCTTTGCGTGCATGCGCCTGCAAAATGCACACTGCACAGGCGCAGAGGCGTTTGCACAGGCACAGAGGTGTTCTAACTCGCCTCCTGCAAGCCTGCACGATCCCGGTCACTTCAGCCGATGCCACGTGGCCCCCTTCTGTGCCACGCAAAGCAGCTGCGCTTCAAATTCAGCAGATAAAGGTGAGTATGGGAGCCCGGGCGGGTGGGTGGGACCACCAGCAGAGTGGTGGAGAGAACTGGTTTGGTCTCCACTGCTCATCACTGCTACTGGCTCGCCAGAACCGGGCCAAACCGGTAGAATACCTCCACTGGTCTTGTCCCATTTTACGACCTTAGTTGCCACAGCTGTTAAAGAGAATCACAGCAGCTGTCAAGTTAGTAATTAGTTAGTTGTAAAGTGAATCAAGCAAATTGACTTTGCTTGTCAGAAGGTCAGAAAATGAGATCTCATGACCCTGGGACACTGCGACCGTCATAAACAGGAACCAGCGGCTAAGCATCTGAATTTGGATCACATGAGCATGGGGAAATTACAAAGACCCCAAGTATGAAAAATGATCTTCAGTCACTTTTTCAGTGTTGTTTTAACTTTGAATGATCGCTCATCAAATGTAAGGTAAGTTGGTAAGAGGCCATACAGGTAAGTTGAGGATGACTTGTATGGCCTACTTGGATACACCTGAGGGATGGTGTAGGCTCCAAAGAACTCAGGCCCTTCCTGCCTGTTGCTTGGAAGAAATGTTACAGACTGAGCTTTATGTTGTGGTTTGCCAGCAGCGGAATCGGAGAGTGGGGGAGAAAGGGGATCAGTCCAGGAGTCTGGGGAGGACTCGGACGAGGGTCCTGCATCTGATGCAGAAATGGGGCCAGGACCATCTGGGAGGGGGGTGCTGACTCCAGAGCCTTCAGAGTCTGGCAGCAGCAAAGTACCCAGGGGAGCCTGTTCCCAGTGCACGTGTGTGTAGAGCTGCTAGGGGGTGAGAACAGCTGAAACAAAAGGGGTGACTTGGGAGTAAGCTGGGAGGTGATTGCCCCTCCCATAAGGTACAAAAGACAGGCAAAGATGACGAAACCTTTGCAGGAAGCAAAGTAGTTCATTCGGTTCAGATTCATTCTTGAAGCTCTTTGTACTTCGGTGGGTTTTTTTTCTAGTTCATTTGATACTTCTATTATTGGCAGCACATCACAGAAAAGAAAGGCGGGTGCTTATCTCGAGGGACTGTTTGAGATTTATTACTGCCTGGGAATGAAAACAATTCCCAGCATTGCAATAAAATAAGACTTGTTTTTAAAATAAGCATGTGTGCGTATAATTACGGTCTAGGAAGCCCTGGTCAGAACACTTTGACAACACTGCAAGGGATTGGGAAGGAGTGGGCAGGAAGGTCAAGGGGCAAAGACCTTAGTGATGCCTTCTTGATGAAGGAGATCCAGGGAAGGAGAGGAGAATCCTGGGAGTAATCAATTGGTTATGCAAATAGGGTTAATGGGTATGGTCCGTGTGTTTTGATAATGGGATACATTTCCAAGTTAAAGGAGGCCTAACAAGATAGGGCCTATATTCACCAGAACTAGGTTGAAAAGGCAGCTTGTGTTGTAGGTGGCTTTGTACTGCATTCTGTGGGGAGAAGGTGGAGACACTCCTAAATAGCCTGAGGAACAGGCTTGGGAGAGAGATGCAGAAGGTTGAGGCATTCCATAATGAGTATGGGGTGCTCAACTTACAACCATAATTGAGCCCAGAATTAGTTGCAAATCATTCGGTGACCAGAGCCAATTTTTCGGCATTTTCTGCAGCGGTCCTTAAGTAAACAGTATGGTTCTTAAGCAAATCCATTTTACCCAATGGGCATTGTTTGTCGGAAAGTGGAAGTAAACACCAGCCACCACCACCCCAATGTCAAAAATCATGGTTATGTGACCACAAATGGCCATAAAAGTATGCCGGTTGCCAAATGCCCAAAATACAATTGCATGGTCATGTCTTTTGTTTGCATGTGGTCACTGCAACTTTGAAATCAGGTAGTGAGTAGCTTTAGGGGGGATCCATCCTAACTTTGGTTGCTAAGCGACTACCTGAATGCAAATAGAGGAAGGAATAGAACAAAGAGTTTACTGCCTTATATTAGGACACAAAGGTGATTTAATGAAGGAAGGTGAATATAATTTAGTAGACATTCCCGAATCCTAGTGGGATGAAATTTGTGAGTGGAATTGGGACTTAAGGGTACCATTTATTAAAAAAGAAGAAATCAGAGCAAACTGAAGGAGAAGATGGTCGAAAATTGGAAGGATGAATTAATGAGAATATCCCTGCCTGACAAAGGTTACAAATGGTTAGTTGTTTTTATGTCTGCTGCTGATTATCTGTTTTGTACATGGAGAGGAGGTTGTTCCTAGCTTCTCAGGATCACTTTTTACATAGATAGCCGTATAAATTAAATAAATGTTGGTTAAGACAATCAAAATTCAATCCATGGCTCCCATTCAGATGTCAAACCTACACTTAGCTTGTCATGAAAATGAGGATGTATTGCATTTCAGTGTTAAAATATGGCTGTTATTTCAGCATTTATTCAATATATAGAAGGTTATGGATGAATATTTTATGCAAATCTGTACCGTCTTTTTACTTCTCTTTGACTGATAAATAGCGGCCACCGTATTTCAGCCACGCTCGATGGTCTTTGGAACCTCGAGATTTCCTATTCTTGGTTGTATGAACAGAATTGAAATTAAAGCAAGCCATTTGATGAGCGAAACAGACCTTCAAACCATCAAGAATATTAAATGGGCCATCCTTCTTCACGTTGAGAATCTGCTCCGCTGCATTGTGCAAAAATTAGAAATTGTCAGAAGCAGTAAAAATACCCAGATAATTAGACCTTTGGAAACCAAGCTGTACTGATAGTTAAAAATAGGACAAAGTGCTCCCGTCATAATCTTGCTCGAGTTAATTTCCCTCTTTTCTGATTATCATGCAAGGTTCCCCCCACCAACTTGAAGATAAAATGCTCGGAGAAGCAAGCTTGAGATCTTAGCTCAGAAACTATTTCACTGCGAGCAGTTCGTTCTATCTCTAGTTTCCAATCTGTAGAAAGCAAAGAAAAATGTCCTTCCGGGATTGTTGTAAAAATGAACAGGAAATTGTTGTGCATTTTTAGATAGAAGGATGAGGCAGTCTATGACCTTAATCATTTAGAAATACTTAATTTGGCTAATCTCTTCAATATTCAGATCACTGACTCTGAAACAAGTCCCGGGGTTAATATTTTTTCAACCTGGTAATGTTAAGATCAGGGATGGGATTCTACCAGTTCAAACTGGTTTTGGCGAACCGGATGTTAACTTTGCATCTGGTTCACTGAACCGGTATTTCAACCAACCGGCTAGCCCCGTTCATATTTATGACCGTTGCAGTGTCCATTGCCTTTTGCCACATCCTGATGAGCAGAGTTAATGGGAAAACCAATTCACTTAACAGCTGTGTTACTAACAACTGTGGCAAGAAAAGTCATAAAATAAGGCAGAACTCATTTAACAAATGTTTCACCTAGCAACAGAAATTTTTGGCTCAATTATGATTGTAAATAGAGGACTAACTGTACTGTAAAGCAAAGGTCTCCAGCCTTGGCAACTTTAAGACTTGTGGACTTCAACTCCAAGAGTTCCTCAGACAGCAAAGCTGTAAAGCATTTTCTTCGTGGACCTTCTAAGTTCAGAGGTCCCAGGTCTCACTAATAGAGTCTCATTAATGCAATCAAAAGGGTCAAAAGCACTAAATCTCCCCTAGAAAGGTAATTTTATTTAATCTTGTTAACTGGTTTGTTGTGAATAAACCCAGGAAGCAAAGAATAAAAGCATTGTGTTCCTGAGAGGGCTCGTTCCCTTTTAGAAAGAAAAAAAAACTTATTTAGTGCCCTTTGTAATTTAAATTATAATCTTTTTGTTTTGTATAAATGTATCCTTAGTAACAAGTAAATCTAAATTATTATTCTATGGTTGATAGTTCCTCTGGAAGTCACCGTGCTTATTTCTAAAATATTCCCTTGGTACCGTTTCCAAGATTTAAAACAAAGCAAAACGAAACAAAAGCTTTTTGCAAATCAACTGTACAAAGGAAAACTATTATTTTATCATCAACCTGCCAAGCTCAAGAAACACTGCTGGTTTATTTATTTATATCCTGCCTTTCTAATCTTCTATTCACTTTGAGCTCTAGATCTAAATATGTAAACACTTTGATTACAGTATGTGTTTTTCCTCAGTGTTAGTATATTTTTAATGTAAGCTGGTTTGAAACAATAAATAATTAAGTTTGACTGAAAATTGACTATGCATATTCTGAATGTAGACAGGAGGAATCATGTTTTAATGTAATTCTTAGTGCTTCAAAAGCAACTTGCTTGCCTCCTCCGCCAAAATAATCGTAGAAGGGGAACTCCATCCACCCGATCTCGAATTTCATTTTAGAAGCTTCAATCATGCCTGTCTCTTTCCCTTCTCAACCCCAAATCTTCAAGATTTGCACCGTGAAAATTCCCCATGTATGAGTGGAGACCACATGTTCTGATTTTATTTATTTCTTATTTTATTTATTTTATTTTGTCAAGCAATTATAAGATAACAGGTATAAGTATAAACATAGTTATGAATACATGAAATGGATACATATAAGAAAAAAAAACCCAATAGGACAGGGACGGTAGGCACGTTGGTGTGCTTATGCACGCCGCCTACAGACCTCTTAGGAAAGGGGTGAGGTCAATAGTAGACAGACTAAGGTTAAAGTTTTTGGGGTTTGGGGAAGAAACCCCAGAGTCAGCTAGAGTATTCCAGACATTGACCACTCTGTTGCTGAAGTTGTATTTCCTGCAATCAAGTTTGGTGCAGTTTACCTTGAGTTTGTATCTATTGTTTGCTCTTGTATTATTATGGTTGAAGCTGAAGTATTCATTGACAGGTAGGACATTGCAATATATGATTTTATGTACTATACTTAGATTGGACTGAAAGCCGCGTAGTTCTAGGTTTTCTAGGTCTAAAATTTCAAGTCTGGTGGCATAAGATATTCTGCAACCAGTAGAGGAGTGGAAAACTGTTCTTGTGAAATATTTCTGGACTTTCTCAACTTGATTGCCCCAACTTTTGGACATCCCTGAAGCCAGATCACAAGGTTCTTGCCTCTGATGGAGGGTACAACCTTTGAATATCAATGGAAAAGAATATGTATAGCTCAGCTTAAAACTGTGGAGTCCTTGGTGCTCCCTGAGTTTGGTTGTTTGCTTGCAGATGTTCCCTGCTTACTGGCAAGGGGAATTCTGGGAGTTGAAGTTACCCATCTTAAAAGTGACCAAGGTTGAGAAACACTGCTGGAGACCCAAAGCATGTACAGCTGGCAAATTGTTGGAAGAAATATCCTTTAGGGTTCAGTTCCAAATGGGGAAGAAAGACACTGGTAACATGGAGGCTGTTTGGAAAGATGATTTAATGATGGACAGGACCACATGGCTTTGGAGCTCCAAAGTGAAAAGGACTATCACAGGCTTCAAGATGTTGGGTGAAGGAAAAGAAGGAGCAAGATGCTGAGAATGCAATTGTTTTATACCCTCTGTTGCACCCACCTTAGTATTTCCTGTTCCTGTGTAAGAAATGTATCCCATTGGCTGTCAGACTCCCAGGGGGCAGGGGTCTTAGCTACCTTTGTAGGCTTTGTCTGGACCACATGGCTTCACCTGAGTGCTGACTGATGCAATCTTCCCAGGTCAAGTGTTGAGATGGGTAGAGGCCTTTGTTATGTAGAACACTCTAGCCCAGGCCTAAATGGCCCGCCCATTAACAAAGGTGGGGGGTGAGCTTCTGCCTCTCTGAATTTCTACTTCCCTTTTAGGGAAAATATTCTGCCTTTTTAATATTTCCTAGGATATTTCATTTTTCTAGGAGAGGGGTGGGTGCTAACTTCCTACAGAATGACACATCTGCAAGACAACAACCAAGCCCAATACCAAGGACTCCACAATCTTTAAATAGTTGAATAATAAACACTGATTAAACACTGGTAAACAACCATGCCAATCATCTTATTTTCTTGAAAAATTGATCGATTTTTTCCTTTATGGTAAGAACTATAATTAATATAGTTAATAGACTAGAGGTTGGCAATTTTTGTGATTGGTTACTTCCTAATTCCCATGCTGATTTTTTTAAAAAATAAATTTTATTGATTTTACAATTAAAACAAACCAACAACACTGCCTCTCCGTTAACCCTTATTACATTTTTGGCAGGAATAGACTTCCTGTCTCTGGAACTTCTCTGGAGTTTTTTTTCCCTCCTTTGCTGGTACTTTGCTTGTGTGGAATGACCATTCAAAGTAACAGTGGCACTGAAAAAAGTGACTTATGACCATTTTTCACACTTACGACTATTGCAGCATCCCCACAGTCATGAGAGGCCAGACGAGGAGATGCGTGCCTCGATGTTTGTGATGTTGAGTTGGCCACGCCCAGCCAGTCACATGACCACCAAGCCACGCCCACCAACTAAGCCACATCCACAGAACCAGTTGTTAAAAAAATTGAATTCCACCCCTCCCTATATGACCTGAGCTAGACGTGGTTGACCCAGGGTTATCAACCAATTGTGATAAACCGATGAGGGAGGAAGATTAAAGCCAAGCTCCATTGACCTCGGAGTTCTTCTTGGCAGTTTATTCTGTTTAAGCATTTATTATTTGAACTCTTTGGCCTGATCCTACTGTTGCTCCTTAAGTTCCATTTTTATTACAGGTTTTAAAGGAACCACCTGAGGCTGCTAAGTTATTCATTCTTTTTATAAGAAGTTGAAAGCATCTGATAAAACTGGTATTGATTTTTTTACACAGCTTCTAGAACAGGGGTGTCAAACTCAAGGCCCGTGGGCCGGATCTGGCCTGCAGGGTCCTTAGATCTGGCCCACAG
>NW_020769327.1:7502422-7513629 GCF_900518735.1 Pseudonaja textilis | reverse complement strand
CTCTGCCTGCGAAAATGGAGCTCAGGAGGGCTGCATGTTGGCAGAGGGTCGCAGGAGGCCATTGCAGTCAAAAACAGAGCTCGGGAGTCCGTTTTCTCTGTCAGAAGGTTGCAGGAGGCCGTCACAGCTGAAATGGAGCTCGGGAGACCGTTTTGTCTGGCAGAGCGCTTGGGCCACCACAGGTGCCCCAACACGAGTGACGTCGAGCTGGCCACACCCACCTTGGCCATCCCCACCTTAGCCTCCAATGAAATCGAGCTTGACACCCCTGTTCTAGAATGATGGGTTTGAATGCATCGTCCTTGAAATCAATTCAACATGGCTTTAAAGAGCACTTTGCTCTTAATAGGTTGCCACAATAGAAAAAAATATTGGACTCTTTAAGAAAAGGTTTAATAGGAATTGACTGCAATTCTCTTGCTCTTGTAAATGAAATTCAAGAATTGGAATATGAATCCCCTGATATAAACTATTGTTATTGCCATATTTGGGGCTAAAATTAACAGATCACCTCAATACCTTTTGTACTGAGAATGATGGTGTCCTCCCTACTTCAGTTATATCCCAGTTATTTAGAATTGTGTCAAGATATTATAAAGGTGTAAACTTTTGGTCACAAGGTATGGCTCAGATAACTGTCACAGAACACAGGAAGACGTCTGTCCCTTATTTGAGTGGGGCATTCTGATAAGGATATTGTTTGGCAATCAGAAATTTTAAGTGGTACTGGCAAATGTCACCTCTGACTGGCCCTGCCAGTCTATTCTCTGCCTCCCGAGTCCCAGCTGATCAGCTGGATCTTCTTTGGTTGCCCTGCACAGGAGAACGGAGCTGGAAAGCAGGTTAGTGGGGTGGGGAGAGAATGGAGATTTTGCAGTATCCTTCCCCTGCCACGCCCACCAAGCCACACCCATCAAGCCACGCCCTCAGTACCGGTAGTAAAAAAAATTGAATCTCACCACTGGCTTGTGTAAAGGAATAGGTACAGTAGGAGGAAAACCATTTATTAAACTGAAGTAAGTACGAGGTAAACCTTTACCAAGATCAAAGTAGATGACACTATATTTTCCTCTAAAGGAGGGCAGGAAGTCAGGAAAAATGACTTTTGCCAATCTCCACTGATTGGTTCTTTCCTTTAGTATCCTATTTGCCTCTCGCTGAGATAGTCGCTTCCAGCACAGGGCTCAAGATCTTGTCTAGTTCATTTTTCAAAAGCTCTTCAGAAGGTGAATATTTTCATTCTTTGCGCAATCCAATTGCTCCGAGAGGTACAACTGGACCCTTCGCTTCTGACATTTGGGGAAGCATTAAAAGCTGCTCCTTTTCAAGGTACTTGGGTTTTTAACAAGGAAGATCTAGCGACCTTTTGTTCCTCTTTATTTTATGGTTTAGTGACCTTAATGGGAGTTTTTGGCTTATTTTTAGATACAGTATTGAATTTATTGACAGTTTTATGGAAGGGCAGGCCGATCGGACAATCTACAGATAATTTAAATAAATGTACGGTATGTGACTGGAATAGAACACTTTTTGGACCCTCTGCCATAAGCTGGGGGACCTGCTTATCCTACCCGATTGGCAGATAAAGTCTATCAAAGGTACCTTTTGTTCAGAATGCATGAAGAGGCTCTTTGGAGCCCTTTTGCTTGGTCGATCCAGATTAGCATGGATAGACGAACCATTAAATTTCCAAAGTGAAAGTCAAATCCCTTCATTTGCAGGTGATGGGAATGTGTTGCAGAAATCTGTATGCAGGCAGTGCACCCTTGGCAGTGCTTGAGTTTTAGTCAGCTGCTTAATAGAGAGAGAAAAAGGTAATTCTCATTTGGCAGAGAGGTGGCTTCAATAATTTGATTCTCTCTGAGGAATGAATGTAGGGGAGTGTGTGTGTGTGTGTGTGTGTGTGCATGTGTGTGTGTTTCTAATTTTTGCCATCACTTCTTTTCTTCCATCTACAGAGAATACCGTTCACCAATGAATAACAACTTCCTTATAACACACCCTGCACTTACTTGCTGGTTCACCATCAGAAATGGACTAGCTCAGTGATGAAGAACTGTTGGGGCTCAGCTTGACAAAAATTAAGAAAATAAGAATAGCACTTAGACTTATATACTGCTTCGCAGTGCTTTACAGCCCTCTCTAAGCGGGTTAACAGAGTCAACATATTGCCCCCAACAATCTGGGTCCTCATTTTACTGACCTGGAAAGGATAGAAGGCTGAGTCAATATTGAGCTGGTCAGGATCGAACTGTCTGTCTCTGTCTTTGTCTCTCGGTCTCTGTCTCTCTCTGTCTCTCTGTCTCTCTCTGTCTCTGTCTCTGTCTCTCTCTCTCACTCACACACACACACAAACACACACTCCAGTGGTGGGATTCAATTTTTTTTTACTAACGGTTCTGTGGGTGTGGCTTGATGGCATGGCTTGGTGGGCGTGGCAGGGAAAGGATACTGCAAAATCCCCATTCCCTCCCCACCCCACTAACCTGCTTTCCAGCTCCGTTCTCCTGTGCAGGGCAACAAAAGAAGACCCAGCCGATCAGCTGGGATTCAATGGGAGACAGAGAAGAGATGGGGACGGGGCCAGTCAGAGGTGGGATTTGCTGGTTCTCCAAACTACTCAACATTTCTGCTACCGGTTCTCCAGACAGACAGACAGACAGACAAGGCCTCTTCAGAAGTCGTGCAAGAACATTGTATGATTTTCAGAGGCTTCAAAGTAGGGCTGTCTCATGCAACTTCCAGAGAGTCTGGAAGCCTTGCATGTCACCAAAAATGCCGTGGTGTGTCATCTGTGACACGCATGTTGTAGCTTTGTCTTCACTGGATCCACCCATCAAACCAATGCTCACTCTAATTTGTTGATTGGCAGTCATTTTTGACTAGCGATCTGGCCACCTTGGCGGTTGGGTTTTGTTTTCTTTCCACTACGTTTGCTTAAAAAGGACAATCAGAACCACAGAGATCCAAACAGGGTTGGAGCTACTGCAGATAGAGGGAATAGGCTGGGATCCCTATTCTGACACTCTCAATCCTCAACAGAATGAAATGGGGGGAAACTGAGAGGAAAAGTGACAGAAAAGGAACAGAGCAGACATCCAGCCCTTGCTTATCAGTGGAGACCGAATGGAGCAAGTGGCCAGTTTTAAGTTTCTGGGTGTTACCCTAAAAGAGGACCTGACCTGGGGTGCCCACATTGCAGCCCTGGTCAAAAGGGCCCAGCAGAGATTATACTACCTGAGGCTTCTCAGGAAACAACAACTGAATGGAAAACTGCTGGTGACCTTCTACCGCTGCACCAGGGAGAGCATTTTAACATACTGCACCTCTGTATGGTTTGCCAATTGCACAGCGGCAGATAGGTAAGCACTCCAGAGGATCAATTAACGTCATTGCCCAGAGGATCATGGGTTGCCCTCTCCCCTCTTTGGAAGAGCTTTATAGCTCTCTCTGCCTTAAGAAAGTTCAAAACACTCTCAAAAGATCCATCTCATCCTGGGAACCCTTTGTTTGAACTATTACCATCTGGCAGACGGTACAGGACAATACAAACAAGGACAAGTAGGCTGAAAAACAGCTTCTATCCCAGGGCAGTAGCTCTTTTGAATTCTGCTGTATAGTGCAATATTAATGCAATATCAGGGGTTTTCAATTCAATGTATAGAATGTGAAGGATGTTTCTTTGTGTTTATTTTCAGTCATAATGTACACTGAAGATGGTACTTGATTTCGTTGTGTGAGGTGCAATGACAATAAAGTAAACTAAAACTAGAATGGCTTCACTAGCATCCTATGGCTGTTCTAGCTTCCCATCTCTTTTTCCTGAAGATCAAAAGGATGCAAATCAGTCTAGCAGGCTGAACTAATCTACAGTAAAAATTGGCTGCAAACTGTCAAGCACTCTGATCTAATGGATTCAGACTATTTTCTTGATCTTACAAATTGGCTTAGTGGGCTCTGGGAACACAGTTGAACATTGATGTCCTGGAACCGGCAGTGGTTGTGCCAAGTACCACCCTCTATGGTGAGGAGAAAATGGCAAGGGAGGGTAGGATGAATGTGGGCTCTGAGAGGATTAGTTCAGAAGGGGGGTCTGGAGGAGGATTAGGAGGTAATGTGGAGGTCGAATGTATTGAGGTAGGGTGTCCCCAAGGTGCTTTTTCAAAAGGCAACTGGACTTTGTTTTTTGCTTGAAGACATTTCGCTTCTCATGCAAGAAGCTTTTTAGTGCTGACTGAACCGAAAAAGCTTCTTGGATGAGAAGCGAAACATCTTCAGGCAAAAAACAAAGTCCAGTTGCCTTTTGAAAAAGCACCTTGGGGACAACCATGACCTGGATGACTGAGGATCTCCATAGGTATTGAGACAGGTATTAGTCAGAAAAGGTGGGATATCTGAGGCCTGTCTCCTTTTCTGGTGCAGTTCCCTTAAATAATGCCCAGGAAGTCCTCACATGAGGCTGCTGATGTTAAATCCCTTCCCCTCTCCCTCCCTTCTGTCTTATTTTTTCTTCTCTTCTTTTTTTCCTTCCTTCCTTCCTTCCTTCCTTCCTTCCTTCCTTCCATCCATCATTTTCATTATTTAACTTCTCTTTCTTTTCCTTCCTTCCTTCCTTCCTCTCTCCCTCGGTTTGTTTACCTCCCACTTTCTTCCTTCTTTCTTCCCTTCCAGATTTTTTTTCCTATCAATGGATGTTCTTTTCTCTCCTTCCCCAGTTATGTTTGAGACATCCTAAACACTGAAGGAGGTAATTGATGTCTTATGAGAACACAGCTTGACATGATCTCCCTGGCACCTGTAAAATAGCCTGGAAGCTTACATCCATCTTCACATAATTGCCCCAAAGATTGCAATTGACCCCACTTTACTTTGCAACTGGAATTACGAGGAAGATGACAAATGGGTTTAGCCAAGGCTTAGTGGTCCCCTGAGAAGACACCAACAGGTTTTTCCCCTGAAAAAAAAAAAGACTAGCTGAGCTGATTTTTCAAAACTCCTTTGGAAATCTTGCTTATGCCCTTATTGACTCAAGAGATAGAAACTTATTTTCCATGGCGGAGATGAAGGAGTTTTGTTTTGCATAGTTCAAAGCTATTCGGGTGAAAGGGAAATTAATTTAACTGCTCGGAGGGAAGGCCAAGAAATCTATTTTTCTCCAAAAGATTAAGCATTCTGCTTTACACTTGGGCTCACGCTCAGAAAGGTCTGTGTGTGCAATTTTCTGCATTGTTAAGTGAACTGCCTTTTTTACTTAACTGGAAGTGTTGATTTTCTGTGTTTGGTTTATTTTGCACCAGTCAAATCTTTTTACTACCGGTTCTGTGGGTGTGGCTTGGTGGGTGTGGTGTCGTGACTTGGTGGGTGTGGTTTGGTGGGCGTGGCAGGGGAAGGATACTGTAAAATCTCCATTCCCACCCCAACCCACTAATCAAGTTTCCAGCTCTGTTCTCCTGTGCAGGGCAACCAAAGAAGACCCAGCCAATCAGCTGGGACTTGGGAGGCGGAGAAGAGATGGGGGCGGGGCCAACCAGAGATGGTATTTGCCGCTTCTCCAAACTACTCAAAATTTCCGCTACCGGTTCTCCAGAACTTGTCCGAACCTGCTGATTACCACCTATGTTTTGCATGTTATTTTGTATTCCCCAGGCAGCAGCTGGGATATTGGGAAGAGTTAAAATTGCAGTGGGGTTTAGCTGAGGATTATGAAATCACAGACGATCCTGGCATTTTGGGGGCTAAACTGAACCAGTTGTCATTCAAATGGCTAAGAGAAGCCTATCCAACCTGATGCCCATGGTTGCTAATACAGGTAGTTCTCGACTTACAACAGTTCATTTAGTGACCATTCAAAGTTACAACTGCACTGAAAAAAGTGACTTACGACCACTTTTCACACTTATGACCGTTGCAGCATCCCCATGGTCATGTGATTGACATTCAGATGCTTGGCAGCTGACTCACAGTTGTGACGGTTGCAGTGTCCTACGATCATATGATCCCCTTTTGCGAGCTTCTGACAAACAAAAGTCAGTGGGGAAACTGGATTCGCTTAACAACTATGGTAAGAAAACTCATAAAATGGGGCAGAATTCACTTAACAAATTTCTCAGCAACATAAATTTTGGGCTCCATTGTGGCCATCAATGGAGGACTATCTGTGTAGCCAGCTTCCCCAGACCTCTGCCTGTCCACCTGTATGTTTGGACACAAATCATTAAAAAGCAACTCACAAATCATTAAAAAGCTCCATCTTTGCTGGCAGAAGCACTGCAGGCTAGTCCTTTGCTGTTTCCAGGGCGGCTCCTGTGGCTCAGATCTAAGCACCCTGTGCCCCGGATCTGACCCCTGGGCTTTGAGTTTGACACCCCTGTTATAGAAAGATCCAATCTGGAACTAAGGAGAAACTTCATGATAGTGAGAACAATTAACCAGTGGAACAGCTTGCCTTCCTCAGTTGTAGATGCTCCATTGCTAGAGGCTTTCCAAGAAAGGATTGGACAACCCTTTGTCCAGGATGATACAGGTTTCCTACCACGAGTAAGGCGTTGGACTAGACTAGAAGACCTCCAAGGTTCCTTCCAGCCCTGTGATTCTATGTTTCTATATTTTTAGGTCAAAGACCTACCAGTAGATCTGGATTTGCACAACATGCTGAGCTGTTGTTGTTGTTTTTTTGGTGGTGGTGGTGATGGTAATTTAGCATATTACATGCATCCAGCCTGTTTGTTTGTTTAGTTTAGTTTATAATGCAGTATATATGTAACGTGGTGGCTCAGTGGCTAAGACGCTGAGCTTGTTGATCAGAAAGGTCAGCAGTTTAGTGGTTCGAATCCCTAGCGCCACATAATGGAGTGAGCTCCTGTTACTTGTCCCAGCTTCTGCCAATCTAGCAGTTCAAAAGCACATAAAAATGCAAGTAGAAAAATAGGGACCACTTTGGTGGGAAGGGAACAGCGTTCCATGCACCTTTGAAGGCGTTTAGTCATGCCGGCCACATGACCACGGAGACGTCTTCGGACAGCGCTGGCTGTTCCGCTCTGTAATGGAGATGAGCACTGCCCCCTAGAGCCGGAAATGACTAGCAGGTATGTGCGAGGGGAACCTTTACCTTATATATGTAAGTCCAAATTGTGAATTAATTGAATAACTTAACCAAGTGGTTTGAAGATAGCCAGCCTGTATATTAATGCGCCAGAATGTCTTCTGAGAGAGTGAACTGCAGAAAAGGCATATATATCAGCTAAGGAAGTCCTTACATTTGAACAAGTGAGATGATACTCTTTGATTCCCATCATAGTTTCCAAATTGCTTGCTTTCCTCAATTATTAGGGGAGGCTTCTGCCTTTCTTGTCTTCTGCTTTGTTCTTTCCTCAGCTTCTGGCTGCCATCTTGATTTTTTAAAAAAATCCCCCCTCCCTTCCCCTCCTGGGACAACTCTATCAAGTTCATTGGAGCTTGGTTTGGTGAATATAATGAGGGAAGCCTCTTAAGGACTCTGAGCAATGTGTTTTTTTTTTTTTAAAGTTCTATCCTCGTCCTCGGCTCACCTTTCAAAAAGCAAATTATCTCCATTGAGAATCTCGCTATTTCTCTTGGAATATAATTACCACGTGGGCCAAAAATCAAAGATGTCACATTGGTCACATCACGTACCTAGCAAGTCCCATGATTTATGAAGGAGCTTATTGGGTCAGACTCGCTAGCCAATATTTTCTTTAGAAAACCATAGGGAAGCAAACTAGGTTTACGTGAGCCAAACTACCTTCCACTCATATTGGAGAATTCAATCTTGTGGAAGGTCTATTCCCCCTTTTAATGGCTATTTGAGAGATAAAACCTTGTTTAGAAGACTTTGGGATACAAAAGGCGTGATGTGCTGATTTGTGGTTCTGTCTAAATACACTGAATTTTTTATTGCTTGAGGATGTTTTAATTGCTTTAATGGCTGTTGGCCTTCAGTGGGTTTTAACTTATTGCCCTGAACAGACTTGAGCTCTTTATCTTCAAGGGAAAGGCAGATAATAAATGAATGGATGCCAAAACTTAAGGTGATCACATGCACACAGATACACACACACACACACACACACACACACACACACACACACAAACCCTTCTCTCAAAGTAGGGTAAAAATAACGTGAGGAGCTTAAAGTTTCATAGATAAAATGCCTTTAACAAATTTTGAAATTTTCATTTCTGTTCTCTTGCATTCTTGGGATTAAAATCCCTTTTTGGCCTCCCTTCACTTATTTTTCAATAAGTATGTACACCTGAAAAGTGGTGTTTCACTAGTTGTCTCCTTATTAACCTAGATTGTGTTCACATAATCCAGTCAAAATCTAGTTCGTTGTACATCACTTAGCGTGTTATGTGAATCCAATCTGTGTGGTTTGTAAGTTATAGTTTATGATTTAGTGGTTGTGTGACTTGAGTCAATGGTAATTTATTCAACACATCACAACTTAAATGTGTAAAAACATCTATGCTATATAAACATAGTCAGTGGGTCATCTTCAAGAGACAAAGGCTGAAACCTCCTTCCCCCCAGGGGTGTCCTGCCTGGGAAATATTTCCTATTTCAGATGTTTTATTTCCCCGCAAAAAAGAGCGAAAAGATTTGGAATTATCCACAATGGAAGAATGGTGGTTGAAGATCATGGAAATTGAAGAGTTGCCCTCTTCCTGTCAGCTCTAGAAGCCTAGAGGTAGGAAATGGATATTGCAAGTTAGTACACCAAGCACTTCCTCCTTTTATTTTCCTCAAAACAGCCTTGTAAAATAAATTAAACTGAGAGGATGGGACTGGTCCAAAGTCTCCCAGAGAACCTCCATAGCTGAGGAGGTGGGCATTTAAACCTGGAAGTCCCCACTCCTAATTTAACATTTTAATTATAGCTATAGCAACAAACTCCCTCTGTTGGCTTAGTCTATGTATGCAGATAGAAACCAAGATTTTTATAGAAATCCACTGGGGCTTTACATTCTTTATAGGTAAACTATAAATGGTTAAGTTGTTTCTCAACCTTGGCAACTTTAAGATGGATGGACTTCAACTCCCAGAATTCCCCAGCTGGTTGAAGTCCACCCATTTTGAAGTCGCCAAGGTTGAGAAACATCAAGTTACGTTATAAATGGAATATCCCTGTAACTCTTGGATTCTACTTTATCCCTCTGAAGATGGATCACATTTGTTTCCCCTCCAGTCACTTGGTTCTTTGCTGCTTCTCTCGTATTCCTCAAAGTTCATACAGAAAAGCCCATCCATTAATTCTTCAAGTATTTTTAGGATGTCTTTCAACTAGCCCTGGAGATTTAAATTCATTTAAAGTAAAAATGAAGAACTTCTTGACTGGACTTCCATCAATCTCAAGCTTTAATCCTGCCACTTCAACAGGCTTTTCTCAATTTTCCTGGTGCCACAATTTTTTTAAAAAATGTGTGCTTTGGAGAAGGCTGAACCAAAATGAGAATACAGTATTCCCCTTGGCCATTTTGGGGATACTTGTTAGTATTTTAACATCTTCATTAGGCAATTGGTATATTTTTAGCTTCTCTTTATTCTGAACATATAAAACAAGAAGACCCTTTATTAATCTATTAATATTTATTTATTAAATGTATATGCTGCCATCTCTGTACTTCCAACTATCCCTATCTATCCTTCCTTAGTGATTTGTCTTTTTCTGTGAGTCCTTTTTATGTTTTGGCTTTTCATTAAGGATCTTGTGTAGCTCCATTGGGTTCTTCTAAGCCTCAGGTGTCATTTTCCCCCCCCCCCATTGGATTTGTTTTTAGTTGTGCTCTTGGCATGTCCTTTTTAAGGCATTCCTACCCATCTTAACTTCTTTTCTAATAGTGAGAGCACTTTGTGAATGAAAGGAGAATATCTGAGGAACTAAAAGCCGAGATGGTGACTAATAATCACTTACTGGAAAACTTTGGATTGATCACGTCCTCCTTAACAATGATGTATTCTCTTAATTCTTAAGTGTATCCAGGGACACCCAAAGTATATGAGTATTTAGACAGGCAGATATAAAGGACTTTATTTCAGTCACTGACCAATAAAAGTACAATCAATCAAAATGAATTAACACAAACTATCCGCTAATTACTTTACTTTATTGTCATTGCACCTTGTACAACAAAATCAAACACCACCTTCAGTGCACATCATGACCATGAAAACAAACACAAACACACATCCTTCACACTCCACACATTGAACCGAAAACCTGCAACACCTCACCGACACTGCACTATACAATAGAATTCAAAAGAGCTACTGCCCTGGGATAGAAGCTGTTTTTCAGCCTACCTACAGGTAGTTCTTGATTTACAACAGTTTCTTTAGTGACCATTCAAATTTACATCACTGAAAAAAAAGTGACTTATGACCATTTATGACGGTTACAGCATCTCCATGGTCGTGTGATTGATATTTGGTTCCTATTTATGATGATTGCAGTGTCCCAGCGTCATGGGATCGCCTTTTGTGACCTTCTGACAAGCAAACTCAATGGGAAAACCAGATTCGCTTAATAGCTGTGTTACTAATTTAACCACTGCAGGGATTTGCTTAACAACTGCGGCTAGAAAGGTCATAAAATGGAGCATAATTAACTTAACAAATATTTCACATGTTGGGCTCAATTGTGATTGTTAAGTTGAGGACTACCTGTATTAACAATTATTTGTGGATGAAGCTTACACATAATGTAGCAACACTTTTCTACTTTTAGAGAAATAAATCTATCTTGATTATTTAGCAGGGAGTGCAAATAAAAACTGTCAGAGTGCCCCGGAAATTTAAACAATAAAGGGGTAATCAGGTGATGGTGAATGTCCTGTAGAACTGGCAATACAAGAAGAATATGGGTCCTGGTTTCTATGGTATCCATATCAGAGGGGTAGTATCAGGTTTCCCCATATTTCCCTTACAGGATAGTTGCCATTGTTGTTGTCAGTTGTGAAGTCGTGTCTGACCCATCGCGACCCCAAGGACAATGTACCTCCAGACCTTCCTGTCCTCTACCATCTTCTGGAGTCCATTTAAGCTCAAGCTGACTGCTTCAGTGACTCCATCCAGCCACCTCATTCTCTGTCATCCCCTTCTTCTTCTCAATCGTCCCCAGCATTAGTCTCTTCTCCAGTGAGTAGATAGATAGATAGATAGATAGATAGATAGATAGATAGATAGATAG
>NW_020769327.1:7475132-7502412 GCF_900518735.1 Pseudonaja textilis | reverse complement strand
TAGATAGATAGATAGATAGATAGATAGATAGATAGATAGATAGATAGATTTATTTAATAAATAATAAATAACTAGATAAATAAATGAATAGCTATAGATAACACTAAATTGAGTTAAAGATAAAACTCTGCTAAATTTGAAAACTGTGATAGGATATAAAGGAAGTTGGTTTTAAACACTAAAATTCAACTATTTGCAATTATGTTGTGAGAGAAAGCAGCAGTTTCTGTTTGATCTTCTATATCTAAGATCCTTTGCTTTAGTATTGATCTATCTTGATCAGACTTTGACCTCCTATTTATGTTCCCATGAACCAGCCAGGTAAGCTTGCCTGACTATATTATACATCCCATGTTCCATCTATCTTGCTTTTAACTTCTTTCAGTGGCATTTAGAGAGAGGTTTTCAGAAAAAAACACTGAACTATCCATTATAGAACAAGTTGGAGAATCCGCAAAAAGATTTAATTACTCAACCAAACTGTTTTGCCTCCAATTCTATCCATCACACTGTGTTTCCCTCTTTGCATATTTATTTTTGTAGTTGTAGATACACAATTCTCCCCCCGCCCCCCCATGGCTATTATGTTTTATTTCTCTTCAGAGTATTTCTTTTCATTCCACTAAAAATAAACTTCACATCACAGCAACATATTAGTTTTTATTTGCCCTTTTAATGTTCCTTCTTTTGCCATGACTACTCATCTTTTGCAAATATGCCTTTATTTACCCATTTATGACTTTTATATAGATTCCTCCTGGACTGATTTTGAACCTTAAAAGGGTTCTCTGTTACCCACGTTTTTAAGTGTTTTTAAGTGTTTACCTTAACGGCAGTAGTCTACCTTTAAAAAAACACTTTAATTTTAGAATCATTTTGAATTCTTCACTTAAATAGCAACTTCTGTTGTGTACGTTCTCATCCTAATCAGCAAGCTTTTCTATTTATGGATGTACTTGTGCTTCCTTTTCTTAATTTCTGCAAATAACTCTTTAGTTTCAATGTCTGTTTTAGTTCAAACGTCACAGCATCTATTTCTATTTCTTTTATTTTTCTTATATGTACTCATTTCTTGTATTCATAACTATGCTTATCCTTATACCTATTATCTTGTAAGCGATTGACAAATCAAATAAATAAATAAAAATAAATAATTTATTTCTAAATTTAAAATACCTGGTTGGATTGAGGACGGATCTAAGAGGAATTAAGCTCGATCCCACCAAATGCAATATATATATTGTATTTGCATGCCATTGAATCATACAGAATTGTGTGAGGGTGAAGATTTGTCCTCTGAGCTTGTGGATTGGCTTTCAAATGTTTTGTTACCAGGTTAGGTAACATCATCAGTAGACCTTAGGGAATGTCAGTGTCGGTATTCTTCTGTTTATAAGGGCTTCAGGTGTGGTCAGTAGATGTTGTGATGGGTCAGATGTGGGTGTGTCAAATGAGGGTCTTGTGATGAGACACAAAACCCTCACTTGACACACCCACAAACTCAGTAAATGAACCTTCCCCCTCATCCGAAATACACCCAAGCTACAGATATTTGCCACTATTGCATAAAATTGTGTGTGCAAGGATAGTTTACTGATTATGTTGCCACTCTTCTTCTTGTGACACATCCACATTGGTGATCATGTTGGCGATCCTATTTTTATTAACAATCGCACGAAAAAGTGCTGCTGAGTTTTGGCCAGGGTGTGGGATTCTACCGGTTCAGACTGGTTTGGACGAACCGGATGATAAAGTTACATCTAGTTCGCCAAACTGGTATTTCAACTGACCAGCTGGCCCCGCCCACCGTGCCCCTCCCTTCCCAGAAGACTCCACATGGCCCATTTCCAATGGAGGTAAATGCAGGAGGCTCTGGGAGGGGGAAAAAAAACGGGCCTTCCAGAAGTTTGGAAACGGGTCTGTTTCTGCTTCCAGAGAGCCTCCAGAGCCCAGGGGAGGCTGTTTTTGCCCTCCCAGAGGCCCAGGGGAGGCCTCCGGAGGCTTGGGAGGGTGAAAATGGCCTCTCCTGGGCTCTGGAGGCCCACCGGAAGCTGGAAACAGGAAGTTCTGTTAGGCCATGGCCATGCTCACCCAGCAACCAGGCAGTGAACCAGTTGCTGGGATTTTTGAACCCATCCCTGGTTTTGTCCAAACCAGCCTCTTAGATTTGGAAGCCACGCTGTTCTTCTTCTGCCTTCAATTTTTCCCTGGAGGATTAAGTGAAGTAGGCCGTATTTTTCCAGGTGTCGCATCCCATGTCCTAAATGGTCTAACTTTCGCTTTTTAATGGTTTTGATGGTTTTCCTTGGCTTCCCCAGGTGGCTTAAATTCATGCATGTATGGTCTTTATCTAGATCAGGGGTGTCAAACTCATGTCATCACGGCAACATCACATGATGTATTGGGACTTTTTCCCCCTCCGCTAAACTGGGCGTGGCCAGCAAGTGATGCATCCATCCCACAGGCCAGGAGTTTGACGGCCCTGATCGAGATTCAGTCTTTAGTTATGTTAATCATCCGGGTATCTAGTAGGACTGTAAGTTGCTAAGCGTTGATCAATGATTGAAGTGTTACGTAAGCCTAGTTAAAATTAATGAATTCTTTAAATCATAATGGCTGCCTGCTGGGTGGGGTTTCTTTTTTGGTTACCTGAGGGATACACATAGTCTTTGATTTACAACCACCTGTTTAACATCATTTCAAAGTTAGAACGGCACTGAAAAAAAGGGCTTACAACTCGTCCTAATATAACTGCTGCAGCATCCCTAAAGTTCATGTGATGAAAATTTGAACACTTGGCAACCAGCGTGTATTTTACATGTTCTGTCCTGGGAACACATGATTACCATGTGCAACTTTCCCAGTTGACTTCTGGGAAGTAAGATTCTTTTTTCTTTTAACTGCACTGAAGTCTATTCTATTCTACTTGGACAGATTTTAGTAAAAAGCTGCAGGTTCTAACTGTTTGCTAGGGGATGAAAAACATCCAGGAAGAAGCCCTTGATAACCCTGTTTGGAACTGTTATTAGGAAAGCTGTGTGGTTGTGTCCATTAGATTAAGTCATCTGGAGTCAAGTGCAAGGCAGAGATTTTAATGATTTACAAAGCTTCAAGGCCACAGCAATTCATTAGGAGAAGCTTTCTGGATTCTAGATGGTGATTTATTCTCCTTGAAGAAATATGCTTTCTAACCGAAAAAGATGTGCAAATGCTGTTTCATTTCTTCTTTTTTTCCCCTTTTTGGCTAGATTCAAATATACAACTATCAAAGGTATAACACAGCCAGTTTCATGCAATGGCTAGAAGCTGTGAAACTGAGTTATAAGCATGCTTTAGGCCAGGTGTCTTCAAACTTGACAGCTTTAAGACTTGTGGACTTCAACTCCCAGAATTCCTCCTCCAGTCATGTTAGCTCAGGAATTCTGGGAGTTGAAGTCCACAAGTCTTAAACTTGCCCAAGTTTGAGGACCCTTGCTTTAGGCACAAAACCAGCAGGATGTTGTGGTTAGTCGGCAGCAGGTGCAGACGGCCGAGGAGAGTGAGGACTGAGATGAGGGGCCAGGACCATCAGGGAGTGGACTGCTGCCTTCAGAGATTGTGTGGGCTGGCAGCAGTGATGAGGAGGTTCCCGAGGAGCCTGTGCCAAGTGCGCGTGCGTGCAGGATTGCTTGGAGGAAAGAGCAGCTGCAGCAGCATGGATGACTCGGGAGTAAGGCTTCAAGAAGATAAAAGCCAGCTGTGAAAGAAACGTACTTTGCAGAAGGCAAAGACATTTTGAAACTCCAGCCTCATGGACATTCCAGTATCCTGAG
Source organism: Pseudonaja textilis (assembly GCF_900518735.1). The sequence continues at coordinate 7,498,600 of NW_020769327.1, read as the reverse complement.
TTTGTATTTGAAGATTCTTATTTTGCAAAATATTTCTTGTCTGTTATATTTTGGCAAGCCTTGCAGTTTGGCAAGGCTTGTGCTTATCACAGCTAATTATTTTGCAAAAGCATTACAAACATTTTCTATTTGGATTGTGTTTGATTTGTTGGAAAAGGGCATGGGTCAGAACAAAGAGTGACTTTGGGCCAGTCACTCCGTCTCAGCCCCTAGGAAGGAGGCAAACCACTTCTGAAAATCTTGCCAAGAAAACTCATTCCTGGGAACATGAAGCTCCCAGGAATCAAAACCTGACTCACAAGGACAGAGGTCTCCAAACTTGGCAACGTATCTGGCTGAGGAATTCTGGGAGTTGAAGTCCACAAGTCTTAAAGTTGCTAAGTTTGGGGACTTCTGAACAGGTATAATAGTGCTGTATCGCTGGAGCGGCACACCTGGCTGCCTTTGCATGTTTCGTATTCTGCCAAATCCCCCAAACCGGGTGGCCCCAAACCATGGCTTTTCTGGGGACCAGGATGGTTTGTAAACCTTGATGTGGTTTTGTTACAGCAGGGGTCCCCAACCTTGGCAACTTTAAGACTTGTGGACTTCAACTCCCAGAATTCCTCAGCCAGTCAAGTTAGCTCAGGAATTCTGGGAGTCGAAGTCCACAAGTCTTAAAGTTGCCAAGGTTGGGGACCCCTGCCTTAAAGGGTGCTTCAGAGGGGCAGCCGAGTTAACCCACGGCCAGCAGAAGCCAAAGCGTCCTTCGGGCGCCCAGCGCCTTCCAGATGTGCTCCGATCGCACTTCTCAAGGCAGAATGACCAACCCCTGGGGATTCTGGGAGTCGTAGTTCCAACGCGTTTTGGGGGGGGACGACGATACACCGATAGGCAAGAGACACTTACATAACACAAGAAATGCACGGCCGTCCAAGAGAAGGGATGCGGGTTTTTAACAGTCGTGGTTTTAAGGGGGAGGCGCGGGAGAGAATATCCATCCACGCGTTAAACTAAGCGCGCACCTCCCTTCCTCCCGCAGCATTCCAGCATCGTTCACGGCGGACACCCCCCCCCTTTCTCTCCCCGCTTTCTCCCTCTTCAACGAGCCGCAGCACGTCCAGCCAATCAGAACATCGGCTTGCTTAGCTCATCGCGGTCTCGCCGGCCTCTCTGGTAAACAAAAACGGGCGGAGGAGGGGCTGGCGCTGTAGTTCCAACCCCCCAGCCGCGAAGCTCCACCCCCCCCAGGGCGGAGTCCGGCGGGAACGGGCCCATTGAAGAGAACCAGAAGTGCGAAGAGGCCGAGCTACTGAGGGGCGGGGCTTGGGGGAAAAGGCGGGGCCAGGACGGGGAGGCGGGGCCAGCGGTAGACGGGCGAGGGTGAGTGGGGGGCGGGCGAGAAAGCCGCTGTCGCAGTCGAACCCAGCTGCGGTTGGCGGCGGTTGGTCGGCTGTGTTCGAGCCTTGCTGGGAGCGATGCCGCCTCAGAGCGGCGCCCCGATGCCGGCGCGTTGAGGGGCAAGAGAGGGCTGCTGCGGCTGCTTCGCCTCGCCTTTGCCCTCAGGCCCGCTGCTTTCCTCCGCAGCCTCCGGTCCTTCGCGGGCATCCCAAAGAGCGGAGGAGGAGGAGGAGGCATCCAGCCGCCGCGGGCGGTTTCGGAGACTTCGGGGCCCGCCGGGGCGACACCGGCGATGGATGCTCAGCCAGCGAGCACGGGCCGTCTAACCCCCTCTCGCCGCGGCCAAGCCTAGCGCCAGGCGGGAGATTCCTCTCCCCCTCCCCTCCCCACCTTCTCCGCGGCCCGGCCTCCGCCTCCCTCCCTCCCTCCCTCCATGAGCGGGGAAGGGGAAAAAGTTGGGCGCCGTTTCTTCTTCGCGGAGGAGGAGCCACCGAAGTCGGGAAGCGACTGAGGAAACCACCGGCGGACGATTTCAAAGCCGTTCCGGATTGGCGTCCCTGCGGGGCCGGCCGGCGAATCTGGCCCGGGGCCAAGCGTCGACGGCGGGGATGCCTCCCCTCCCGAGAGGGCGGCGCGGGGATCGGAGCCGGCGCTGCTGAACGTTCCCGCGGGTCGCCCTGCGTGGGTCTCCTCCTCCTCCTCCTCCTCCCGCGCCTGGGTGGAGCCTCCCCTTCGCCGGCGGGAGGAGGCGCGAATGCTCGGCTTTCCCCCAAACAGCCGGCTGACTATCGCCGGGAGGAGCCGGGCGGGGAAGCCACGAGGATGCCGCTGGGGGCCGGCCGGAGCTGGGGGTGAGTCCCGGGCAGGGGGCCGGCCCGACGTGCATGGCAGGAGGGAGGGCCGCGCGGCTGGGGAGACGTCGGGTGGGGCGGCAGGCGGCGCGCCTCGACCCCCTGGCGCTGAGCGAGCAGCTCCGGCTCTTCCTTCCTCCAGAAATGCTGCATCATGAACCCGACGACGACCCGGGGCTGAGCCCGAAGCGGCCGGAGAGCGGCTCCCCCGGGGCCCGTTAGCAGCCCCGAGGCGGAAAGGGAGGAAAAGCCGGAGGGAGACCCTCCTCCCGACCCCCTGCCCTGTCAATCCGGCCGGGGTTGAGCCCCCCCCCTCCCCTCCGCAGGACGGCGATGCTTCGGCTGTAGAGTCCGGGCAGGGAGGGGAATTCCGCTCCCCCGAAGAGCCGCCTAGTGCCTGCAAAGCGGAGGGAGGGGAAGAAGAGGAGGAGGAGGAGGACTGGCCCCTCCCCGCCCCGTCCCTCCGAGCATCTCGTCCGACAACTCTTCAACTTCTCGGCCAGTCGACGGAGCCGCTTCTCCGGGGCGGCGGCGAGAACTTCTGCCCAGGCGGCCCGTCGGCGCTCTTGGCTGGGTCCGCTTTCTCCGCAGCGACTGAAAACAAACGGGAGCCGACGTGCGTCAAGCTAAGCAGCCGCGGGAGTTGCCGAGCAACGGGACGCCCGGAAAGCCTGAGCCGGGGACCAAAGCGGAGGGGCTGCCGTCGGCTTCGGAAGGGACGGACGCTCCCGCCGCTGTCGGCCGTCCGCCCGCCTCGCCCGGGGCGCCTGGTGCTGCGTGGCGGCCGGAGGGTGCCCCCTTGGCCGGCTCTCGCGGAGCTCCCATGCTGCTGCTGCCGCGGAAGTGGCCGGGCTGGCCGCCGTCGGCGCTGCGGCTGCCGCAGAAGTTCCTGTTCCTGCTCTTCCTCTCGGGCCTGCTCACGCTCTGCTTCGGCGCCCTCTTCTTGCTGCCGGACTCCTCCCGCGTCAAGCGCCTCTTCTTGGCCCGCCACGGCGGAGCCGAGCTGGAAGCGCCCCGCAGCCCTCCGCCGGGACCCGGCCCGGCCCGACACCTGCCCGCCAACGCCAGCCCGCCCGCCGCGCCGCCGCCGCTGCCCTCGCGCCACCTCCGGGACCCTGCCGACCTCCCGCCCGCCGCCGCCGCCGCCGCCGCGCACTCGGAGCCGGCCTCCCGACGGACCCGCCCGCCGCGCCTCCCGCCCGCCGAGCAGAGCGCCTCGGCGCCCCCCTTGCAGCAGACCAGCGCCCCGTTCCGCTTCGACTACGCCGCGTTCCGGCAGCGCCTCCGCCACCCGGTGCTGGGCGGCGAGAGAGGCGGCACCGAGGAGCCCGACACCCGCGCCCGCCGGCTGAAGATCAAGGAGGTGAGTCGTTACCGGCCGGGCCCTTCACTCTCCCTTCCCGGGCCCCGGCTTTTGGGCGTCTTCCTTCGGCGTCCGCCCGCCGCTGGCCCCCACCCCGCAGCGCCTCTTTCGGGGAAGTTCCGAGGGGAAGCGGCGGGGCGCTTGGCTCGCTCGCCTCTCGCCTCCTCTGCAGAGCCGCCCGCCGCAGTTGGCGAGCGTGATTTCGGGAGAGCCCGGCACGTTGGTTCGCGGAGCAGAACCCACGCTTCAAGCCAATCCAATCCATCAGAATAGAGCTGGAGGGGACCTTGGAGGTCTTCTAGTCCAACCCCCTGCTCAAGCAGGAGACCCCAGACCGTTTCAGACCAGGGGCTGTCTAATTTCGTCTTAAAAGCTTCCAGTGATGAAGCAGCCGTAACTTCTGGAGGCAAAAGTTCCCCTGGTTAATTCTCCTCACTGTTAGGAGTTTCTCCTTAATTCCAGGTTGCTTCTGTCTTTGGTTAGTTTCCATCATTTCTTGTCTTGACTTCGGGTGCTTTGGCCAAGAAATTGACCCCCTTTTCTTTGTGGCATTTGCTCTCCAATACTAGAATACTGCTCTTAGGTCACGTTTAGTCCCCCTTTTCTCTAGACCAGCCATACCCAGTTCCTGCAACAGTTCTTTCATATGTTTCAGTCTCCAGGCCTTTAATCACCACTGGCTGCACATCACACCTCTGTGTGGGCGTTTTGTGTGTGTGTGTGTGTGTGTGTGTGTGTGTACAGGAATGCCTCTAAAGGGATTTGGTTTGCCAGACTTCCCTTCCACGCACACTTATTTGTGTTCTTAAATGAGTTTTTTTTCACCAATGTGGAAATCTCAGTTTTAAGGCATTAAAAACCTGGCCTGGGATTGAATCGGCTGCTACAATTATTCTCGTCCAGGGCTTTGCGAAACGGTTCCGTTTGCTCTTTTCTGCGGGTTCTGCCGTGATAGTGTCTCGATCTTTAAATAAGTTCACAATTAATTTGGAAGAAGGACCGCTTCTGATAGGGTTGGCTTATCAAAATGTCTTCTGCTGCAAATCCATCTGTGCTTGCTTAATTGATTTTTTTGTTGTGGTGGTGGTTCTTTGGGTAAAAAACTAAAAGGTGATGGGAAGAGAGCTGCAAGTATAGATGGTGAAATAAGTCTCCATAGAATTCTCTTAAAAAAAGGATAGGACTCAGTTTCTTTGAAAGTCAAGTTGCTTTAAAAGACTTGCCCAAAAGCTTCCTGATCTATTCCCGCCCCCCCCCCCCCAAATGCTTTTATGCAATAGTTTTTTTTCTGCCTCCTAAGTAAAAGTGGAAGTTATATAGTGTGCAATTGAGAGTAAGTATGCACATTGGGATTTTAGTAATTAATGTGTGTGATGCAGGCTAAATATATCCTTATGGTATTTGGTTAGGCACCTTAATTGTTTCCACATGCAATCTATGGTTGTGGATACTTAGTGAATCCTTTCCCCTGTATTCCCAAAGGCAGGTTGTATTGAGCGTGCAATTTAGAGTTCTCACCTGCAATTGTTGAAACTTTGAAGGGGTTGGTAAAATGTTTCTGAATACGTCAGTTTTATTGCTCCCTGCAAATATTACATATTTTTTACAAGACTTTCCACTGGCAAAAGATTACGACTTGCTGAAGGCTCAGATGATGATTAGTATTTCTTTTAGCAATAAAGTTTTTTTTTAAAAAAATTAACATATACTTATTTTTAAAGCCTAATGCTATTGGCATACTGAATAGATGGCAGTATAGGATAAATATAACTTTTATATGTACTGGGAAACCCAAAAAAGTTGTTAGACTTGCTTTATTGCGTTATTTGCTTCATTGTGGTCGGGAACCAAACCCATAATACCTGTGGCAGAAGCCTGTTGTCATTCTTCCATGTTGTGCTTGCCTTTATTAATAGGCTTCGGCCATCATTCCTCTACTTACAACCGTTCATTCAGTGAATGTTTGAAGTTACAGCACTAACAGAGAAAACTGACTTATGGGCCATTTTTCTCGAGGTGCAGCGTCCTCATGGTGAAGGGATCAAAATTTGTACGCTTGGCAACTGGCTCACATTTATGACAGCTGCATTGTCCTGGGGGTCCTGATCACTTTTTGTGACCTTCTGACAACCGAAGGAGGAAACCGAAGTAACAACCGTGTTACTTACATAACAACTGCAGCGATTTACTTAACTGTCTTACTTAGCGTGGAAATCTGGGGTTAAATAGCAGGTTTTTGTTTTTTTGTTTTTAAAATAAATTTTATTGAATAAACATTAAAAACAATTGAACAGAGCGCGACTTTCTTGGCCATCATTTTGGCCATACAAGCTATAGTATAGAGATACACATAACAGTTAATGTCCTTTTTCTCTTATGTTATTAGTATAGTGCTAACTGTGTATTATTTCTGTTTGCATTTATGTACATTCATATACAATTATATACATATTTACAACTATCTTTTATGCTCGTGGATTTTTTTTCTGCCTCTTTTTTTATATCCGTCACCATCTATTGATTTCTTGCTCTTTGATCCCTTCTCATCTACTTCAAGTCAGTCCTGATTCTTGGTGACTACGTGGGACAAGTCCCAGCAGTTCTCTTGACAACGTTTTTCAGCTGTTTGTTGCCTTGGTAGGAAGATTGAGAGAGAAGGACTGACCCAAAGTGACCCAGCTGGTTTCAGGCTATATGGTAGCAGGACTACAGGATAATTGGTGGTCTCCTTGTCTCTAATTTACTGCTTTTAACCCCTGCACCAAAGAGGCTCTTTTTCATTGATTAACTCTAGTTTTCTAGCCCTTCCCGTGCCTTCTTACTTTATTCTTTAATCTTTGGTTTTTCGTGCACAAACAACAGCTTTCTAAAGATTTGAAGGTGATTCAATAGAACAGGAATATGCAGTCTGATGCCTTCCAGATATTTAGGACCAAAAGTACCATTAAGATCCAGAGCAGGCATAGTTTGTGGCAGTTTATGCATCTTGTAATAATCCTACCGTTTCTTCCTCTACATCTCCTTTTCTGGTGAAAAAAAGTGACTATTTTTTTTTTGAAACAGTACTGAAAATTCAAAACTTATTTGACCAGAAACTAAAGTGGAACAGGATGCAACATTTGCATTCTGCAGGTTGGCACTCTTGCCCTGAAGTAAAGAGACAGCTGTAGCATCACTATAACTGCCTTTCCTTCTTTTTATTTATACTTGTGCACTACAAGATTTGTTTCTGGTAACTGTTTCCTGTTTCCTTCTTTCCCTTCACTTTCTGGCTTTTCAAATAGCCTTCTTCTGTATCTGAACTTTATTTTTTTACCAGCCGTTCTGCCGTGGCTATGTTTCTATTCCTCTCTTTTCCGCGAGCTATCCCATTCACAGCCCTTCAACATTTCTCCCGTTTTCTGTAGAGCAGACCTAAAAGAATTCAAACAAGTTATTAAGTGGATGAAATAAGGCAGAATAGCTGCAAAAAGTAACCTCCGGTGGGGCAGTAGAGAAAAAACATTGCAGAGGTTGAAATTTCACTGGAGAGGCAATGGAGATATGATTGAGACCCAGGAAACTGGATTTGAATACAAGAATTAAAATCGATAAGAGCAAAAATCCTGAACGGTCATTGACATTTAGATTGGATTGCACCCAGCTTGACATATGGGATACCTGAATTCTCTGCCCCCCTTTCCCCCCCCCCACTGATCTCGTTTCTCCAATTAATTCCTACTCTCCTTGCAACGTGCTGTTAGTATGACCTTCATGGAAAAAAAGGACAATCAAGTTATAGGTTTCACCCCTTTAGTTGGAGGTGAGTGGATTATTAATCTAGAGCTGTTTGTAGCCTTCCGAGAGCAGAGTGGTCTGCCAAGAAAATGCATTGACTCAGGCAGGTGAATTGAGGCAGATGAATTCATTTCTATTTTACAAACTGGTGTTTCTCCATCTCAGCAACTTTCTAACGTGTAGTGCACACATCTGAAAGTTGCCACAGTCAAGATGCACTAGATTTTTTTTCAGTACAGCGCATGGGCTGTGAAATCCAGAATTTTCAGCCAATTCTCTGGCTCTTCTGGAACATGACCAAATTGGGGGGGGGGGGAACTTGTAGGGAAAAGCAACTTAAAAGTTACTAGTCCCTCTAAAGGACAGGTACACTCTTCTGCTGGTGCTATGACAACCAGGAAGAACCTGTACAGATAGCAAAAAATGGTTCCACAGGTTTTTCTGAAATATAAATGTCATTTTGGCATCAGCATTATTATTATATGGATAATCTGCAATTCAATACAAGCAGTGTTTGTTGCTGCTATTGTAAAATTAGGGTGTTCAGGTCTGATAAATTTAAAATGTCTAAATATCGAAGGAGTCCTGTTAAGTATTGCTCTGAAATGGAGGTGGCATTCAGCAGGTTCTGAGCAGTTCTGGAGAACCGGTAGCGGAAATTTTGAGTAGTTTGGAGAACTGGCAAATCCCACCTCTGACTGGCCCTGCCCCCATCTCTTCTCTGCCTCCCATTGAGTCGCAGCTGATTGGCTGGGTCTTCTTTGGTTGCCCAGCACAGGAGAATGGAGCTGGAAATCATAGTAAAATTTTTCGAATCCCACCACTGCTCTGAAAGCTCCAATCATGATTGGTGCAACAGCAGATTTTTCCCCCCTACAAGTGTTCAACTTTGATCTGCAAGTCCTGGTGCCATCGTCAGCCATTCAGTCCCGGCCAGCCCTTGGCCACACTCTACGGACCAGCACTTTCCATACCCCTCTGTCTCGCATTGCCTCCTTCCTGGTCCTTTCAGGAAATGACCCCCTGGTCATTTCAGTGTCCTCTTTTGTAGCAGGGGTGTCAAACTCAATTTCATTGAGGGCTGCATCTGGGTTTTGTTTGACCTGGGGTGTGTGTGTGTGTGTGTGTCAGGTGGGCATAGCCAGGGTTGGCATGGCCAGCTTGAGGTGACTCTGTTTTGGGCTATGACAGCCTCCTCCAGCCTTCTTCTGCCAGCGAAAAAAGAGCCCAGGAGGGCCGCATGCAACCTCCCGACTCGGATTTTGCTGGCAGAGGCGCTGCGAGCCAGTCCTTCACTGATTCTTCCAGGGCAGCCCCAGATCCAAGCACCCTGCAGGCTGGATCCAGCCCATGGGCCTTGAGTTTGACACCCCTGTTTTATAGTGTCCAGCCAGTGGGTGCTAGGGCAGAAATCCTTTTTTCCACTGAGTTCCATATTTTTCCTCCCAATTTCTTTTCCTCATCCTAGCATCATCCAGAAGGTCAACACCAAACAACCAGTCTTTCTTCCTTTTTGTGACCAAGTAATTGTGACCAAGGTGCCTTTCTTTTTGAATTTTAAAGTCCTGTAAAAATCTTAATCCGCTCATTTTCCAAAACTTTCTCAGCTGGTTTTCCCAATGGTTTTTGCTACATTCAAATCCCAATCTCTGGCAGTTATTATTTTCCTATAACAAAGAGTAGACAGCCTCATGTAGCTGAAAACAATATATTCAGGCTTCAAGAATCTCTTCCTCCTTGGCTTTCTTGTTCAGTGTAATGGGAGACATCGTCATAAACATTAAGGTTTAAGGGGGAGCCTGTTTCTGGCTGCTACAGTTCCTAATGATTAATGATGTCAGCAGAGATTCGTATGGGAAGAACTGTGTCTGACCCTAACAGGGCCTCCTTTTATATGGCATGTTGACATCAAGCATTTAAAGAGACAGGATGAGAATGCTGGTGGAACAAAAGACCAGATTTAACTATGCTTGCTTGTGCGTATATGGCGAACAAGTAGACTAGGAGCCATCTCTTTTGTTCTCTGTGGCTTTCATGCACGGAACAGGAGAAACATTGTCCCGGCGGCACCACTAGCCTCCTGAAAAAAAGATGGCAGGCTGGCAGCTAAGAAAAACACCCCAAAGTAAATTGAGAGTCCACCTAACCCAAAAGACCAGGATTCAGTCGGGATCTGTTGGATGCCGTGGCTAGCCAGCTCAAAGCAAATGTCCACTTGGGAATCCATAATGCCCCAAAATATAATATGGCAAAAGTGGATTTTTGGGGGGGGACCCAAGTCCTTCATTCATGGCTACAGGTTGACCTATAGGGAAGTCCAAACGGACCAGGATAAAAATCAAGGTGAGACCTCATGATGGCATCTTCATTCTTACTCCTAGATCCAGAGGTCTGTTTTTGTCATGGTTTTGATCAGATCTTGCAAAGAAAACCTGATGATAAATCTGAAACCACAACAATCTGGCTTTCCAGACAACCAGACAAAACACACCCTAATATGCTCAAGCCATTGTGACTGTAGTCCCAGGCCCTGCTGGAGTTAGCACTGCTGGTCTGTGACACTGTTGCAAGCATAGTGGTCGAGGCAGGAAGGAACGTGGCAGATGCCATCAGTTAAAGCAGAGCTGTCCAATTTGGGCAGCTTTAAGAAACAGACATTTTAGGCTCAATTATAATTGTAAATCAAGGACTACCTGTATCTATTGGACTGTCCATTGTATATTTGGATGCAAAGGAACCTATTGCCTGGGCTGTCCCAAAGGTGCATTTTCAAGAGGCAACTGGACTTTCTTGTTTTTCTTTGAAGACGTGTTGCTTCTCATCCAAGAAGCTTCTTCAGCTCTGGCTGGATTTGAATAGTGCAGGAGCATGAACGAATTTCCAGAAAAAATGCTCAGTTTAAGATGGAGGCACTACTCAGGTGCCCCTGAGGACACAGACAAACCTCCCAGCGGCCTCAATGACTCCCTAAAAGGATGCAAATGACCAGCTGTCTGCAAGGGATATAAACCCTTCCGCTCCTCCCCGATCCAGGCAGAGCTGAAGAAGCATCCTTGGATGAGAAGCGAAGCATCTTCAAGGAAAAACAAATTATCTTTTGAAAAAGCACTTTTGGGACAACCATGACCTGGAGGGCTGAGAATCTCCATAGACATATATTGCCTGGGCTCCTGATTGCTGCCCCTAACACTTTCCTGACCGGAGAATTCTAGGAGTTGAAGTCCACACCCTTCAGGTTGCCAAGGTTGAGAAACGCAGCTGTATGCGATGTCTAACTCATAGCCAGGCTTCAAGGAGTTATTTCCCTCTGCGGATACCAGAAATTTCAATGGAATTAATGACATTCATACTGAATGGTCTTCATGATCAAATGTTAGGATCTACAGTTGAATTTCAGAGAAGTGGGGCTTCCTTCATGGAGGGCTCTACAGAAATATAACTTTTTTTTGTAGATGTCACCATCCTGCCAAACGTGGATTAAACATTTCTTTGAAGGTGCCAGAGACCATCCGAGCCTTTAATATAGATAGGAAAAAGGAAAACGAGCCTCCATTTATTCCTTGCAGTGACAGTCGTACGGTGCTGGAGCAGAATAAGACTCAGAGCGTTAGAGGGATGACTCACTAAATGCATAAGTGGGTGACGACTGAGACCTCCCAATTACTCTGCTTGAGTTCAGTGGCTTATTTGTGCCCAGAGGGTGAATTCTGTGCTTTTCTGATGCAAGCATTTGGAAATAATTCTTGCAAGGAGGAGATAGTAAGGCTGGTATATGGAAGAGGCAGTTGTGCCTCATCTAAATTGGCCAAGCAACATTCATCAAACAACTTTCTCAGCAGGCCTTTGTGACACGTTTTGCTACGTTCTGAACCCCATGCCACGGAGGAGTTAATCAGTGGGTCTGAGACATCTCAGGTTTGTTTTTCAGATGTTCTTTGTCATTCCAGTTTTAGTCAGACTCCGCTTGCCACAGAAATCTAGTAAAAATGGATTAGAACACCTGACATTCCAGTTTCAGGCGGTAAAATACAGAAACGGCAGTGAATGTTCCATATGGGAAAAACAAGTGAATTGTTATTTGATAAAAGGCTTAATGGGGATGGGGCAGGGGGAATCTCTTCTTTTTCTTTGTAGGTTACAAATAGAATTCTTTATTGGCCAAGAGTGACTGGACTGGACTGGGGATTCGTCTTCAGTGCATAAGTTCTCAGTGTACACAAAAGATATAAGCGATAAATCATGATCATAGTTGTCATAAAAATACATTCATCATGAATCATAAAATACAACACTTAGTGATAGTCGTAGGATACTAAATAAGCAATCAACATAAATCATACTAGGATACTAAATAAACAATATAAATCATAAGATACAAGCAACAAAGTTACAGTCATAAGTAGAGGAAGGAGATAGGCGATAGGAAAAATAAGAATAATACAGCCTTACTAAACAGTTTAACGATATTGTGGAAATTAGTTGCTTAGTAGAGTGATGGCAAACTGTCCTTGTGTCTAGTTGTTCTGGTGTGCAGTGCCCTATAGCAGTGATGGCGAACCTTTTCTGCACTCAAACGAAGGTGGTGCTCAAACTGGAACATGCATGCATGCGCGTGGAGTGTGCATGCCAGAGCGCTAGAAAACCGAAGACCAGCTGGCCAGTGCGCACGTCTGTTTTTTGGCCCTTTGGGGCTGTTTTGGGGGGCATTTTGGGTCATTTTTAGCTGAAAATGTCCCTAAAATGACCTGAAAATGGTCCCAAAAATGGCCTGAAAACATCCCAAAAACAGTCCGGGAAATGGCCTATTTTTGGCTGGGTTTTTGGGCTGTATTCAGGCTGTTTTGGGGGGCATTTTCCAGTGCTGCGGCTCCCGCAAAGACTGGCACTCCGGCACCACCACCCGAAACCAGAAGCACAGCTGGCGACGGCATGCATGCCCACTGACAGGGCTCTGCGTGTCACAGGTTTGCCGTCATGGCCCTGTAGTGTCGTTTTGAGGATAGTAGTTGAAAAAATTTATGTCCCGGATGTGAGGGGTCTGTAGATATTTTCACAGCCCTCTTTCTGGCTCAGGAATAAACTTTGCATGCTCGTGTTAATGTAGTCCAGCAAATGTGCTCTACCCCGAGAAGATATGTGCTCTACCCCGAGAAGATATTTCCTTTGGTCCCAAGGTTGGGTAATGCTTGAGAGTTGTGGTAATATGCAAAACCCTGCTAGCGTCTTAATGCAGGGCAATTCCCAATTGTTGGCAAGACAAAAGTCTCATCACTTCATTTTCAATGTAGGTTTTCAAAGGAGCAGAAGTTATTTTGGATGACGACTGGCGTTTATCTTTTCTGATTGTTTCAGCTGCCAAATTAGAAGGGCCACTGTGTGCAAACGAACAGGAAAAGAGTCTATTTGGAGTTTTCAACATTTGGAAGGAACAACGGAAGGAAGCAAAACATCAGGACAAAGATAAAATACATTTAAAAAAAATAGTCATGAGGTCTAGTGAAGGAAGGCAACATCTGAGTCAGGGTTTTCAGTTCCACTGTGGATTTATACAAGTGGTGCAATTTTAGGGAGTTGGTTGGAAGACACCGTGGTTAGGATGATGACTAGACAAACTAGTTCAAATCGCCCTTGGCTTACAATCACAATAGAGCCCAAAATTTCTTGCCCCAGTTGTTAAGTTAATAACATGGTTGTTAAGTGAATCTGGCTCCCCTGCTTGTCGGAAGGTCTCAAAACATGACCTTGAAACACTGCAATTCAAAAGGGAATCATATGACTGTCGTGCCCCTGTTGGAATCTGATTCCGAGGGAGAGGTGGAACAGCTGACGGAGTGGGAATGTGGTTCCGGTGGCTGTGGAGGAAACTGGGGAAGGGCACAGTCTGGCTGGGCATTCAGAGGAAGACCCAGGCCCACCCCCTCTTCATCCTAAGGCATGCAGGGAGGAACAGATAAGGGAGCAACATGAGTTGTGCGGTTTATGGGGGAGGAAAGGGCCCTGATCCCCTTCATGGGCTGCAGCTGGGAAGACTGTTTAAAAGGGCAAACTGTGCATGGCAAAGTTGCTGGAAGCAAAGCATGAAATTATTCTGGTTTGTCAAGTCTTGTCTGAGTTCTGGCATCTTCCCAAGTGTGTGTATTTCGTTATCTTTTGACGTCTTCAATCCCTTATCCTTCCCTGTCTTGTTTATTGCTACAGTGTGGTTTGTGTTGGTTTTTATTTATAATTTATATGTACTTTGGGTTCGGACTGAATTTCTTCCCTTTAAAGGCTGTTCTTGGAAGAGTTTTTTCTCCAGCCGATGATAACTGGACATTGGGGGCCAAGTTGGAGGAATTAAAGGGACTTTACCTACTTTTGTGACTTTGTTGCTTTTGTGCCACGCCCCGGATCATCACACATGACCCTGGAACACTGCAACTGTCATAAATAGGAATCCCTTGCCAAGCGTCTGAATTTTGATCACGGGACCCTGGGGATTCTGCCACGGTCATAGGTGTGAGAAAAACAATCATGGGTCACTTTTTTTTCTGTGCCATTGTAACTTCAAACTGGCACTAAAAGAATGGTCGTATGTCGAGGACTACCTGTATACCAGGTGAGAAAAGTGAGAGTCCTGATTTGTGGAAGGTTTCCATACAGTGAACTGTGAGTCAATTTCCAAATAATTTCTTCAACGGAGAAAGCGAACACAAGCAGGATAGTCCTGAATCAAGTGGAAGCTAACTGAAAAAGGTGCAAAATGTACCGAAAGTATTGGAGTTTGGGGTGATTGTGCCAGACCAGTCAAACGTGGGTGTTTTAAGTGTTTTTTTTTTTTTTTGCCAAGCAAGGATCCAAATGGAACTGGTTTGTTCTGGGCTGAATGGCTGGAGGGGGCATGGAGGAAGGAACCAAGGACTGTGGTGAGGGGGGAGGAAGGAAGGGAGTGGGACATGGGCTGGTGGGATGCAGTGCACGAGAAGCTTCAGAGAGGATGGAGGGGCCAGAGTGCACCAGCCTTGCCTGATCACTCCACCCAGGTGTTGTTTTTCTCCCAAACCCAGAATAGAAGATAGTTTCAGGTCAGCCGAAAATGGTGTGGTGGAATTTCCAGGACAAAATGGTTTGTTCTGGGCATAAAACAAAGCGTTTCCCCTCTTCCAGGCTGATAGATATATTCCTGTATTTTTTTAAAACAAAAATTATAGAACTAAAATATCAAACAAAACACATACACAACACACAGAAAAGAAAAAAGAAAAAGGAAAAAAGAAAATGATTAAAAACTAACAATACTATCGACAGTTTATGGTTCCTTGTTTGTTATCAATATTGGTGATATATTTACAAATACATCTTATTGTGAATATATAATTACTACCTCTTTTACATTTTACGTTGTTTACTTTATTTTCTATTTTTGTTCTATCCAGTCATATCAGCATTCCCAGCTTCTATAATATTGTGATGTTTCTTTTTCCTTAAGTGCTAAGGTTAACTTATCCATCTCTGCACAGGCTGTTATCTTCTGAATAACCATTTCCTCTGTTGGAATATCTGCTTGTTTCCAACCCTGTGCAAAGGTTATTCTAGCTGCAGTAAGAATATGCAGTATTATATATTTGACTTTTTTAGAAATTTGTCTATTAAATATCCTCAATAGGAAGAATTCTGGTTTTAATTCAATTTGCTCTGCTGTTATTTCCTCTAACCATTTTTTTATTCTATGCCAGTAACTTTGGGCTTCAGTGCAGGACCACCACAAGTGAAAGAATGTTCCGTGTTTCTTTTTACATTTCCAGCAATTCGGATTCATGTTAGGAGACATTTTCGCTATTCTCGAGGGTGAGAGATGCCATCTATAAAACATTTTATAGGCATTTTCTTTATATGTTGCTGATTTTGTAATTTTATTATTCCTTGTCTAGACCTTTACCCATTTGAATAACGTAATGCTACGTCCTATGTTTCTGCTCCAAGCTATCATGTTGCCTTTGACTACTTCCTCTTCTAATTACATCTCTAATAAGTAATTATACAATGTAGTGGGTTTTTTTTTATCTGAACCTAATAGGATTTTATCTAATTGTTGTGCCTTAGTATAAATTCCAAAATTTTTCTTGTCCCGGCTATATCTATTTTGAATTTGCAAATAAGCCTACTTGTAGCCCTTGTTCTTGGAGATCTTGCCATGATTTTAAAGTTCCTTGCGCATCAAGAAGGTCTTTGTATTTTATCATTTTATTAAGATCTAGATTATTTGGATGTATCATCGCCTCCATCGTTGAGATCCAGATTGGGATTTTTAAATAATATTTGTTTTTATTTTGTTCCAATTAGCCAATAAGGAATCTCTAATTATATGTCTGTGGAAATACTTCTGCTTAATTTATCCAGTGTCCCATAAAAATGTGTGCCATCCCCTCTGTAAATCATGGCCTTCTAAAAATAAGATCCTTTTATTCGACAGATTTACCCACTCTTTCATATTCCTGTATTTTAAGGAAGGATGTGCACAGATCAGCCTTCCCAACTTGGTGCTCTGCAAGTCTATAATTTCCACCCTGCCCAACAGTGGTGGGAATAAATTTTTTTTACTACCAGTTCTGTGGGTGTGGCCTGGTGGGTGTGGCCAAGGAAGGATACTGTAAAATCCCCATTCCCTCCCCACCCCACTAACCTGCTTTCCAGCTCTATTCTCCTATGCAGGGCAACCAAAGAAGACCCAGCCGATCAGCTGGGACTCAATGGGAGGCAGAGAAGGGATGGGTTTGGCGGGGCCAGTCAGAGGTGGGATTTTCTGGTTCTCCAAACCACTCAAAATCTCTGCTACCGGTTCTTCAGAACTGGTCAGAACCTGCTGAATACCACCTCTGCTACCCAACCAACAGGATTGTCTTAAAAAAAGAGCTTGTGAGTTTTGCCCCACTTTACAGCTTTTCTTGCCACAGTTGTTAACTGAATCACTGTAGTTGTTCAGTTAGTAAGACGACTGTTAGTTGAATCTGCTTTCCACCCCATTGACTTCGCTTGTCAGAAGGTTGCAAAAAAGGACCCCTGGGGACACTGCAACCGTCATAAATATGAACCAGTTGCCAAGCATCACACAACTGTGAGGATGTTGCCATGGTCATAAGCCTGAAAAATGCTCATAGGTCACTTTTTTTCAGTGTCGGCGTAACTTTGAACGAGCGAGCTATTGTAAGTCAAGGATTAGCTTTTATATGGAAACTGCCAAGAGCCCAATCGATCCCATAACCATGGGATAATTTCAACTGTTGTAAATATGCAACACAATCATAAGGCACCTCTTTCAGCGCCATTGCAACTTCACACGGTCGCTAAATAAATCATTGTAAGTCAGAAACTACCTATACCATGAGCCAAATTTGGGTTGAATACGAGGCATTGAACACAACTTCCCAATTATGCAGGCCTTCTGTTTCCTCCTCCTGTCTGAAATGAAATCCCATTAAAAAGAATCTATTATGGGAATGCTTGAACAAGCCAAGGACTGCTTGTGTGAAATGTTGAGAGGTCCCTTAGAACTTTAAGACTTGTGGACTCCATTGGTATTTGGGCAGGGGAATCTTTGGAGCAGGGCTGTCCAACCTTGGCAACTTTAAGACTTGTGGATTTCAACGTCTAACGTTCAATGTTGCCAAGGTTGGGCACCCCTGCCTTAGAAGAATCCTTGAGTTCATGACCATTAATCTCATATTCCACCCCACCCCCAATGATACCAGGGCAGCTTCCTCCATTAGGATTTGCACATTTTTTTCAATAGACCTAAGTCAAGATTTTTAAAAATGCAAACTTTGCAACAACACACTCCATTTTTGTTTGTGAGAAACTGATTTCCCAAGTGACTCTTCGTCCTCTTCAGCAGAGTGGTTAAAAAGCAGCATGTTATTCAGAGAGAATTCATAGATATGTGCTCTGCGAGAATAATCTGTTTGTTTTTTGGCTGCACAAACAAGAACTTCCAGTAAGTTATAAAGCATCCCTTATCTTATGCTGCTTTTACATCAGCAGTCCTGCAACCCTCATAAATACATACTGGTTGCCAATTACTTGAAATTTTGATCATGTGACCACAGAGATGCTGCAGTGGTTGTAAGCAGTGGTTGTAAGTCACTGTTTTCAGTGCTGTTAGGACTTCAAAAGGTCAAGTGTATGGCTTTTTTGGTGCATGTCAACCTTTCTAACTTGCTAGGTTCTTGGCAGGTTTTATATTGGAGGTGGTGGGAATGAAGGCTTGAGTATGTTGCTTTTCACTAGATAAAAGAAAAATGAAACAAGAAATTATTGATTTTCTTTCATTTTGCTTTCTGGTTTCCCCTGCGTGACCTCTGGTTCCGGAATACTTATCCAAGTGTATTTTTTTTTTTAAAAAAAATTAAAGCAGGGATGGGGATTGATGGTCCTTTTATGACTTGTGGACTTCAACTCCCAGAATTCCTGAGCCAGCATGGAATTGGAAGTCCACAAATCAAAAAAGAGCCATAGGTCTCCATCCGTGAAAAAGCATCCGAGGGTGGATATGGAGTGAACACCTTCTATTAGGCCTAGTTTCATGCAGCAAATAGTTTTATTTTTTATTTTGTTCCACAGCCAGATGCAAAAAAAACTAGACTTAACAGTCAAATTGATAATCAACAACGGTGTTAACATATGAGCAGACGTAGAGAGTAAGGAAGGGAACCTGGATGAAGATAATCAAGAGCCATTACTTAAGCTAAAGGGACAGAAGCACTTTTTAAAGTCCAGAACAACATGATCTAGAACCGTGATGGCAAACCTATGGAATGTATACCACAGGTGGCACGCAGAGCCATTTGTACCGGCACGCGAGCTGCAGGCAAACTTACATCACTGTGCATGCACGTGTCTCACAGCTGATTTTCGGCTGGTTTGAGGCCTTTTTTGGCCTCCCAGAGGCTTGAAAAAAGCCTTTGCAGGCCAAACAATAGGCTCGTTTCGCCACATCCTGTAAACACTGGAAGTGATGAAATGGGCCTATTATTCGGCCTGCAAAGCCTGCAGAGGCTTTTTTCAAGCCTCTGGGAGGCTGAAGAAAGCCTCAAACTGGCCAAAAATCAGCTGTAAGGCACAATGCAGTTAAGGGGGGCAGTGTGTGGGGGGATTGTGCACGCATGTGGCAGGGGGTGTGGGGGGCACATTGCCTTTTGGGTGCTGGCATGCAAGGGTGTGCATAAGCGTGCTCACAATTTTTTGGCACAGGAGCCCAAAAAGGTTAGCCATCACTGATCTAGAACAATAAGCCCCCCTAATTCATTGAAGTAGAAGAAGGGGGAAGAGGTACAGAACTGACAATCTTTCAAGAATCTCTTATTTGTTTGTTTAATTTTTATGGTCTCCCATCTCAGCCAATGGCTCTGGGCATTGACTTAACAGTTCAGAAAATTATAGCCAATCTCAACAAAGGTGGTTTTAGCCTTCCTGGGGAACTGATTTCCTGGTCTGGTTTACCCGTTGACAGCTGGTTTCAGGGGGTTGGCTCTCCTGATTAATAGCTGTAGAATGCAGAAGCTCTTCAACAGTTTATTACACCTGATACTTGTAATTTCTGCCTGTCGATATGACCCGGCATCCTCTGTGTCCCATCAGTTAAGGAGAGTCAGCTGATAAGGCTTCCTCTGCCAAGACATTTGCCCTTTAAAGTTTTGTTGACCCCTAGGTTCGTACAACCCCACCCCACACACACACACTTGGCCAGAGTACGTGATAGCCCCATAACATAACAAATAGCATAACATTATTAAGTTATATTATAAAGAATGAATGTGATGTGGTAGTGGAGGCACAGGTTAGAAATCTGGGACTTCTATTTAGGTGTCCCTTTCTCCCCCCCCCCCTCCTCTTTCTTTCTCTCCCCCCCCACCCCAAACACGTCACAGGGTTGTTAGGAAATTCTTTGCACTTTAAAAGTATACCACTGGCGCTAAAATTAATTTTTTATTTTTATTAAATTAATTATACCTTAGTTTTGAGTGTACACAAGCTCTTCCAACTACCATCCTTTAGTATTGAGGTTGGCATTGGGAACTGTCAGTGGGTATTTCACTTCAGCTTTACCGTGACAATGGTAAAGATTTGGCGGATGTCCTTACACCTTGCTTGCTTTGCCTCTCTTAGATAAGGACCCTCCGCTAATCTTCTTGAGAACAGGGACATACGACCCCGCCCATCCTACCACAGAGACTACCTCCGTCCCGCCTTCCCTGCCTCCCTCCCTCCCTCCCTGCTCTGCATCAAAAGTATTGCTGTCCAACTTCAAACGGTGCTCCCAGCCTGCTCTTTTTCAAATGCCTCCTCTCCACAGGAGACAAGCTGCATGCTACGGTGGGAATGTTCCCTCTGCCATGCCAAGAGGATGTGAGGTCGCCATTAATAAAGTATGACTTCTAGCCCAGGAAAACAGGAAAATGCGACAAGGAAACTCAAGATGCTCACGCCTCCCCGCTCTTTGGTATAAAAGGGAAGTGGGGGGGCACCATAAGGCTTTCAAGATTTTGTTGTTGTTGCCTTTATCAATGCAGTAAAGCTCTAATATTTCCTTTGGGGTCTGTTTTCTAG
This sequence comes from Pseudonaja textilis, assembly GCF_900518735.1. Next base: position 7,478,647 of record NW_020769327.1, on the reverse strand, counting down.
CTTGGCCTATATCATCTCAGAGGGCTGTTAGGAATGAATCTTCCAATCGTGGACAAGAGAAAGGCTGGCCTAGTAGTCAAGTTTTTCCTTTTAGCCCAAGAATCAGGAATAAACCTAGAATTGTTCTGATTTGCTAGTGAATGTAGGTTTTCCTCAGCTCATGACCACTGCTTTCCATTGCTACGCAAGATAGTTGTTAAGTGAGTTTTGCACCATTTCACGACCTTTCTTGCCACGGTTTGTTAAGCGAATCCCTGCAATTGTTAAGTTAGTAACACAGTTGTTAAGTGAATCTGGCTCCCCTATTGAGTTCGCTTGCCAGAATGGCACAAAACTCTCATATACACGCCAGTTGCCGAGCATTTGCATTTTGATCACATGACCATGGGGATACCGCACAGTTGTAAGTTTGAAAAACAATCATAAGTCACTTTTTTTCAGTGCTGTGACTTCAAACGGGCATTGAACAAATGGTTTGTAAGTCAAAGAATGCCTGTACTTTGAATAAGATGAAGATGAAACAACTGACACCAATGGAAAAGACAGGTGCTTACCTTTTCTGGGGAAGGATGAAGAACCAAAGGGTTCCACCTATTGGAGCTCAGGATAACTGCAGTTTGGGGAAACACGCGGTGGTGCAGTGGTTAGAATGCAATACTGCAGGGCTAACTCACTGCTAACTCCAGGAGTTCGATTCTGACCGGCTCAAGGTTGACTCAGCTTTCCATCTTTCCGAGGTTGGTAGAATGAGGACCCAGATTGTTGAGGGCAATAGCTGACTCTGTAAACCGCTTAGAAGGGGCTGTAAAGCACTGTGAAGCGGTATGTAAGACTAGGTGCCATTGCTATCACAGCCAGAACGGAAGAACAGGCTGAAATCCAAACAGTAATTTCTGAAGGTATCTTTGTTTCTAGCTGGCTTCAGTATGAGAGGCCAGGAGCCGATGGTTTTTGTATGGAAATTCCTTTTGAAGGTACTGCAAGGTAGATGACCCACATCTCCCACCCTGATTTTTCAGTCTGGACTGCCTGGTGGACTTGAGGTTTTATAAATAGAGTCACCATTCCTGGAATCTGACTTCTCTTCGTTACATGTTTCAGATATATTTTTCCTTTGACAGCTCTTGTATACAGACATTTGTAACATTGTAACCCACCAGTGTTTTGGTTTCTATGGAGTTTTGTTTGGTTTTCAAACCCAAACAAACCTAGGATAATTGGTTTCCTAAATGTGTCTCTGGAAAGGTGGCTGTCATAGAATTGATCAGTAGTGCATTGTTTCAGGGAAAAATCTAATTTTTTGCAAGTGCCAAACCGTCGTGATTTATGTACAGAAACTGCCATCTGTATATGTGACTGTAAAAATTACATAGTGGGGTTCTGTGTTTATGTTGGCAATGAATGTTTCACATCAAATTCACTTGAGTCGCAAGTCAAGGTGTTGGGTTCTCCCCTACCAGAGGCTGACACTTCTGAAAGACACAGCTGGAAATCTGGAAAAATCAAACTGCAGGTTTATGACCTTAATTAACCTCCCTTTTTATGAGCCTATCATCCCTTAATTTGGGGTAAAGTCTGGGCGACTGGATGGAGCTGAGCGTTTACTGGCCGGATGCCCTTCCTGACACCACATGGAGTTCGCAGATCTTTTCCCCTTGCACCGTAACATCTGACACTACCTAGGATTGAACTCTCAACCTTCCGAGCGAGAGGCAAGGATCTTCACCAGTAGGCCACCACGGCTCCCCAATTTATGGCCTTAATAGAGCCCAGAATTATAGTAGCAAGTCATGCCAGTTTTAAGTGGTTCATCATGTGAACAGATTTGATTTTGCAGCTTTTTTTGTGGTGGTCATTAATTGAACCTATTGTCCACAATAGATATAGATAGACAGACAGACTATAACAGTCTATAGGTAGGTTGTTGGCAGGCACCAAGTGGAGAGGTGATCTGCAAGATGTGAAGGTGTGATGTTCATTATATTACGCTAATATGAAGGGGGAAAACTTCATCCCAAAGACACCCGTTTTTATGGCAGCCTTGTGTCTCTTGTAGCACATAATCCTGGTCCAAATGACGTGTTTCATTTAAAAATAAGGACCTGACTGCTTACTTTTGGCAGCAAAACTAATTATTACTCAATGCTGGAAATTCCTTGAACATCTAACAAATTGATTTGTGGATTAAATACCTTTATTAGGAAAGTTGCTTTATTGGGAAAACAAAATACTTATAAACTTAGAATCAGAATCAATCTTCATTACGGTCACAGACCAGCACAAAAGTTAAATGCTAAAATGAACACATTCTCTAAAAATTATTAGAAAATAACTAAGCCAAGTAGTAAAATAAGGATATTTTAGTTCTTTAGGGTTTCGCCCCTCTTACTATCATTGCAACAGCCCGAAATTTTGCTACTGCATGAGTGGAGGCTGGATTTGAATCCTGGAAGGAGATGGTTTACATAGAAATTATCTGATCTCCCTAGAAATCTCTCTTACAAAGAGAGAATGTATGTTGATCTGATGTCCCTCTAGAACTTGCAGTGCAATATGAATTATGACATATGAGATATTTTCAACTTCCCCATTGCCACAGGTACGCAATCGCTCAGCTATTGGGACTTTAATCATATTCTGAGTTCTCTTCAGATCGTATAAATCTTTCCCTTACAAACTTAAAATAAGGAACTTCCTGAGGGAAGAATCATATTATCAAGTTTGGGCCGATTATATTATTTTAATCCCAAAAGGTATAGTTTGCCAGCACTTCATGATATATGGAAAATAACAACAACTTTTGGATCATTTGTTAATGTTCCCTTTATTATTATTTTTTAAAAACTAACATTTTTGTCTTTGTCTCTCTTGCCTTGTAATATTTTTTGTTTTCTTAGTTTTTTCTTTGCATAAATCACTGCCTAATTGACTACTTAATTTTATAAGACAGTTTCATGGTGCTGTATAATTCCTGGTCTTAAGCGTTTGCTTAAAGACTGTATATGCCTTTTTGCTACAAAGCTATATCAAGTGTGGCACAAAGGTTTATTTTACCATGAGTGCCTGCAGAAAGAGTTGCTATGCATACCACTTTCCGTGCCACCAGTGGTTCTCTTTGGACCTTGTTTTTACTCAAATCCCATGCGGTCAAACCCCAACATTCTTCCTTTTGCAGTTACCTTACTCTGGCATAGCTTGGGAAATCTCCCATATAGGTTTTGCACAAAACAGCAGATAGTTTTTCAAGCAACCACCAAGGTATAGAATTCAAGCTGTGGACAGGAAAGATCTCTGAGATTGTCAATCCTCTTGGGTCAACCAGACAGGAAACACAATTCAATGGGCTAAATCTACTTTACTGGAAGGCTACATTAACAGAACCTTGCAAATTACCCACCCTCCACTTTCTTCTGCTTGCTCCATTGGGGGTGGGTCCTTCCTTGGTTTCTTTTTCCAACAGTTGAGTCCCTGGGGGCTCCTGCCTCTCTTCTCTTGATCATTTCCTGGTCCTTCCT